>CM063525.1:6295307-6845307 GCA_032199755.1 Ambrosia artemisiifolia | reverse complement strand
TTTGCTTAGTTTAGTTGAGGAGCAACAGACGTTACCCCTCCTTACTCTCTACTTCCGCCCCAGCCGTCATCTTTATTTTTAGCACCGTTAAAAAAAGTTAACAAAAACAATCATTAATGATATTAACAGGTGCTCTGATGAAGATATGGAGAAATATGGTATTCATCTATTGGCCTTGTCCCACGTATACTTAATCCCAAAACTCAAATCACAGTGCACCAAGGCTTTGATCCAACGGTTAACAACTGAGAACGTGGTTGATGTCCTTCAACTCGCTAGGCTCTGTGACGCACCTGATCTTTACCTCAAATGCATGAAACTCGTGTCTAACAGATTCAAATCAGTTGAATAAATAGAAGGCTGGAAGTTTCTTCAAAATCATGATCCTTTCTTCGAGCTCGAGATCCTCCAGTTCATCGATGAAACCGAATCAGTACGTCCAGTTTAAAAATCACACAATAATATTGTTAATCATTTGAGCTTTATCTGACTGTTGATTCATTTCAGTTTGTGTAGAGAATGAAAAGGAGCAGGAGGCATAGGAGAGAACAAAGTTTGTATTTCGATTTGAGTGAAGCTATGGATTGTTTGGAACATATCTGTACAGAAGGTTGCATAAGAGTGGGGCCACACGATATGGTACCATCGAAGAACAAGGCGCCATGTAACAAGTTTTCGACATGCCAAGGACTTCAACTTTCAATTCAACATTTTGCAAATTGCAAGAAGAGAGTTAATGGTGGATATGTTCGATGAAAAAGGATGTGGCAACTATTTAAACTCCATGCCTCAATTCGTCAATTGCCCTATTCGGCTTGTAAGGTTCCCCTTTGCAGGTAATTCGGTTGTAACACCCTAGGCAAATTCTACAACAGTTAGTGGATGTTAAAGACATTGGGCTCATAACAAATGTTCTGCCTTAAATATTACAGTGTGTTTTGGAGAAAAAAGTAGATCTGAAATGATGTGATAAGCTGATGTGGCTGGTTGGGATTTCAGACTTTGACTAGAATTATGGATGCTCTTGTGCATATCCATTTATATACAAGAACAAGTCTTTTAAGTCAATAATAATTTTTCTATACCTTTCTTTTTATATTCATTTCAGAGCAGCATATATTTCATGAGTTAACTTAGGTGAAGTTTATGTGTTTCATGCCTATTCCAAAGACCATCCACAATAGAGCTTTTTGGAGTGGTTTGTTGCTTATTATGTGACTATGGACTACCATGAATGGCATATGTGAGAGGGGTGAAGAAATAGTAAGATAGGACGGAAGTCTGTCGAAGGAAGAAAGTTGCCTGACATGGAGAGAGAGACGTGCTTCATGAGAGCATCGATTGTAAATGCTATAAGGAGAAATATAGTTTGGGTTTGTGGAGGTTTGGTGTCAGGAGAAAAACAAAGGTATACTAATATGGTTTGAAATCTGATATGACATGTTGAAGTGGAGATTTGTGGAGTGTAGCATCGTGGTTGCTCTTATCTATACCTGATTAATGTAATATAATTAAGACCTTACTAGTTTTTATTAATCTAAACTATAACATTACATTTAGTTTGATCAAACTATACAAATGATTCCAAATCATTTACCAACTTAAGCAGATATGAGATACACACACACTACCAAAGTACCATAGAAGAATCAAATCATCAAACATGTCACATCCCGAAAATCCTCATCGGTTGTGAACGTTTACTACGTTTGCGGAATGATATAACTAAGACTTTTATTAGTTCTGAACGACTTTACTAAGACTCCTAGGGTCTCCAATCTCAAGAAATCTCCTATTCCAACTGCGTCGTTGCCAAAATCTAGACCTGCAAGACATGCTTAAAAAAGGTCAACATAAAGTTGGTGAATTCATGGTTTTATGTTTATTTCTCATGAAACTCTTTTCGTCTAAATCACTGGGAAAATATTTGTAGAACATTTCAAGAAAGTTTATTTTCATTACTCAAAATGTTATTTGGGAAAATCTTGTAAAGGTCCCCTTAGAATCCTCACCGGGCATCCCATTATTATCCTTCGACTCGACTCACTTTACAATATATTTATCCCCAAATTGAGACTTTATTCTCGTGGAATCCTCATTGGACATTCCACAATAACTTTTGAAAGACTTTCTCTTTGTAAACCATTTTCCCCCTCAGATTCCTCATTAGACATCTGTAAACATTACAATGAAAACCGATTCCCCCTGGAATTTTCCCACCGGGCAAGTTTGTACTCAAGCATAAATGATTCAAACAAAACTACCATTATTTGAAAAACTAGTGCGCATAACATAATAAGAAATGTGCTACATGTAAGTTAGGGTTGCAAACGCTAAAGTCGATGGTGTCCTCATGAGCCTGTAACCAAAACCATACCATTTACATTTCCCCCGCACATTGTTAAGTGGTAACAACAAGTTTAGAATATCATTGCACCCCTTTGTCCTTCTGAGAAGACGCTATCAATTGAGGTGGGTATAGTCAAGATCCAATAGAACTATTCATATATTTTACAGTTACATCACTTTGTATAAATGGTTACAGTTAACTGTGGAGACTGCACGTCCTACTAGACTTTTCCGTTACCAATGTGCCCATCTCATGTACCATTTGATGTTTTCCACAAGTTACCGCACATTTTAATATTTTTATCATTCTTTTCCTTTTTTTATCCACATAGGACTTTATCAAATACATTTTGTAACTTTTAAAGTTTTCATAACTTTGTTACGTTTTATAATAAACAGGTTTTCATAAAAGAAGCATGTCTTCCCCCGAAAAACATTTACAAAACAATATAAAGTGGGATCATGAACTCACTTTAATGTCCTTGGAAAAGCTAGGAAGCAAAGCCCGAAGATTTGAATAACCGACTTCCCCGTGCATTAATACGAACAAAGGACACCTTAAAGTCGATCACAAATAAGCGTAACTTATTATTTTGTTAAAAGATCGTTTATCCAACTATCTGGACTCGTGTTTACTAACCTGAATCTTAAGGTGTTTCCACTAGACAAACCGATCGTGACTTATCTTATTTCTTGCGTTACATACGACATAACACCCAAGTAGCGCACTTGTTACTATTCGTGTGTAACCCACATTGGACTAATACTATGAAACGTATAACTTATCCTGAGCCGTAGCTCGGCTCTTAAATCGGATAAATGTTATTGCATAATTATTCTTAGGAGAATATTCCTCGAGGAAAACACAAATATAGCTATTAAAATCAATTAATAACAATTGTCATTTTTCTCCCAAATCTGAGTGTTTGAAAGATTTCGAAATATTACTTTTCATAAAATATTCCCAAATATATAGAACGTTTATTTATTTTAAATTTGAACAATAAACAAAGTTTAGTTACCGAAATCTTTGGGTATTGACACATTTGACACTCGGTAAATACTATATATTTGTTTTGGAAATATTCCCCGAGATCTACCATTACTGTTACAAATTAATTTGTCAAAAACGCTTCAATGTTGTATAAAATACCCTTATAAAAGCACTTGGGAAACGTATTTATAAAGATAAGACCCACATGATGTTTGTTGCGCATTAAGTTTTATAAAATTTGGGCAGAGTTTCTGTATAAGACCCATCCCGAATTACCAAGGCTTAACGCCCTAAAACACGGGATCAATTGTGTTAAAAACCGGGGTTAACTTAAACTTTGAGAGATTAATCGTGTACAAAAAAAATGTTTTGTCGTGTCCCGTAGGATCAACCAAATTAAAACGAGGTTCATATCACACAAAAGGGTTTACAATCCCGTTATATCGTTTACATGTATCTATTTTCTAGTTAAGGTGCAACCTTGTATAGTTCAAAACTCAAAATCAATTGTGCGGAAGCGTTTTAATAATCTTATTCGTTCAGTTCTTCATAAGTGGCTTGATCTTCTTCCCATGCTCCTTAAGATTGGTAGATAGGGTTAACAACAAGAAATAACCCGATTAAACTTGTCTAAACGTCCAAGGCTTAACGAGAAAACAAAAACAAAAATTTCAGCCTTGCCCGCTGTAGCTTATGGCTGGAAGGGACTGATCTGTGTTTTTCTATTATATGCAGGTATGAGCTGGTGTTTTGGCTAACACTTGGGACCCTTTTTCACTATTTCATGGCCTACACTTTAATCTTGTATTAGAAGCTTTTCCGAGCTATTTATCCAAGTATTTAGGCTGTTGCAAACACTTTTAAGATACCATTCATAACCTCATTAGGGTTCTACCAATTTGATTCTTTTTTATTCGGATTTGGTCGTTTTGACCAGTTTAGGACTAGTTCCACTTACCAAGTGATTTAGACTTTTTTTCGAAACATAACTTACTTATTCTAGTATCACTAACTATTATTAGTTCCCAACTGGGCAAATAGCTCATAGCTTATGTGTTTTATCCGATATGGATCTTTTGACCCGTTTAGGACCATATGCACAAGTTTCATACCAAGGTCAGTTTTCAAGGGTATTGTATCGCCGTTGTACATTCCTTAATAATCCGAGTCATGTCATGAGTTCATCCTTGCTCTAACAATCCCGTAGGACGCCTATGCATTGAACTTATAACCGGATTGATCAAGGTATGCACATTGCTTACCTTTGCCAAGCTATACCTTGTATGTAGTTACTAATGCACTTAGTCTTTGACGGATACTTAATACCAAGGATACGGGTCAACTACTCACCATGTCTTGCTCTTGTCACCGTTTTTGGCAATGCCCTCGCGTCCAAAGACTCGTGGTCCAAACCAGCTTGGTGCACTTGCCCGGTTAAAACTGTCACAAGACCCATTACTAATTAACCCGTTCCAACTTATGTAAAACATACGAATCACAAATTTACCTTGTCTAGTCTATGCATTAGACATATATGCTATTCTATAAAGTTCTTAGAACAACTTACCTTGGCTTGCCTTCCATAAATCTTGAATTCTTACCGTTTTGGCTTCCAAATCTTTAACCTTGACACCTATTGAATATTCAAGGCATATAGGCATTTAGTTACTTGTTTCTTATGTATCCATCACATGGTTTCACATTGGTTAATTGGTATTTTCAATTGGACACATGATCACACAAGGTTTGATATTAGCTTTCTTTCAAGCATTTCATCGAACACTTTGTGTGCAACCATTTCCCAACTAGCTTATCTTAAACTTTTGGATTACATGACTTGCCATAACCTTGGTTACACACAAATAAGGGTTGATTTCACCACCAAACATGTTTATGCATCATAGTACCAACTACTAGTGCACAATTTGCATCATATTAGTATAGTTCATGTCTAGAATTAAAACCCACCTCACATGTTTATTCAAGAATCAATCAAAGCAACATATAGCTAGAACTAAGCCATTCTCATAATGTTTCTACACATAATTAAGGCTCATAATCATGTTAGAACACTTAGACATCATCAATTTCGTGTTTTGACAAGAACCTTAAATCATCATCTTCCACATACCATTGTTTTTGATGCAATAAAGGGTTCTAGAGTTACCTTGCAGGTTGTAGAACATTAGTTGAGCACAAAATCCATCATGCAATGGAGAGAATTCATGAATTAGGCTTGGAAAGGGGTTGATTTGAGCAAGAGGAGAAAAGGGGGTGTGGGTGTGTGTGTTCTCCTGATGCATGTGTGAGTTTGTGTGTGTTTACACACCTAAGCTCCACTTAACCCCTTTTCTTAACCATCTTTGTGCAATTGATAGTTTTGCCCCTTTTACTTGCATAGTTCTTGTAAACCATTTGTGACTAGCCAAGTTAGTCCTTAAATGGTACCTTTACACATAAACTAATTAAGTGCTTCACCAAACGACTTATTGATAACTAGTTCGTGTTTCGTTAATTAGTTCATCTCTGCATGATTAGTTATTAGTTGTGTTTATGAGATTTGGGGCGTTACAGTTTCCTTTGTTTTTGTACAAACCAGACAACACCCGTTGTCAATATTTTCCCCAAAATCAAACCCACAACAAGACAAGCAATCCTATTTATCCACAATCTAAACATTGAGACACAAACTATCCGTTTCGTCACTTTACATACATACATACATACATACATACATACATACATACATACATACATACATACATACATACATACATACATACATACATACATACATACATACATACACACACACACACACACATACATACATACATACATACATACATACATACATACATACATACATACATACATACATACATACATACATACATACATGCATACATTCCGTAACCACCACCTAAAACTAACAACCAATACACCGTAACCACCCTACCATCGCCAACTAGACCCGTGACTAGGGAACCACCGGTGTCCTCCATAACCACCAAAAACCACCATAAAAAACTTAACACGACCCCAACCCGTCGAACCCCTTAACAACCACACGAAACCACCCCAAAACCAACCTTCATCGTCGCCTTTTACCTTGGATAGCCCCCCCCCACCTAGAGGATCTACAGCCACGATCAAAAGGTGGTCGTGGCCGGATGCAGTAGAGAGAGGCGAAGAGAGAGAAAGAGAGAGATAGAGAGATTGGAAGAGAGAGAGTAGAGAGAGAAATTAGGGGTTTTAGTTGCTGGTGGCTACACATAATGGGGAGAGAAGGGGAAAAGGGCTTTTGTGCCTAGGGTTTGGGTACGTGGGTTGGGTGTACACACGTATCAAACCCATTTTATCGTATTGCGCCTCGGTTAAATTTAGGTTCATTAATTAGTCAGAAAAATTAGTTGGTTAAGTTTGAAATTAAAAACACAACTAAACCGTGCAATTAAAGTATTTTAATCATAATCTGGCGCATTAATTCAGAACACACATTTAAATCGCGTTAACAAATAACATTATTGACAGTAAATTATTATTTTGAAAGTATGATTACGGTTAAAACCACACATTCCGGCGTCCGATTCCCACGTCAGTTCCTTTTCACGTTTCCAAATGCTGTGTATTTGGCCATTTCTCGTACCGATTTCACGTAAAAATGACCCACTTTAATATGTAAATAAGATATATCTATAACGTTAACACCATTCTTTGGTAAATTAGCTGGTTTAAGACTAAACGCTTGTGTATTGGTGGTTATAACATTTGGATTGATTTTGAACTTGAAAACGGCCGCATAAAAATAACCGTTCGTCTAACCTTTATTATCTATACATATAATAAACCAAAGGCCATTTTAATGACATGACACTTAAAGAGGACATTCTCCCCCATTGAGTGTACCATGTGTCTTCCCATGTGGCAAGACTTTATTTTAGGAAAATAATAATTTAAAAACAAAATTAGATTTTTCTCTCTAATGTTTCCTCCCATAACTTTTAAACGTTAATATCTTTTATATACGATTTTTTTTAAACAAAAAAATTACACCAAATTAACGAGCGTTTTATTATCTTTTCAACGAGTACCATAGTGCTATATAAAAGACGGAGAAAAAAACAACTATTTTATTTACAACATGTATTAGCATTGGAGTTATACATTGTTTTAGGTTAGGTTTTAATATTAGAGTTATACATTGTTTAAGGTTATGCACTAATATTGAAGATACATTGTTAATTGTTTTAGGTTAAGTGCTACATGAAGCTTTTCTTGTATGTAACTGTAAAGCGAATCATTCTATTTCATATGTAAAATTGATATGTTATATTAGATTTTTCAACCCGGGACGTTCCCGGGGTATAATCTAGTTTATATATATATAAATTTTACTTGGAGTATTTGTATAACCATCTTATCATTTTAGTGTCTTAATACAAATTAATGCTTTAAAAAAAAAAAAATTGGCCCATAATGCAAATCCGAACCGTTAAACCACCAAAATGGCCCATCCAGCTGAGCCAACCCACCCAACCTACCGGCTTGGTTGTCATTTCCTAAAACCATAGCTAATGGTTCAACCCAAAAAATTTTCTTCAAAACCGACTGAACCAGATAGAAGACCCCTACTTAAAATAAATACAATGTACAACTTTCATTCCAACTGCACAATGTTTAGTCTTTGTTTTTGTACATGGATTTCTACACTCTAACTGCATACTCAAATCATTGAAACTAGTTACACTATGTATAATAACTCCGTCTGTATACAATAACTAGCAGGAGTTACTACACCAGCAATCTGATCTTCATCAGACCCACAAATATAGAAACCCTCCAGTCGCTAAATCTTCGGCTTTTAGCTGCAAGTAAAAAAAAAGAATACAAGATTACCTGCTTTTACGCGTAAAATGAGCTTAACATATAAGATTAAGTGAATATGACACGTAGTGTATGTGTTCAGTTCTTGGATCTAAACCTGTGTACTTAATGGCACTAAAGGCACGCCTGGGCAAGGAGCAACAAAACCGCCTTAACAGGATGCAAAGGCACACTAAACTGGGAAAATAACCTGGCCTGAACCGGCCAAAAGTAGTTTTAAATGCTATGAACCAGCCAGAAACAAGTCTAACAGGCGAAAAACAGTCTAAACCAGCTGAAAACAAGGCTAAAATAGCTAAAATGGTCTAGACCGGACATGCACCTTTCAAGCGCCTAAGCGATAGGCTCACCCTTTGCACCCTTAGCCTTTAACCAACTAAGTCCAAACCCGACAAACCTGGTCACTAAAATAAGAATTATAAAGGGGCTGGAATCATAAAACAAGGCCATATGAACCTCGTATGGAAATCAAGCTCTAAAGAATTAGTATGTGTTTGGGAGTGCATACTAAAACTGTTTTTTTTTTTTTTTTTTTTTTCTGAAACAAGGCATTCCCAAACACACTCAAAACAGTTTGTTTTCATGTATAAAGGCAACATGCCTTTTAATAAGCAATACCAAACACCCCCGAAACTTATGTTAGAAAATAACAGTTGAACGATCAATTTGCACGTTCAAGAACACTAGAACAGTTATGCGAATCAAGAGTTCAGGGACTGCTTACCAAACAAGAAACTAGGTGTTTGGATGTGCTATTGCAACAATCCTAATATTGCAACTTCCATTTTCAAGAATCATAACATTTTTAAACAATATCAGACCAACAAAATATGGCATGATAAACTCTTCGCTCTAAAGGGTTATCATCACTGACTCACCAAAAGCTAACAAAACATAATATTTAGGTTTAGTTATCAGTAATCACAAACGGTTATAGAAAGAACATGTAGATTGTTTTCAACATCATTCATATCATAAAGACCAAATCAATGCATAAGGATCAGAAAGCATTGGACTCTTGATTTTAAAAAAAACCAGAAAACTAAATATGTCTAAACGAAAACATATCGAATGATCCACAAAGCTTAAATGTCGATTCTACTTTGGCTTATTGCAAATGACTTCTCACTCAAATTTCAAGAATTGTAGAACCTAACTTCACAATAAGAACAATCACACAAGGGGGAATCAAGAATTTGACAAAACAAATGAGATGAAAATAATCAACACAAATTATAATTAAATAAAAAAAAATAAAAAATTTAGAATAGTCTCATGCATGATGATGATGATAATAATAATAAAAAAAAACACAAGATTTAACACATTTTGTTGTTTGATAAACAGACTTCATAAACGATGACAAAGTTAAACATAAAAATATTCAAACATTTGTATAAAAAAGGATTTTGATGAACATTATCAGGAACACAAACTTTTTATGATACAAAACAAGATTTTGATTAATATAATCAAGAACATAAACTATAATTATTTCCCAGAAAAAAAATGAAGATTTAAAACAACCCCATGTAAGGAAAAAAAAAGAGAAAATTTAAAACAACCCCGAGAAGATTTAACGCAGATTGTTGTTTTCTAAACAAAATTCACAAATTTAACCCAACTAGAACACAAAAGGATTCAAACATTGATACAAAGACAGTATTAGGATAAGTAACCAAAAAGACAATCTTACCCTTGTCCACAAAATTGTTAAGAAAAAGAAAGATTCAAACTTTGATATAAAGAGTAAAGATCAAATACATATAGTTTTTTTGTAAGAACTGTGAGAATCAAAGAGGGTAAAAAAAATTTATTTTTTTTTTTAGAATTTTTTTTCCCATGTGCTTAAACATTTTTTCTAGATGAATAATACAAAAAAAAAAATTTTAAAAATTTTTTTTAGTGTAATTACGTCATTAAGGTAAATACATTAGTTTACACTAGAGTAATTATGTAATTACTCTACACGTAATTACTCTACACCAAATTTTTTTTTTTTTTTTAGTTTTCAATACTATAATACATGTTTAACAATATGGGGAAAAAAAATTTAAAAAAAAAAATTAAAAAAAAATACCATCCTTTGATTCTCACAGTTCTTACCAAAAAAGCTATTTGTACCGGATCTTTCCCCTTGATATAAATACAAGATTTTGACGAACGCAATCAAGAACACAAATTGTGATTATTTTCGAGAAAATATGAACATTTAAAAAACACAAAATATGAACATTTAAAGAACCTCATGATTAAAAAAAAAAAACAAACACACAAACAAGAGTTAACACAAATTGTTGTTTGATGAACAAAATTCACAAACCTAACCCACATAGAACACAAAAAGCTTCAATCTTTAATACAAAGACAAGATTTGAATAACCAAATAGACAATCTTACCCTTGTCCACAAATTTTTTTCAAAATCAGAATTATCAAAATTTTGACAAAGTAGAACAAAAAAAGATCCAAACTTTGGTATAATCAAGAACACAAACTACGATATATTATTTCCCTGAAAATTTGAACATTTTAAAGAACCCCATGATTAGAAACAATCAAGATTCAATACAAATTGTTGTATGATAAACATATTCACAAATCTAACCCAACTACAGCAAGGATCCAAACTTTAATCAAATCTTTCTTACAAAAACTCCAAAAACAAAAAAATCATAAGTGAAAAAAAAAAAGAAAAAAAATAATCTTACCCTTGACCATCAACCACTCCTTGCTCATAAAAATTAAACAAGATTTGCACAAATTGTTGTTTAATTAACAAAATTCATAAACTTTACCCACTAGAACACAAAAAATTCAAACTTGGATACAAAAATAAAATCTTCATAAACCAAGAACAACTCCAACCCCATTTAAAAGAAAAAAATTTCCCAAATTTCAACACAAATTGCTCTTTAATAAACAAAATTCAACATAATTCACAAATCTAACCCAAATATAACACAAAAACATCCAAACTTTAATCCCAAGATACCGTCGTTCTCATAAAAGAATACCCCAAATATATATCAAAAGAAGCTCATAAAGAAAAAAAAAAGAGACAATTTCTTACCCTTGTCCATCAACCTCTCCTTGCTCATAAAAATTAATTTGGATACAAAATTAATAAAATCTGAACATAACCAAGGACAACTCCATTTAAAAGAAACAAATTTCCAAGATTGAACGCAAATTATTGTTTGATAAACAAAATTCATAAAAAAGACTCATACTTTAACACAAAGACAACATTTTCACAACCAAAAACATCTCCAAAAGAACACAAAAACATCCAAACTTTAATCCAAGATTGAACGCAACATAATTCACAAATATAAGTACCCAACAAGAACACAAAAACATCCAAACTTTAATCCCAAGACACCATCTTTCCCATAAAAAGACTCCAAAACCAAAAACTCAATCTTACCCTTGTTTTTTATTAACAAAATTCACAAATTTAACACAACTAGAACACAAAAAGATTCAATCTTTAACAAAAAAACCAACATTTTCACAACCAAAAAAACAAATCCTACCCTTGTTTTTCTATCCAAACTTTACCACAAAGACATCTTTCTCATAAAAATTCCAAAACAAAAAACTCATAATAGCAAAAAAAAAATACAAAAAAAGACAATCTTACCCTTGTCCATCAACCCCTCCTTGCCCACCACTCCCATACGACGCCCCATCATCCCCTTGCCACACCGACTGCCACGCCTGCGATGGCGCCCCATACATCCCTGTGGGGTCCACCACCGGCCTGCCTACGGCCGGTGGATAATAATATCCCACCCCACCCCCTACCCCTACTCCTACCCCACCCCCTACCACCCCATCATCTTTAACCACCTCATCTCTAGGCACAATATCCACAAGAAAGTCAAATATATCTGTCCTTGTAATAGCAGCAGCAATGTCATTCTTTTGCAATGTTCTACGTTTGTTTTCCTCTGCATGGAGCCATGAACGTATGGTGAGTTCAAGGATGAACAGTTCACATGCTTTTGCAAATAGTATTGGAGCTTCTGCTGAGATCATGCGGACGTCCTCATCAGCTTTCATTATTTTCTTGATCCTGGCTAATGGGAGTTGATGGTTCTTGAAGTCATTGACTTGTTCTATCTCTTGACGTTGGTAGTTCCAAAACATTTGGAGTTGTTGGTGTTGTTGTTGGAGGAGGTGTTGGTATGGAGGGTGGGGTGGGAAGGGGGTGGGGTGGGGTGGTGGTGGGGTGGTGGTTGAAGGTGGTTGGTTGTTGTTGTTAATGTTATTGTTGTTGTTTAGGTTTGGTTCCATGTTTTTTCTCTCTCTTGATTGATCATGTGATGTGTTTCGATCTTCTCTCTCTAGAATTAATATTAATATTAGAAATGGGAAATGAAGGATAAGGGGTGGTTTGGAAAGAGAAGAGGAGGATAAGGTGGAGAGGGTGTAGTGATTGGGATGGATGTGTTGCTATTGGATAGCATGGGGTTGAGGTTGATTGGCTTATCCTACGCATCATCTTAGGGATATTATTGTAACTTTATATTTTGGGTGTTCAATTTGGTTTGGGAGTTAGAGCATTCACATCTTCTCCACTAAATCTTATTTATCAAATTACACTAAGAATTACTATTTTACCTCTAAATCTTCTCTCTTCTAATTAAAATAATAATACTTTTTCATATTTTTATCATTACATTTTCTCTCTCCTCACTCACAACTACTTACAAAAATATCTATCTATACATATAATAAACCAAAGCTATTTTAATGACATGGCATTCAAAGAGGCATTCTCCTCTTTGAATGTGTCATGTGTCATCCTATGTGGCATTGAGATATTTTAGGAAAAAAAATTTTAAAATAAAATTGGATTTTTCTCTCTTATGTTTCTTCCCATAATTTTTACACATTAATATCTTTTATATACGAGATTTTATAAAGAAAAAAATTACACCAAATTAACGAGCGTTTTATTATCTTTCCAACGAGTACCATAGTGCTATATAAAAAAACGGAGAAAAAAAACGACTATTTTTGTGGGGTTTTGTTCATACAGGAAAAAAAAAACACAAAGTGTTCAGGTAAATCATTAATCATGTATAGGGAAGTCACTAATTATGTTCAAATCAGTAAATATGAATTCTATTTTCAACATGCGTTAGCATTGGAGTTATACATTGTTTTAGGTTAGATATTAATATTAGAGTTATACATTGTTTAAGGTTAGCCGTTAACATTGGAGATACATTTTTAATTGTTTTAGGTTAGGTGCTACCCGAAGCTTTATTGCATGTAACTGTAAAGCGAATCATTCTATTTCATATGTAAAATTAATATGTCATATTAGATTTCTCAACCCCGGGACGTTCCCGGGGTATAATCTAGTTAAAATATATATAGGGGTGAACAATAGCTTTTCATATTTAGGGTGAAACAATGCTTCCACCAAATATTTTCCCTCTCCTCCACTCACAACCACTTATACTTACCCCATATAATTTGGTGGACACACTCACATACATTTAGTGGATGAGATGTGAGTGCTCTTAGGGTCATAGGGATGGTAATGGGTGGGTAATTACTAGTGCGAGATGGGTATTGATAATTTTAGTTTTATACCCGTTTATAAAATCGTGTTCCTTATGCAGGTTAGTACCCATGGAATATTAAGTATACTCGTTAGTTTGTTGAAAACTGTCTGTTGGGATTTACGGATACATTTTTTCTTATCGTTTTAGTTTTTATATAATCCATATTTTTAACAAACACAACAAATTAAGTGTGATAAAGTAAATACATATTATCACCACTAAAGTTTGAAATATTAATTATGTAAACTAGGTATATTAATACGCGCGTTGCACGTTTTTTACATGACGTGTTAATGTGGATTTTGGTAATCGACAAAGGCATAGAGACTAACCTTGGACAATGAGAAAATACAAAAGTGGCAGCGACTGCGCGGAGAATACCGGGAATCTCCCGCGGTCCGCGGCACATGGTGGAGATTGCACACGGCAGATGTGGTCGGTGGCTGGCTGCGTACGTTAGAGTGAAGTAGCTATTCATTTCGTGGTCGTTAAATATATAGATAATAAACGAACAAAAACCGAACCCGTGCGAAATCTGGTAAAAAACGCATTATGTCGGGGGCAAAAATGGGAAAAAAAAACTTAATAAAAAAGTTGGTGACCAAAACGGGTAAAAAAAACTTAAACAAAAAGTAAAAAAACATTGTGTGGCCAAAATGAGGGGAAAAAAACTTAACAAAAAATTTAGTGGTCAAAATGAGAAAAAAAAGTTAACAAAACGTGCGAAATTGGGTAAAAAAAACACATTATGTCGGGGCCAAAACGGGAAAAAAAAACTTAATAAGAAAGTTGGTGGCCAAAACGGGGTAAAAAAAACTTAAACAAAAAGCAAAAAAACATTGTGTGGCCAAAATGAGGGAAAAAAACTTAACAAAAAATTTGGTGGTAAAAATGAGAAAAAAAAAGTTAACAAAAAGAGAAAAGGGTCAAAATGGAAAAAAAAAACTTAATGAAAAATTGGTGGCCAAAACGGGAAAAAAAAACTTAAACAAAAAGTAAAAAAACTTTGTGTGGTCAAAATGAGAGAAAAATACTTAACAAAAAAAAATGGTGGTCAAAATGAGAAAAAAAAGTTAACAAAAAAAAAAAAAAACAAAAAAAATTATGACAAAAATCAAATAAGTGAAAGTTACCTATTTAAATGCTAAGGTTTATTATTATTATTATGTAATTTTGATGATAATATAAACCTCAAATATAAAGTCATACTTTGTAGAATATAAAATATATTCTTAACGGTAAAAGTTACTTTCCCCAAACTCCTATATTTACAAATAATACATATGTACTTAGGATTGATCTCAAGCCCTTTTACTAAAAGATAAAAAGACTACACCTTAAAAAGATATTATTTGTTATTAAATACATATTTCAATTAGGGGTGTAAACGAGCCGAGCTGAGCCCGAGCCTGACTGGGCTCGAGCTCGGCTCGTCATGGTTTTATGAAGCTCAAGCTCGAGCTCGGCTCGCTAGCAAAATCAAAAGCTCGAGCTCGAATCGTCTCGGCTCGAGGTGATTTGAGAACAATCTCAAACGAGCTCAAAGCTCGATTCGAGATCGCAAAAGCTCGGCTCGCGAGGATTATTAAATGGGCCTATGAAATAAGGACTTGGCTTTGGAGATGTGGGCTATAAATTATAAGAAAATTTTCAATAGAAAAGTTTGTTTATCACTTAATGAAGTAGTAGGAATATGACCTATTACTAGACATGAGTAGAGGTAAAATATATAAAAAAAAATCAAGTATATGATTTGGGTATGTATTTTGAGTAAACGAGTATATAATTTTGGGTAATGAACACATTAAAACTAATTAGATACTTGGATACTGCTTCCATTACCTGTTCCAAATGTTTTGAATTTTGGGTTTGTCCATTGTGTTCGGGTTTGAGTTCAATTGTCGTCCCTAGTAAGAGGTTAATTAGATTGTTTTTTTTAATAATAAATTTTGGTTTGGCTAATCAAACTGGATATAAATAGTTTTATGATTTGAATGTTCACGAGCTTGCCTCCCATTACGAGAGTGGGTCACCACATATCTGTCAAGAGATGTACATGGCATGGACTTTTTTGGGACCTCCTTGGGAATCGACAACCAACTCAGAATGCCAGACTCAACTCGGGGTTAAGCTCAAAACCATATATGAACCAACTTGACTCAACTAAAAATCCACATATTGAGCTGAACATTGAGTTTGAACATGTCTCATTTACAACTCGAGTAAGTACGTCTAAAAAGATACTATATATCCAAAATAACTTGAAGAAGTGCCTTTAAGCTGTTGCTCAAATGGAGATGGACATTCTTACATAATCAACAATCTCTATGGGTTTGTGTTATCAAGGGGATTGATGAAAACATTATCAGGATTGTTGATTGGAATCAACAATCTCTATGGGTTTATAAAGATACTAAGAACCCTAGAATAGGTTGAAACAATGCCTTGATGCTTAAATGGAGATGGAGATTCTTACATAATTAACAATTTATACTGGCTACTCTCTTACCCAGGTTCTCAAGATACCCACACTTATGCTAGGGGATGCGGTTTGGAGCTGTAAAGCCCCTTTTTTAACTTAGGAATTGTACTTTAAAGCCCATTCAGTCATTTATTTTTATTTCTTTCGACTTAATTTAATTAAATGATTTTATATTAAAAATTGAATTAACAAAAAATCACTATTTAAGAAAGGTAGCCCAACATATTCTCACTCTCTTCAAAAGTCAATATCAGAAACCCTACAGTTAACACACACGCCTCTTTGAGTATCATCAACAAACAACACAACTCTGCCTCTCTCTTTCTAGCTCTATTCTCTTTCTCTACAACTCAACAACAACAAAAAACGATGAAGGGCTGCAAGAATGGTTATGGTGGCGTGTTGTATGGAAATATTAGAAACCCTAAAGTTAACACACATGCCTTTTCGAGTCTCTTCAACAAACAACAACACAACTTTGCATCTCTCTCTCCCCCTCTCTCTCTTGCCCTTTCTCTCTCCCTCCCTCTCGCTCTCTCCTCCTCTCCTTCTCTCTCCCTCTCCCCCTCTCTTTCTCCCTCTCTCTCCCTCCCTTTCCCCATCTCTCTCTCCCTTTCCCTCTCTCTCCTTCTCTCTCCCCCTCTTTATCCCTCTCCCTCGTCCTCCCTCTCCATCACCCTCCCTCTCCCTCCCCCGCGCTCTCCCTCTCCCTCTCTCTCGCTCTCTCTCTCTCTCTCTCCCCTCCCTCTCCTTCCCTTTCTCCCTCTCCCCTCTCTCTCAAAAGCAACAAAAATGATGAAGGGCTGCAAGAACGGTGGTAGTGGCATGTTGTGTGGAAATGTGGGAAGTGGTCGGAGAGGGTGTTGGTCGTAGGAGTTAGGGTATTGAATAAATATATTTTTTTATAGGTGGAATGTGGTCGGAGAGGGTGTAGCACAGGGCGTTACTCCACAACGCACAACCTTATGATTTAAACTTGTTTTTTTTTCTTTCTGTTTTAACCAAAAGTTAAGACTCGTTTTCAAAATTGTTTTTCCTAATAATAAATTATTTGGCCATAGTGATGAAAATGACATGGATCTTGTTGATATATAGTGTAAAGTAATTGTCAATTTCGAAATATCTAACTTGAATGGTTTTTATAATTTCTATACCATATCTCATACCATTATTTGTTTCAACTATTTGAAAAATAATTCCATCCATCCATATTATAAGAACTAAACAAGTACTTAATTTTCTTTGTGTCACTTACACTATAAGATCATTCCCATTCAAAACCCAACATTTAAAAAAAAAAAATAGTTTCTCTCTCTTCCATCAACACAATCCAACCCTAACACACATTCAGAACCCAACTCAACCTAAAAATAAAATTTTTAAACGACGGTTTTTAATAAAGTTTATATCGAGATGTTCACAAAAAAAGTTTAAGAAATACAATGTATTTAGTTTTTTTTTTTAAACTTTAATATTATAAGTTATTTAAGTAATTAAGTTAGTGTGTGTGTGTGTGGGGGGGGGGGGGGGTATTTTGGTTGCAACCACGGTTACCAACACAACCGGATTGTGAGGAGGTTACAAACTTTTGAGTTTTTTTAATATTATTTCCCACTCACGATTCCAAGCTAGATTCACGATACCCAGCTAGATTGCCAATGAGAGTAGTCTAACAGTAACAAGTACTTACTTTTCTTTGTGTCTTACTGATACTATGGCTATTATTTACAACTGATTAAAGTCGAATGTACAACATTTTGTCACGTATTTCTCCTCTTTGCTACATGCCATATTCTTCCAAGTTTTAACGTATGTGTCCTTCAATCATCCCCCATCCTTGCTTACACACCTCTACTCTCTGACACTGGCTTTTCATTAAGCCTGGAGTGAGAGAAAGGGACTAGAATAATTGTCAGTGCATTCTTAATTTTTTTTATATGAATAATGATGGTTTCTATACCTTAATTTGTTTAATGTTCACGAATTTCATATGTTTGTTTAACGAATAGTCTATAAAGTTTTCTTTCGACTTATTGATGTTTTCTTTATGGATGCAGAATGGTTTGACCCTGGTTGTGGGAATAGTTATAGAACAACATTTTATTGCTAAAATTCGTGGAATACGGATATAGGGTTTATGTCATTGATGCTTTTAAACATGATAAGGGCCTACTGTGTACACGTTGAGTTAACACTATTATTGTTGATGCCATGTTAAATATGGCTGTTTATGATCACAGGGGTTGTTCCATCCAGGATTAAAATAAGAGAGAATTTGGAAGGAAACTGACTTATGATATATTTACAAATGATTTGTTACAACCCTATGTATACTTGATGAATCGGTACGTCTCATGCAACACAACCGTTCAAACTATAACAACTAAATTACTGAAACGGTGTGTCACATTAACCGTTTATTAACTTCCTAAACTTACAATAAACCAAATATTAAATAGTAACATTCTCCCCCTAATTTTGATTTATCTTCTATGCTTTATAGTAGGGTCTTGTTAACAATAACATTGGTCCTTCATCTTCCTCGTGTTGGATTAGATGAGCTTCCTCCTTTTCTTTTAGTTTTGGACATTTATTTTTGTACAGTCAAAGTCCATTGCACTTGCAGCATCTAATGTTGCTTCTCTCATCTTGTGCTTGTTTATCATAGCTTTTCTCAAACCATCTACCTTTACCACGGTGATATCCAGAGTTCCTTTAATTTGTTTTCCATTTTCCACAGTGTTCACATTTGTCTTCTTTAGCTTTTTCCTGAGTGAATAAGAGTTTATTGTGAGATTCACCTTCTTCAGTTGGTTTCTTAATATGTTCTTCGTATGCCTTTAACCTCCCGATGGCTTCTTGAAATGGCATAGTTTTAAGATCCGCAAATTGTTCAATTGTAGCAACAATCTGAATGTACTTTTCTGGTACTGAACTGAGTAGTTTCTGGTACTGATCTGAGTAGTTTCCGAACTAATCTTTTGTTATCAATTGTAGATCCAAGGTTGTTGGCTTGTGATACAAGTTTGCTAATCTTGCTGGTAAAATCGTCTAGCGATTCAGAGTCTTTCATTTTTAATGCTTCAAATTCTGAGTCTAGCGTTTGTAATCTCGCTTCCTTGTCTCTGTCTGCACCTATGAATCGTACCTTTAAATCTTCCCAAATGTCTTTAGCATTCATGTGATGAGAAATTTGAAAAATAAGTTCTTCGGGCATAGCTTGATAGAGATAAGCAATAGCCTTGGCATTCTTCTTTGCTTCCACTTCTCCTATCGGTTCGACTGCTTCCCAAATTCCGTGAACGTTAAAAATTGCTCTAATCTTCACTGCCCAAATTGTGTAATTTGTAGAATTCAAAATTGGGCATTGGAAGGTCATTGTCAATCCTTTGACAACTAATCCTTTTTTAAAATGGCCTACATGTCTTTGGATCACCACTGGATTTGATTAATTCTCTGCTAACTACTATTCATCGATTTCTTCCTAGATCAAATTTCATAACTTTTTTACAAGGAACAGCCGAACAGACCACTTGTTATTCGACCACCACTGGATTTAATCAACTCTCTGCTATACTACTGTTGATTACTTTCTTCCTGGATCGAACCTTCGAACCTGCTGTTCCATAACTTTCCGTTTTCCTTTTGGCCCATAACGCTTCTTTTCTTCTAAACAACTTAATTTTTGAATTTTTTTTGTTTGTTTTTTTATATAACAAAACGTTTGATCGATGATTTGTGACTGTTCGTTTTTGTTTTTGACTCGCCGGTGTTTTCTTCTTTTTTGATTTGGTTCTTTGAAGCAGTTATGGGTTATTTCTTTGATCCTTAGAGTTTCGTTTATAATTACTATGTTTTCTGAATTGAAAGATACGTTTTTTATCAACGATTCTTGACTCAATTTGTTTTTGCGTTTTTTATTGTAAAACAGGGCATGAAAATTTTGTTTCATGTTCTTCGATTTGATCATGATTTCGTAACCTTGGGCTCTGATGCCATGTTGATGATCACTGGGGTTGTTCCAGGATTGAAATTAGAGAGAATTTGGAATAAAACTAACTTGTGATGTATTTACAAATTATTTGTTACAACCCGATATATACTTGATGAATCGGTGCGTCTCAAGCAACACAACCTTTCAAACTATAATAACTAAATAACTGAAACGGTGTGTCAAATTAACCGTTTATTAACTACCTAAATTTATGATAAATCAAATATTAAATACTAACAATGGCCAACGAGCTTTAGCAAGATTTAAGCTTTGCCATTCTAAAGGATAGTGAGTGCTAGGCAAGAGCAGTGGCAGATACAAGAATATTTTTTATGGTGGGCACAAATTGGTTTGGTAAAAGAAGGCGAGTCAAAACAAGTCGAGTAAAACCAATTCATACTTATTTACTTAATAATATGATAAATTTAAAAACATTTGGAAACCAAAAAACACTTATAAATCAATTGACTAATCTTGTTATAAAACACATCACCAATGTTTTAAAACCAGAGTAGACATCATACCAGAGACATTACTGGTCCATTAATTGGATCGGTCAGACTGGCTAACTCAGATTTAAAAACAAAATAATGTCGTACTTATCCAAAAACTTTTAATAATATAGAAATTCAAAAAGAAATAAATAAATAAAATAGTTTTGTAAAAGTACGTTTCATAAGAAAAACATAGAAACTTTTGTAAGTACTAAAATTAAAATAATAATAAAACAAAAACAAAATTAAAAAGGTAAATCACCAAAATGTCCCTCTAACCAACTCATTTACCAAAATGTCATCCTCATGTCTTTTTGGAGAGACGGGTCATCAAGTTTGAGGCACCCAAGTCGACTCCCGAGACGTTTCCGGTATAGACAAGTTAGGTGATGACACGTGTCTCTCCCGCCTGCCTAACGTCTCCGGTGACATCTCAGCGCCGCCGAGACGTCTCTAGTAGAGCTAGAGATGTTTGATCTTGACGTCTCCGGTGGGTTTCTAGTGACGTATCCCATTTGTTGGCGATGGTGAATTCGCATCCGACTGTGAGATCTGTGTTTATTGGTTTTGTTTTCCATTTCTTTTTTTCGCATCCCACGATGATAAAATTGTTCACAGATTGAAGTGGGTTTGAGAGAATCCAGGTTTCATATCATTTATTTATTGCGTGTCTTCTTTGAAAGCCTACCCCTACTCGAAACCGTTTGGTGTGATTCTCCTTGGAAACGAAGATGATGAACAACTTTAGAGAAAGAGTAGGAGTGGTGGTGGCGGCTGGGTTTTGAGAGAGAGAGAGGTGGCTGTGTTTATTTAGAGGGGGAGGGGGGAGTGGTGGTGGTTGCTGGGGTTGTGGGTTCTGTTGACCGAAGAAGATTGAAGCTGCTGGGGGGTTCTTCACAGAGAAGAAAAAGGGTTGTGTGGGTTTTGTTAGGAGGGAGAAAGAGGAGAGGAGAGAGAAGTGAGGAGAGAAAGACCGATGACATGTCAGTTTTGTATTGGTCTGTTGAAAATAATAAGTGGTTCAAACCTTTTGGGCTTAATGTTTTGGTCCTATGTTTATAGTTCATTTAAGGATGGTTTATTAGGCTTATTTACTCTTGGGCCTATCTTGGTGGACTAATCATGAGCCGAGGAGTGTGTGGGCTGAGTTATTATAACAAACTTTGTTTGTTGATTATTGAACGGCTAAGATTTGATCGAGATCATCTGGCTGGAACCTTCTGGAGCTTAGTATATAAGCTATCATTCTGTCACATTTGTATTGTAGTCGGTATTTTTCTTTTGTATTTTCTCTCTATGTTTAGGTCTTGTTCATCGTCTTCTTCATAGTGGTTAGGGTTAATCACTGTAAGTTTGTATTGGTTATTCATATGGTTGTGACAACTGATCTGAACAATCAGTAGTCATAATCTGACATTGTATTTCTTTTCTGGATTCATCGATTGGTTGAATCCTTGGGTATTGGGGGGTAAATCTTTGGGGTCGGATAAATAAGATTTTGTCACCGTTTTTGTCGCTATTCCCTTTTGTACTGTATGTTTGTTCATGTTTGTGTGGTTGATTGATATTGTCTTAGTATAGATTTAGTGTTTTTAACATGGTATTAGAGCCCTAAGGTTCTGATATTTATTTTGTCTATCGATCTTGGTTTATTTCCGCTGTGATTCTCTGATTTTGTTTTTGTCGATCATTCCTAGATCTTATCTGTGTAGATCTGATCTATGTTCTTGTGTCTTGAAATAGATCTTATCTTTGTAGATTTGGTCTATTCTTTGTTTGTCTAGTCTTTTGTATTGGTGATATTTTCTGGCTAAAGATCTAGGGTTTTGTGACCTAGATCTGGAGTCAACATCTGTTAGCTTGGATCGAGGAGTTCAAGTAAGTTGTTGGATTGTTCTTGGAAGCTGTGCAACTAGTAAGTTTTCTGTTATATTTGACTTTGTTATTTTCTGATTAGCTACTACTGCTGCTGGAGTACTCTGTTAGTTCTCTCATTCTTCTAGTGTGTAGGCGTCTTGGGCCGGGTTAGGGTGGACCGGCATTGTCTATTAGTATGAATTTGTCTTGTGTTGATCTTTAAGTGTGATATTGTTTGTTCTGGTTGTTATCTGCTGTTTGTCTGAGTATTTGTTATTGATTGATCTCATTCTTATCTATTATCTAAATATATATAGATATATAGATAATAAAAGGCTCATGTGTAAGGATCTGCAAGGGCACCTTTGAGTGATGAACCCTTGATCTGAACACCTACACAGCTTCGCCTTCTAGGGTTGTGTTTCTGATTCTTGTTATTGTTCTATTCTCATTAATTCTTTTATTTGCTTGTCTTGTATTCTGTTTGTTAAGTTAGCCCTTAGCTAACTTTGGTGTTTATTTTGTATTGTCTGGTTCTTGTTGTGTGATTTCTTCGCTATGAGTGGTACTGTTGATCCTCTTCATCCTACTGGTGGGGCTGCACTTGGTGGTCCCACTGGTGGTGGTGGTGGATAAGGAGATGATCCCAATTCAGGAGTTCTTCTGGTAGGAACCTTAATTAGCAAACTAGATATTAGTGATCCTTTGTATTTGCATCCTAGTGATACTAGCAGTTTGTCTATTATTTCATTAAAACTTAAAGGAACTGAAAATTATTCTCTAATTCTATGAAACTTGCATTACAACTGCTAGACCATTAGATGATCATGTTCTTATGAAACAATGGGATAGATGTAATTTTGTTGTGTTGTCTTGGTTGCTTAATTCTGTTAGTGAGGAACTCTTTCTTGGACAAGTTCTTTTAAAACTAGCCACAAAAGTGTGGATAGATTTGAAGGAAACTTATAACAAAGTGGATGGGTCGGTTGTATACAATTTGTATCAAAAGATCAATTCACCTAGTCAAAATGGGAGTTCTGTGTCTGAGTATTACCATAAGTAAGTTTGTTTGTTAGTCATTATCCTAGCGTTAGTTCATATATTTGGATTGTTATTCACTTCAATTTATCAAGCCTTATCTTTTAATTCCGATTTAAAGAGATGAATCATTGTTTATAACAATATGAATTATTTTTATAGCACTATGGTTCAATGGAATGAGTCTGTAAGGCCTTCGTTGATTTGGATTTGGTATAATGCTTTCAACAGCTTAAGTAAACAACAAAGTGATATAATTGAAAATTTTCCCATCAAAATCAAGGACAGTGTTCTTTTTATCTGATAATGATTTGGATTTGGTATAATGCTCTCAACAGCTTGAGTATTTGACTTTTTGTTCATGGATCTTGAATGCAATTATTGGTTTAAGGATTGATTTTATAAGGATTGTTTGTGCTTATTGGGATCTATTGTCTACTTTGATGCTGTGATTTTTCATGTTTGATATAATCTTGTGTGGTTGTATGCAATTGTACTGCACAAAGGATGTGCTTGTCGCCTACGCACAAAACGCGTAAAAAGCACATGCCCAAGACAAGCCATTTAGCTGTTTTAGAGTGGTTTCGTTTGTTCTTTTGGGCTTGTTTTAAAACTGTTTTTGACCCGTTCAGGCTGGTTACGCATTGCTGCACAAGCTAGATATGAAATCTGTTGGGTTCGGCAGGACCGAACAGTTTTAGCAACAAACCAAGCTCTATTAATCTCAAACCAACCTACTTGCTTTGATTTGGGTGGGTCGCACGGTTACACTGCAGCGATTACACTGCAGCGAACCAAGCTATATTAATCTCAAACCAATCTACTTTTCATGCGCTACTGGGTCTGCTGCTTGGGTGGGTCGCACGGTTACACTGCAGCGAACCAAGCTCTATTGTTCTGTTCAGCCTTCTTTTGTTAGGTTCTGTTCTGTTCAACTATTTACACCACTTATGTTCATTTATTTTACTGAACAAACAGGAACAAGTTTCTCATTGATTGATTCATTCAGAATTCGATACATTGTTTACACATCTACTACACACACAAGTTGAGATTGCAGGTGCATAGTCAATGGAGCTAAAGTCTCCTTGGATTGATTATTTAATTATTTATACCACTTTGTTGTATTTAATTATTTATGCAATTGACCACTGTTGTGGTCTGTAAAAGAAAAATAGTCAATGGATCTAAAGTCTCCTTGGATTAATTATTTTATTATGAGATAGTAACCTGCAATAGTATTTGAATCGAAAATTTGGCTGCTCAAATTATGAGATATGATATTCCTGCTTTTATGTTAATTTTACCTAAGGGGTATAATAGTAAAATTGTAATTTTCCTTTCTTTTCCTATCCGCTCGGGAATGCACAAAATGTTTAATTACCTTTCTTTTCCGTTCCTTTTCATTAAACTCGGGAACACAAAATATTTTCGTTCATTTCCTTTCCTTTCTTTCCTGATTCCCCCTCCTTTCTCTTCTTTCCTTTAATGAATCTCTGGAACGCATCGTAAAGCTGGCAAAGTAGCTAAGAGAAAGGATGAATGGTTGGAGTCTAAGAGTTGAGAAGCGGATCCTAATTTCTCTATTGATGAAGATCCACAGATTGCCGATATGGATGCCGAACTTGAGACTCAACCATGAGGAAAAGAAAAAGAAAAGGCGAAAGGCGGACAACTGATGAGAAAGTCCCAAAGAACTACTACTAAGATGTCAAAGAAAAAATCTCTGTTTAGGATACTCTCAAACGCAGTTAATGTCGTGTCGCCTGACAAAACGTCTTCAGCAACAACAACAACAGCAACAACCACTACAACATCTGGAGCATCTTTGTCTGTAGGTACTACAAGGTCAATGCCTGCATTGGTAATCTTCACTGAGCCAGTCTCAGTTACCGGTGCAGCAACCTCTACAGCTACATCCTCTCAGCAGCTGGTCTCGAACACTATTAGTGACATAATCAAGAATCCTTGCGATCAGATGCATTCCTCTTCCAGTACCCCCAGTCCACTTCAACCTCAACATCAGCAACTACAAATGAACAATTCCAGCGCCACATGAATGAGGTCATTAACTTCATGCTTAATGAGGCGAGTGAGAATGCATATATAAGATGGAAGATTGTGACTATTGAAGATAATGAACGCTAGATGCTTGAACTATCGGGGGATACTATTCGGGTTAACAAAGAATTGCAAGCTTCAAATAGGGCTCTTCAAGCGTCAAATCAACAACTAATCGAGTCAAATCAACGACTAGTGGATTCCAACGAGCAGCTAGTCAAGTCCAGCCAAGAAACCACATCGATACTGACAAATATGGAATCTTAGTATCAGCAGTTGCAGCTTGCTAATCTGAACAATGAGAGGATGATTGAAGAATATAAGTATGAAAACCAGAAGCTCAGGGAACAGGTTGATAAATTGGTTGAAGACCATCCTAGAATCGAAGTTACAAACGAGTCTGGTGAAGATGAGGAAGAAGAAGAAGGTGAGGATGATGAGGATGATGATGATAGTGATGATGATGAGGGTGAAGATGCTGATGGCAATGATGCTGATGGGAATGATGATGGGGATGACGGTGATGATGGTGCTGGTAACCCAGGTGCGGGTTCCTCATCTGGTACAGAGGAACGCATTACCAAGAGCGAGCGTGATATACAAGGCAATGATCCCAAATGTAGTTCATCTACTCATGGGGAGTCTAATGTGGATGCCATAAAGGGATTGAAGGATTATATCTTGACTGGAAATCCGATCAAGATTCCTCAGCATTAAGATCTTGAGGAGAGATAGATACCACCAGCACTCTCTAGGGAAAATATGGATAAGGTTTTCAGGATAACACTTGGAGAATCTTCCGATGCGAGCCAACTCCTCCAGAATTAGATGCCAGTCATAGTGAAGTAGAGATGGAAGATATAACACATGAAGAATATCCTGAATACTGCTTCAATAATGACGGTACCAAGATACCAGATATCTATGATGACATGATCAATAAGGCTGAGGATCAGCTTCGCTATGCACCAACTGTTAATCCTAATGAAGCATTATCAAGAACAGAGCGTATCATGAGGCTATGTGCATAATGGTATCCATCTCAAGCCGAACAATCTGCCAAGAAAGGACCTGAACAGGCATCTGTATTCAAGAAGCGAATGTCAAAGATGTCTGGGAATATTCTTAGTTGGGCATACATAGAACACGTAACTGTGTTTGGTATCAGATCGAAGCAAGTGCTACTTTACTTCAATTGGTACGGCAAGATCAACAACCTTCCATTCTGGTATGTCGGAGATCTAGTGCGCCTGCATCCACTAAACTATCAAAAGTGTCCTGGATTTGATTCTTTTGTCAACATTTTGAAGAGAGAAAGCCAAGACGGATGGAATACTTTCATGCCTCAGTATCTGAAGTCCTACAAGACCAAGGAACTACATCCAAGAACAAGGCATCTGATCTGTAAGCACAAGATCAAGCCCCTAGACAGCATGTTGAATATTCCAATCGCTCCTATAGAACAAGACTTCTATCCAATGTTCTGGTTTTGGTACTATGATTATTTGACGAATGAAGTGGTGATTATGCTAGACAATGCTCCTAAGATTTGCAGGAAGATTAGAGTCTGGAATCCCATGTCGCTAATCAACCTTTCTAAAAAAGATGTTGTAATTCTCTACCGTCATCCCATCCACTTCCTCGATCCAGATGCCGATCCAGATTCAAAGTTTCAACAGGTGATTCAATTCTGCTTCGCTTTCAAAGTTATTTCCGGTTATGACCGATCAAAGATTAGTAGATTTCGAACTACTCAACAATAGAAGATCAAGTGCTGCTGCTTGAAGATTTTGAAGACATACTAGCTAGGTCCAGGGGAGAGTCTGTTAGTACATGTAATGTAGATGTCCCTAGCCTATTAGAGATGTTATTTGTTGTTTTGTACTTGTTTGGATGTGTTTATTATATTAAAGGGTGTGTTTACCATACTATACACGACTAGCTTTATGGGGCACGACTAGCCTAGCTAGTCGTGTGGATTTCAGGCGACTAGCTAGCTAGTCACCCCCACCCAGTCGTGTTCTGTAAGCTAGTCGCCCCCTAGGTCTGGGCCGACTAGAAGGTACTATAAATAGCTCATATCATTTCCCTAATTATTTTAGCTGTCATTTTACACATTCCAACACCTAGTACCTTGGTTTTTAGGTAAACCATCTTGCGTGTGTTTTTGATAACTCGTTATTGTGTTTGTTGGCGTGTTTTTTTATCTAAACAACGTCTAGTGGATTCCGCACACTAGACGAACCAGCTCGTGATTGTTGGGTTGTTCGAAATCGGTCCTACAACCAGGACTCCCATCATGGGGTTGGACGGAAAGTGGATATTATTCACTAGCCTCACCTAACAGCCTTGGATCATTGAACAATCGCCTAGGGCCACGTTGATATGTGAGGCCATATCTTCTCGTAGCATATGTTCCTTCGGTCCAAAGATTGAAATCCTCCATCCTTTGAAAGCTGGCATATCAATCCTAAGCAACTATGGCTCTTTCGTACAACCTATTCAATCCGTCCACGGCGTCAAGTTCTCTCAAATATTTGTTAAGGTAAATATAACATCGAGCCATTTTTTGAAGTTAAGTATGCACAAATGTGTGAGGTTGATTTTTTGATAGGGCACCTGACTTATAACGAAGTCCCTAAAAGCATGTATGGGGAATGATGATGGGTATTCATAAATGCACTGACATAGTCGACTGACACTTTGTGTGACGACTGGTGAGTATTGCAAACATCATGTTATGATGACAGTTATTAATTTTGATTGGAAAGGTTATTAATGGTGGCAGTTTAATCGTTACAGTGGTTAATAGATTAGCTAATGGCTAGTCATCATTAATTACATGGTAAACGTGAAAGCTATTACATTCATCATCCATCATGCATTACAAAGAGTCAACATTAACACAAACAACATGGAAGTATCTTCATCATCTGAAGACTCGGAAGAGGAGCCAACCACGCACGGTTTGAGCATTTCTCTCAAGGCAGAAGTAACCTCATCACCAACTTTGCTACTAAGCTGGGAGATGATCTCCAAGGAGTCGCTACTCAGCGCTTACAACCTTGCACCTGTCCTCTACTCAACAAACTTCTCATGATCAGTAGCGAAGCAAGGATCCCTTTGGTCACTATCTAGTCACGCTCTGCGCATAGGGCGTTCAACTGGGATTGAAGAGAATCTGCATGGGCATTGGCGTTAGCGGTAGCAAGTCGAACTTGGCACTCATTAAGCTTCTGCATGGTGGCGTCTCGGTCCTCTTCAGCTCGCCTTAACCGGGACTCAAATTCAACAACTTCTTGGGTAAACAGTTGATACCTCTCAACATCCGCTCACGCCATAGCCACTTTCTCTTTCTCAGCTTGCAACTCCTTCTCTAAAGTTTTCCCCTTGCTGGTCGCCCGGGTGATGTGACGGTCCTGTTCATCAACCCGGCGATACAACTCAACCTTCTCAGCAACATGGACGGATACCATGCGGGATTTGTCCTACTCATAAGTTTCCCGTAAGGATTGCATACCTGCCAGGTTCAACTCGGCTTCATTTAACAACCCGGTAACTCTTTCAATAACCTCCTTGTTCTTTACCCTGAGTTCCAACAACTTACCTAGATCAGATTGCCAACGGCGGAGGATTTCATACAAAGATACGGTTCTATTCACACTTGATCCCATTGCAGTTTTGGCCAGCTGCGCGTTTTCGTGACCCTGCAAATAACATCTTTCAGCCAGGGGAAGGCATGATCCGCCCAATTCTGAATGATTTTAGGGTGTATGAGTCTTGTTGATCAAGCTATTTTCCACCCAGGTACATACTTGGTATCCTTTAGTGAAGGCCTCCAATTAATGGCTGGAACATACATATTTGACCACATCTCACCGGAGGAGGTCGACACGGAAGGTCCTTGCGTAGCTGCTAATCTCATACCCCCAAGAAAACTGATAGGATGTTGCTAAACATGACGCAACAGTTCTTTAAAGATTTTTCCCGCCGCAGTAGTAGGCGCAACCATGGTTATGGTAGATTGAGTATACACCTGCTTCAATGTTACTTGGTTCCGAGACGAAGCTTCAAGCTGCCACCAGGATTAATCGGTGTTGGGGTACTCATTGAAGTTTCAACTACCGCGGGGACAAAACTCATAATCCTAATACACGCCTCAGCGTTGTCAGGCTTTAACATGGAGGATGAGGGAGACGTATTAGGACTGATATCATGCACCGGCATCTCCATCGCCTCATAAGGCGGAAATTTTGTCTCCTCTGTCCGCATACAAACACCTACTTCACACAAAATCATTCTACCTTAATTATTTGGGCTTCTCTTTCTTCGTATTTTCTTCCCTCGTTGTTTCAATTGGGGCAACAACACTCAGGGGCTCGGTGTCAATAGGCGTCGAACTTTCTACGGTTTGAATAAGAGGGGAAGAAGTAACTGCACTACCAAAGGCCTCGGGCACTATCCTAGAAGTACCTTCAGCTCCTGCTTTGATGGGAATGATAGGGAACAAGAAATTACTACGTTTCTGTCTAAGTACATCCAACTCCTCCTCTCCTAGTGGACAATCGTATTCCTAAATATGTGGCTGAGCCTCCGCACGTCAAATTAATGCCATTAAGTTGCACCAGCATAAAGATAATACCTTCAGTCAATTGCATATGCACCCATCGTGACACCAGTAGTTTTATATCTTACTGGACTAAAATACCTTCATCTTCCCTCTTGGATTCGGGTATGACGTTCCATCCACCCAGATCTGTCTCATTCCCACTGCCACCAGTGCCCGCTCGGGAATATTGATAGACACGGTAGGATTGTTGACCAACGCCAGGTATAACAGATCTTTTTCATACATAGCAACGGCATGGCATTCATCAGCAATTTTCTGTTTCTTTTATGGCGCCCGGACAGGTACATTGACAAGTAACACTCGCTCGTCGATGTAGAAATATTTCTTTTTCCAACTCTTGTTGTTGGTTTTGGATGGAAAATTTTGAATACAGGACAGGGCGGAAGGTCTACGGTCCAAGGTGAAGTATTCACCTTTGTAGACCAACACATATAACATACGGAATATTTCCAATTGGGGAGCCATCCCAAGCCCCCTAGCACAAAACTCGATATGCATGATCTTAATTAACCCCAAAGGATGAAGTTGGGAAATGTTCACCTTGTAGTATGCTAACACATCGAAGATGAAATGTGTTACACGAAGACGGAAATTGTAGAAAGTGAAGAAGTCGGCGTATCGGGTTATTTTCTAGTTTCTTCACTGGAAATGCCACAGCCGTCGGCCTGGCAACGTCGGCCCCCATTTGGCTGGAATGTGGTAATCACCTAAAAAGTACTTGAACGCCGTTACCGACCATTTGCATTTTATCTCGGTAACACCCATGACTGTGCGCGACGTTCTGATTTTTGGAGCCATTTGATTGTGTGCAAAAGGTGGATGATCTGGGTGTTCTTTGAGGTAGCCCTCAAAAGTATCAATTTTTCACACTTTTATACCGGAATAAACTGACGGTTTGAATTTCAAAATGGACCGCCAATAGTCGTCACCCTGTCAATCAGTCTATCAAAACGGCTGATTTGACCATTGCAGTGACGTCATGGCACGTGCCTTGATCATACGGAATCAATCCCTATAAAGATTAAAATAATCCCTATTTAATTAATTATTTCCGTACTTATTAGTGTATTACATTTCTTTTTTTTCATTTTACAAGTTGGAGTCTAGTAATATGCACACGTTCTTAACACTAGACTGGGGGACATGACGAGGTGGGGTCTGGCCCAACTAAACCGGCCCACACCATTAAACAATAATAACTTGGTCCGCTCGATTTAAATATTAAATAATAGAGCAGAAGACTTATTGATAAGTCAGTCTCTTTATCATATCACAACATCCTTTCAACCTTTTACGAAAATGACGTGTGCGGATATACACATAATTTTGTACTGATTTTGACACACGTTTCTGCTTTAATATTTATAAAAATGGTTTAGACCTTAATATTAAAACACACACAATAGGGCAAGTGTACACTGTCATATATGTAGTAATGTACAGATAAGAACCAGATATCGATCCATGGACGTGCGCGGAGCAATGGTACTAAAACTCTATCCCCGATTTACCAGTAGGAAAAGATAAGTTGAGTTTGTCTATAACTAGACTAATTCTAACACATGTATATAACTTAACTACGACTCCAAATAGAAAATATAACTATATAGACTATAATACGCCAATCCTAGCATGTCATCTACATATAATAAGAAACAAAGGCGTGATCAACATTCCCATTTTCCGACAGTTAGTTTCCCTCTCAGGCATCCTAACATGACAACTATACAGAAAGCTAACACTAATACACACGTTAACCACTTCAAGTTGTTCATTAGCGCGCAGCTGATATGATCTCATGAGAATCTTTAAAGATAGGTTAGTATCACCTTTCGGGAGTCCTCAACCGCACTAGTTAAGGAAAACAATATCGAATACACAATACGACCACCTAGACTAGCATAAAGTAGAGCATTTCACAACCTATTCCATTTTACCAACTTTGAACACAAATCTACTAAGCTCGCCATTTTCACCAAAATAACTAACAAAGATCACTAACCGTGTCAAAGATTGGTAACAACACCATTAAGCTTTTAAAACTCTTTTACGTGCCGGTAAACATCTATAATCATTATTCAAGTGAATTTAACCAAACCAATACTCGGTTACAGTTTCATGGTGTAAACTTTATTAACAAGTTAACTAGTCTACTATCGGACGATTAAACGGATGGTTTCTTCAACAAGTAATCCGCCTAACACATTCGACAATCATCAAAGTCATCCAAACACAACTACAAATCTAACAACAATGAAATAAGGTTGCACTATGAACATCAAGATTCAAGCATGAAAAACGCCAAATTTATACAAAACTTGATTTCATACAAATGATTGTTTTAACTACTAACTAATACTAATGTTCTTGCCCGTAGGCGTACGATTAACTAAAATAACATCACAATAACATACAAAATTAGATTTGGATCTTAAAAAGCTTAAAGGATCAAACCATAAGAATGCTAAAGAGATGGATTGGATGATGAAGGATGGATTCCCGAGCTTGTTCCATGGCTTATATATATATATATGATATAACTGATAACTAAAACACAAATAATCAACAAACGGGCTCTAAATATACCAACCCGAACAAGAACTATTTACAACTTAAAAACGAGTCAAACATTAACCTAAACCGAGTTTCACCACAAAAGGTTTAAAAGAAAAAGGCTAAATTTGGTTAAGTGATGAAATGGTGTGGTAAATAAGAAAAAACACGGATTAGGCTCAACAGGGTAAACTAGGGATAATGTTTGGGTGTGGGAAACAGATAAAACGAAAAGAAAAGGCTAAATCAAAAGCGTATCCTAAATACCTCAATCATTTTCATACAATCTCACACGAATCTTGTCTAAACAAGCATGCTAATGACAAGTTCTAAATGGCACAAAACATCCGGCTCACTCGATAAGCATGTCAAAGAAACGAAATCTATACTACTAGGCTCAAATGCTCACGTAACCGGAAGGAAATGGGTGCAAATGTACAGATTTAGCATGCTAGTATCACGTCCGTTTGTCGCGCCTTAAGTTATTTTTATCAAAAATTGGTTAAGCTTGATGTTTATTATAAATATATACATATATGTACTTATAAATTTTTTTTAAGTATATATATAAGTATAAATACAAGAGGACAAACTCGAACAAGATATAATCTCTCCCCACACTTAAACGTCACATTGTCCCCAAAGTGAAAATAGAAAGCGTTTATGAAATAGCTAACTATTGTGTGGAAAAAGGAGAATAAAACTCCCCTGTTATTGAAATCCCGGAAAAAAGCATGGTGACTGCATTGAGCATCCATACCGGTGCTCGTCTGTTCCTACAGTACCACCATTCTTTACAAAAGCAAAAACACATCAAAGCTATCCATTCATCAACACAATTATTCAAACACAACAAACAGTACTGAAAATTAAAATGCGGAAAAGTAAAAAGTACGAATACAAAAATAAAAGATGTCTTGGGTGGTCGCACCCTAATAACAGTACAAAACAAAACATAAAATAACCGGATCAAGTACTATCAGCACCGCTCACTACTCAATCATCCTCCTCATGATGGGTCCCGGACGAACCCGCTCCATCGCCACCTCTCCTGAGCTTTTCACCCTGCCCACCTTGGAAGTGATGTGGCTGGTAGCCAAAGTGGGATGGGTGAACCGCGCGCAAGTCCTGGAAAAGGTGGTGCATGCTCTCGAACATGTACCCAAAGTTTTCCCGCGTCTCATCCCTGAATGCGGTAAACTCTGAGTAGAAGTGCTGAGGAGGCGCATACTGCTGCTCGTGATGCTGCTCGTGAGGCAGTAGTGGTTGCTGCACTGGTGGCTGCTGCTGCTGTGGTGGGAGTGGGTTCCAGATCTCATCATTGTGCCCTTTCAACCGGCACGTCCCATTGTCGTACTCATGTAAGATCCCCATGTTTCTGAGCACGTCCAAGTTGACAAGGGAACCACCTGGAACCCGAGTAAGGGTGTTCTTCGCTGCTCTTAGGACACCCATAGATCTAGCAAGAGCAATCACGTACTCTCCCCCATATATCATACTTCCTGGTTTTGTCCCTGCTGCTTAGCTAAGAAAAGAAGCCATTAATGCAGCCAAGTTAACCCTTTGATCACTTACCAGGGTGTATAAAAATTACAAATCAGGTTTGGGGCAGTTGGCTGAGCTATCCTTCTTCGCAGCCGCTGTGCCACAGAGAACCTTCTGAAATACCCGGAGCAATGGGTCACGGATTTTGGTCGCTTTTGAACCTTGGGGGTTGTATTCTGGAAGCCCCGTCAGTTGAGCCCAAAAAGCGTTCCGCAGTTTGTTGTCTTCAGGGAACTTATACATAGCTTCATTGAAGCTATCATCATAGATCTCTTCCTCAGAATATATTCCCAAGTGGTAGCCCAGCTGTGCGACTGAGATGTCGCGCCAGATTCCACCGAGGCGAAACTGCAGCCCCCATATCCCATCTGCTTTAAAATCCAGATCGTCGTGCTTTCTTGGTTTTCTATAGGTCAAGGAGGAGAAGAATTCGATAGTTGTCACCATAAAGACCGGTTCTTTTATAGAAAGCAGGTTCTCCATTGGTTGGTCCATCCATGCACGCAACCTTTCCTCTTGATTTACCTCTGCTAGAGTGTCAAAACAAATCCTACGCGGAGTGGCAATCATTTGCCTCCGCGCATATAGCTCTTCAAACTTCTCTAGATAGCCGCGGTCTCGCTGGTCTGTCGGGTCAAATCTCATAAATCGGTGCACCATCTGCATCAATATGCTTAAATATGTCAGTTATAATCGAAGGAATAGGACCCGGACCCAAAACGCGGCAAATAAAAAAAATAAAAATCTTCACAGCCCTGTGTGCAGCCGCTCAGAGGCTGTGAGCGGCCGCTCACAGCCCTCTGCGCGCGCGTTTTTGTTTTGCAGCCCCGTTTTTTCAATCCTGTGCACTGGCTTTTGCCCGGTTTTCAGTGTTTTAGCCAAATGCACTCAAAAAGCGGCTATTCAAGCACTTGGTCTTTGAAAAATTTTGTACTTAGGCGATTGAATGGCCGAACTTGCACAATTATGAAGTTTTTAAACAAGTTTGGAATTTTTAACACCTATGCGCTATTATTTGCACAATCTTTTCAAACTCAAGTTACTTAGCGAAAGGCGTTCAAAAACCAAACACTTATGAAGTAATCTTAGAACTCGGGGCGCGTTTGTTTAGTTATGAAGAATGCCCCAAAGTTCATGAACAACATCACACTGAACTACAATCTAAATACTAACAACCTCAAAATTTGGGGATTTGTTAAACAATTATGAAGAATCCCCAAAAATCAAGACAACTAAACATTATCATACAACCTAGAACATGATGAATTTGGGGATTTTTTGAACAATTATGAAGGATCCCCAAAATTCAAACAACAAACCTAAATTACACTAGGATTAATACTAACATACAAACATAACATGAAATTAAACTACATTAACACTAAATTACACTAAATAATAGGCTACAAAATCACACAAATCTTTAGAAATTTTCGGACCTTTGTTAAACATTATGAAGAAAACCCAAAAACTCTAAGATTTGAACAATAATCACCCACTAATCTATACTAACAAAGCACACAATCCATCCAAGAACACTAGGGTTTGTTAAACATTATGAAGGGCCCCTAAAAATTCTGACAAGAATGCAAAAATCTACACTACATTACACTAAAACAAGAGATATTGCAAGAAAACTAAAGATTCATACCTTGTTCTTGAAGATTTGAGAGTGGAATTGAAAGGTGTTGTGTGTGGGTGTTCTTGAGAGCAAAAAGCCAAGGGTTTGGGTCAAATAATGATGTGAGCGGCCGAGTATAAGGTTTTTAGGGTTGGTTGTTGCAAGTTTTAAAGTGAAATACCACTTTTACCCATCAAAAACTCGCCAGACACGGCCGAGCGGCCGCTCGCTCCCTCCGAACGGCCGCTCACTGCATCTGTGATGTTTTATTTTCTGCAGTTTTGCATCCGAAAACGCTTGTACCTGTCCGTTATGACCCAAACAACCAACATACCTGTTTTGCGACGCTTCTAAGTATATTACCATGGTTTTGAAGCGACATTCCACACAATCACAAGGCGCGAATCAAACCTACGATAACTAAAAACAAACTAAACAAACAAGTTAGAAACTAAGCGATTTAACCACAACTACTCTAAGCTATTAACATTTGTACAATTTGGCATGCCCATACACGCCGTGCTATATTTATTATCGAGTCGCTAGACAGACTCACTTCCCCACACTTTTTCAAGCGTGTGGGGCGTAGGGGTCGATTTCCTCCACGGATTGGTCAACCGGTCCTTCAATGTAGACTTTAAATCTATGACCATTGACTTTGAAAGTCAAACCCTCAGCATTTGCGATTGAGACAGTTCCGTATGGATATACTTCCTTTACGGTGTACGGTACTGTCCATCGGGATTTTAACTTTCCAGGGAAAAGACGCAGACGAGAATTGTAAAGCAGGACTAAATTGCCTACCTGAAAATCTTTCTGGCTTTTCAGGCGACTGTCGTGCAGTTTCTTCGTGCGCTCTTTGTACAACATCGAGCTCTCATAGGCCTGCTGCCTAAGCTCCTCCAGCTAGTGAATCTGCAAGAAACGGGTCTCACCGCCGGTCTTCAGATCCATGTTCGCTGTTTTCAGAGCCCAGAACGCCCTATGTTCTAACTCGACTGGGAGATGACACGCCTTGCCATAGACAAGCCTAAAGGGAGTCGTCCCAATAGCCGTCTTGTATGCAGTCCTAAAGGCCCACAACGCATCATCCAGCTTGTCCGCCCAATCCTTGCGGTTTTGATTAACTGACCGCTCAAGGATTCGCTTCAGTCCACGGTTAGTGACCTCCACCTGTCCACTTGTCTGTGGATGATACGGGGTGGATAACCTGTGGTGAACACCATAACGTGCTAATGCGCGATCAAGCTGCGCATTGCAGAAATGCATGCCACGGTCACTAATTAGTGCCTTCGGGGCACCAAACCGCGAGAACAAGCTTCTAACAAACCTCACTACAACTCGGGCATCATTTGTGGGTAAGGCTTTCGCCTCGGCCCACTTTGACACATAGTCAACCGCCACGAGTATGTATTTATTACCCTGTGAGGAGGGGAATGGTCCCATGAAGTCTATGCCCCAAAGGTCAAAGACCTCACAGACTTGAATCGGGTTTTGTGGCATTTGGTCGGGTGCCGATATGTTCGTCGCCCTCTGGCAAGAATCACATGCACCGACCAATATCTGAGCGTCACGAAAGAGTGTGGGCCAATAAAACCCGGAGTCTAACACTTTTTTGGCAATGTAATTCGCTCCTTGGTGACCTCCGGTAGGCCCCTTGTGACAATCGCGCAAGATCTACGCCGCCTCTACCCCGAACACGCAACGGCGAATCAGCTGATCTGCCCCGACCCGGAACAAAACTGGGTCGTCCCAGAAGTAATGCTTGAGGTCCGTGAAGAACTTCCTCTTTTGTTGGTGCGATAATCCTTTGATAAGGATCCCGCATGCGAGGTAGTTCGCAAAATCCGCAAACAATGGCGATACATCTTCCACCGACTCGACGCTCATCAAGAACTCGTGGGGAAATTGTCATTAATGGTATCCCACGCGGAGTTCTCGGCATCATCATGCTCGAGTCTGGATAGATGATCAGCAACAACATTCAGGGCACCCTTCTTGTCCTGAATCTCTGTAGATGAGTTTTTGCGACTAATGATTAGATGTGTTAACATGTGTTAAGGGGCGAATGAGAGTAGAATGGGCGAAGGAAGAAACAGAATGGGCGAAGGTATATAGAGATGGACGAATCTGGAACCAAGACTGAACAGAAGACACATTCGACCATACAATATGGGCGAATGTGGAAAAGCTTACATTCGACCAATGAAAAGGGGCGAATGTGCAGCTGCTATAAATAGATTTTGGGTTTTTGTAATGAAAAGTGAGTCATTTAGAGTGTGTGTTTTTGGTGTGTGTTCCAGAGAGGTCTGAGAGTGATAGTTTGTGTGCTAGATTAACTGTAATCAATCTGTAAGCAATTATTTGGAAGAGTTAATCTATGAAAAGCTTTTAAAATGACTTTGATTGTGTTTTGATTGAGTTTATATCAGTTTGTTCTAAGCTAGGGTTTCCGCACCTGGTTTAGCAACTTGTATGATCATATAATCCTGTTTTCGTGTCGAATTCATCCTCTACAATCTCTATATCGAACTCCTGAAGCAACAGGATCCACCTAATCAGGCGCGGTTTCGCGTCCTGTTTGCTAAAAAGGTATCGGATCGCTGCATGGTCACTATAGACAATGGTCTTCGACAGCACTAAATACGATCTAAACTTGTCGAATGCAAACACTACAGCTAGAAGCTCCTTCTCAGTCATGGTATAATGCTCCTGAGCATCATGAAGAGTCTTACTAGCGTAGTAGATCGGGTGGAAGTGCTTGTACTTCCGCTGTCCCAAGACCGCCCCTATCGCGAAGTCACTCGCGTCGCACATGATCTCAAATGGCAGCTCCCAGTCGGGTGCTACCAATAAAGGAGCCTCCACAAGCAAACACTTTAAAAGCCCGAAGGCTTTCAAACATTCTGCACCAAACACAAACGGTGCCTCCTTTTCCAACAGACGAGTCATCGGACGGGCGATTTTTGAAAAGTCTTTGATGAATCGCCTGTAAAAACCCGCATAATCCAAAAAGCTGCGGATCGCTCTGACAGAGGAGGGCGGAGGAAGTCTAGAAATGATATCAACCTTGGCAGGATCAACCTCTAACCCATTTTGGGAGACCTTATGCCCCAGGACTATTCCTTCCTTCACCATGAAGTGGCATTTTTCCTAGTTTAGCACAAGCCTGGTCTCCTCGCACCTCTGAAGCATCCGCTCCAGATTTCCTAGACACTGATCGAAAGAACTCGTGAAGACTGAAAAATCATCCATGAATACCTCCATGGAGTCCTCGATCATGTCGTGGAAAATGGCAATCATGCAACGCTGGAAGGTCGCCGGTGCATTGCACAGCCCAAATGGCATACGCCTGTAGGCGAATGTGCCAAAAGGGCATGTGAAGGTCGTCTTATCCTGGTCCACAGGATCGATAGGGATTTAGAAATACCCCGAGAAACCATCAAGGAAACAATAATACAACTTCCCCGACAGTCGTTCCAACATCTGATCGATGAATGGAAGCGGGAAGTGATCCTTGCGGGTGGCGTCATTGAGCTTGCGGTAGTCGATGCAAACTCTCCACCCCGTGATGGTCCTCATAGGAATCAACACATTCCTATCATTCGTGACCACCGTCATGCCACCCTTTTTGGGCACGACGTGCACAGGACTAACCCAAACAGAATTCGAGATCGGATATATCAATCCAGCATCAAGCAATCTAATGACCTCGAACTTAAGAACTTCTTGCATGTTCGGGTTCAGATGCCTCTGGTGCTGCGCACAAGGCTTATGGACATCCTCCATCAAGATTTTATGAGTACCGAACGAGGGATTAATCCCCTTGATGTCCATGATCTTCCAGGCAATTGCCCGCTTATGAAGTTTCAATACCTTCAGCAACTCGCTCTTTTCATCCACAGACAATGAAGACGATATGATCACCGGTAGACGCCCCTCCTCATCCAGAAATGTATACTCGAGATGCGGTGGGAGATCTTTCAGCTCTAGAGACGGTGGGTCCTCAACAGACGGCTTCGCCTTCTCCTCTTCCTCTCGCTCAATTTCCACAAAACGCTCCGGACTTTGGGAACCATCATCACTGATCTGATAGAACGGCTGCTTATCTCTATGGCCCTCCTGCATAATGCCATCCAGGCTCCCACACAACAGATGTGTGTCTGAAACATCCATCTCCCAAGCACCTCTGACATGAGAGCTGACACACTAGTCTACTATATCAAGATAGTATAGTGTATCGTCCTAGCTCTCAGGATGGCGCATCGACCTCTAAATGTCAAAAGTCACGTGCTCATCATTGACTCGGAGTGTGATCTGGCCCGCAGCCACGTCAACAATCGTCCTTGCCATGTTAAGGAAAGGACGTCCGAGAATCAGAGGAACTTTAGAGTCCTCATCCATATCAAGGATAACAAAGTCCACAGAGAAAACAAATTTGTCAATCTTGACATGCATATTTTCTACAAACCCCCGCGGATACTTGATCGAGCGATCAGCAAGGCGAATACTCATCCTGGTGGGTGAAGGTTCACCCAGATCCAACTTCTCAAAAACCTTATAGGGCATAAGGTTTATGCTGGCCCCCAAGTCCGCAAGTGCATTACTGACAGTCATATTTCCTATCAGACAAGGGATGGTAAAGCTACCAGGATCTCCCATCTTCATGGGCAGTCTATTCTGCAGAATTGCAGAGCAGTTCTCGTTCAACAGAACACAGGACAGGTCCTCAAGTTTTTGCTTGTTTGTGAGGATGTCCTTCAGAAATTTAGCATACTTAGGCATCTGGGTCAAGGCTTCCACAAACGGGATGTTTATGTGTAGCTGTTTGAACAGCTCAAGGAATTTCCCGTATTGGGCCTCGTCCTTCTGTTTCCTAAGTCTGCTAGGGTATGGAACAGGAGGAGTGTAGTCAGTGACTGGCTTCGGTAACTGTGCTGTACTTGCTGGGACTCGCCTAGCGTGCACCTCGTCCGAAGACTCAGTCTGGACCGTCTCAGTGATCGACGGTGATGCCGATGTGTCAGGTCCTGTGGTTTTACCACTCCTCGTCATAATGGCATTTACATGCCCCCTCGGATTCGGCTCAGTGTTGCCCGGAAGACCACCCTGCTGTCTCTCAGACATCATCTTCGCCATCTGGCCTACTTGGTTTCCAATGGCCTGCATGGATGCCTTTTGGCCCCTCATCTCACCCTCATAATTTGTAAAGCGCTCCTCATGCTGTTGGTAGCGCTGTTCAGCAATCTGATTGGTATTAGAGGTGTTGGTAAGGAGCAGAGACATCATCTCCTCCAGCTTAGACATACCTTGAGGGGCGTTCTGCTGGGAGCTGCTCCCGGCGCCCTGGTTCTGGTACTGGTTCGGTCTCTGCTGGTAAGATTGACCATGAGACTGGTAAGGCTGTTGATTGGACTGGTAAGGTTGTTGGTGGAACTGTTGTGGTGCGGGGGCCCTCTGCTGATATCCGAGCGGGTTCTGGTTAGAGGAACCAGATTTCCACCCGAAGTTCGGGTGATTTCTCCAACCCGGATTATAAGTGTTACTTTAGGGGTTATTCTGGGGTCTCGTCTGATTACCCATGTAGTCCACTTCTTCGTGGCCTGTATACATCACCCCCTGAGCACATGAGCCAGACTCGTGAGATACCCCGCACTGGTCACACAGACAATCAGACTGTGCTACGTGTTGATGAGAGTTATCGAATCTCGTAGCTAGAGCCGCTATCTGTGCCGAAATCGCTGTATAGTTATCCACGGCATGCACACCAGCCTTGGCAGATGAAGACCTAGATCTATAACTCTTTCGGGATTTAGATTTCAGGGACGCCTTCTCAATAATGCTCCACGCTTCCCTAGGAGACTTTGTTCCGATGTCTCCCCCAGCGTATACATCAAGGCGTTCCTGAGACACATACCCGAGCCCCTGATAAAACGTTTGCACCAAATGTCTTTTCGAAAGCTCATGGTGCGGGCAACTCAAGAGTAGGTCTTTGAATCTCTCCCAAGCTGTGTACAGTGATTCGTCGTCATCTTGACGAAATGTCATGATGCGATTCCTCAGTTTTTGTGTCTTTTCAGGAGGGAAGTACTGCTGCACGAACTGTTGTGATAACTCTGCCCATGTCATGATCGACCCTGCGGGTTGTGACAGAAGCCAAGTCCGGGCTTTGTCCCGCAATGAGAATGGGAAGAGTCTCAAACGGATAGCATCATCGGAGATGCCCTGCATCTTAAAGGTGGATAAAACCTCTAAGAAAGCAGCAATATGTCAGCCTGGATCCCCGTGCTCCAGTCCACCGAATTGCACCGAATTCTGTATCATATTAACGATACTAGATTTGATTTCGAAATGGTCCGCCAAAATAGCCGGTCGGATAATACTCGGTGCCAAACCATCCCCTCCAGGACGACCACTATCATTAAGCGGAATGTCATCATCCGCCATGATAATGTCACTATGGGCGTCCGACCCGTCGTCGTCAGCCAGATCGTACCTCGCCTCGTCAACTGGGACCTCAACTCTAGGAGCAGAAATAAGAATATCAGAAACAAGACGCAATTTATGAAGTCTAATCCTCTCGCTTCTCCTCAAGACACGCCTTCGCTCCTCGTCAGAAAGATCACAAGAAGGCTCGGGGTTCGTGGACATCAACCTGCAAATAAGAATGATACAGTTGCAGCAGGCGAATAGATGACAAACCCATAAGGCGTTAAAAGACAGAAAAATAAATAAATAAAATATAGAATCCATAAATACATATGAAAACAACGGAAAGCAATAAACTCGAGAAAATCAAACAAAAACTAATAGAATCAGTAGAATGAACAGAAATAAACAGATTGAGCCTAAAACTATACAAAGAATGAAATTAATAATTAGTCCAAATACGAACAAATAAATCTAATCAATCAAATAACGAACTAATCAAATTCATAGACAAACCAATCAATCCAACAATCAATCAATTAAATCTATCAACATCCTAATCAACGAATAATCAAATCAAACAATCCTATAAGCAAATAAATGAACGAATCTATATGCAAACCTATAAACCAATCTAAAATCAATCCAAAATATCAATAGACAGATAAATCAAATAAACATTCAAAGAATCATATATGCAAATAAATGAATGAAATAACAAATCAAAGAAGTATTAAAAAATATTCACAAGTATGTACACTGGTAAAAAGTTGACTCGGTTCGTTCCTAATGCTCGTCGCGTTCCCCGGCAACGGCGCCAAAAACTTGACGTGTGCGGATATACACATAATTTTGCACTGATTTTAACACACGTTTCTGCTTTAATATTTATAAAAATGGTTTAGACCTTAATATTAAAACACACACAATAGGGCAAGTGTACCCTGTCATATATGTAGTAATGTACGAATAAAAACCAGATATCGATCCATGGACGCGCGCGGAGCAATGGTACTAAAACTCCATCCCCGATTTACCAGTAGGAAAAAATAAGTTGAGTTTGTTTATAACTAGACTAATTTTAACACATGTAAATAACTTAACTACGACTCCAAATAGAAAATATAACTATATAGACTATAATACGCCAATCCTAGCATGTCATCTACATATAATAAGAAACAAAGGCGTGATCAACATTCCCATTTTCCGACAGTTAGTTTCCCTCTCGGGCATCCTAACATGACAACTATACAGAAAGCTAACACAAATACACACGTTAACCACTTCAAGTTGTTCATTAGCGCGCAGCTGATATGATCTCATGAGAATCTTTAAAGATAGGTTAGTATCACCTTTCGGGAGTCCTCAACCGCACTAGTTAAGGAAAGCAATATCGAATACACAATACGACCACCTACACTAGCATAAAGTAGAGCATTTCACAACCTATTCCATTTTACTAACTTTGAACACAAATCTACTAAGATCACCATTTTCACCAAAATAACTAACAAAGATCACTAACCGTGTCAAAGATTGGTAACAACACCATTAAGCTTTTAAAACTCTTTTACGTGCCGGTAAACATCTATAATCATTATTCAAGTGACTTTAACCAAACCAATACCCGGTTACAGTTTCATGGTGTAAACTTTATTAACAAGTTAACTAGTCTACTATCGGATGATTAAACGGATGGTTTCTTCAACAAGTAATCCGCCTAACACATTCGACAATCATCAAAGTCATCCAAACACAACTACAAATCTAACAACAATGAAACAAGGTTGCGCTATGATCATCAAGATTCAAACATGAAAAACACCAAATTTATACAAAACTTGATTTCATACAAACGATTGTTTTAACTACTAACTAATACTAATGTTCTTGCCCGTAGGCGTACGATTAACTAAAATAACATCACAATAGCATACAAAATCAGATTTGGATTTTAAAAAGCTTAAAGGATCAAACCATAAGAATGCTAAAGAGATGGATTGGATGATGAAGGATGGATCGGATGGATTCCCGAGCTTGTTCCACGGCTTTCCAGCAGCTTGGTTCGTCCGAAAATCACCCAAAATCGCCTCTCCAAGACCCAATAATCGATCAGTGGCTGAAATGGTTTATTTAAAGCTGAACATGGCCTGTGAGCGGCCGCTCGGCCTCTGTGAGCTTAAATCAAGGTTCTTCTATTTCACATAGAAAACTATACCTTCCATGTACTTGTTTCTTCAGGAACCATTAAATTGATGCTTTCTTTATAAAAAAGTTCTCTCTTTTAATTTATACTCATGCTCGAATCAACTTAATTGTTTATATTTAATTGAATAAAAAAGTTATAAATTAAGTTATATTTATGTTTTAGATGAAATTTTTTATGTATGTTAATTATTACAGAAACATTTAATATTTCAATAGTTATTGTAGATTTTTTCAACACACCTTGGAATATCACAGAAGATACATACTTTTAGAATTAACCATGTGGGTCTGAAAGGTAAGGCGAAGCTGATCTTCCAAAGGATAATTATTCTTAGTTGTTGGGCGTTGTGGAGGGCTAGAAACAAGCTGAAGTTCGAAAGGAATGAAGCGAAGGTGGAAGAGATTATTAGTGAGATCAAGACGCTTGGTTTTCATTTCGTTAAGTCTAGAGCCAAATGTAATAGCTTGTGTTGGCGTGATTGGTGTAAATTTGAGATTGTATAGTTGTTATTTTTGCTGCCTGGTTTTCCGTTTTTTAATGAAAGTTACCAGTAAAAAAAAACTTCTGTTGATAGTGCATCATATAAGGTTTATTTAGGTTGAAAAGGTTGTGATATATGCATATTTCTAGATGTGTAATTATTATATATCATATACGACTTTAAAAGATTATATATACAAAGAACACTTTAATGTAATATAACACTCTTAAAGTGTCAATATTAAATTTGAGAGGCTTTGTTAATGTTCTATTGAAGTTTAAAGGGCTAATTGGTAGTTTTGTTCGGCTATTTAATGATCTAGAACTAGGGGTGTTCAAAAAAATCTGAATCCGAAAAATCCGAATTCGAATCCGAAATTTCGGATCCGAAAATTGGATAATCCGAAATTTCGGATTCGGATCCGGATCCGGATCCTGATTTTGAAAATTTTTGGATAATCGGATTATCCGAATCCAAATATTAAAAAATATATATAAAAATATATAATATTATATACACTACATAACACAATACACAATCCTAAATTCCTAATCCTCCTAACCCTAAGTCCAAACTCCTCCAATCCATAGCAGTTGCTCCCTCTTCTCTTCTCTATAACAGCCTCCGTCCACCTCGTCTCCGACCTCCACAACCCCCATCTACCAAACGCTAAGTTTTTTTTTTTTACATTTTTTTGTTATAATTTCGTTTATCTAACTTCGATTTTTGTTTTTTTAACAAGTTCAAGTTTTAACCATAAAAGAGACTGTTTTTTTTATTTTTTTAAAATATATTTTTATTTTTAAGTTTCGGATTATCCGTTGGATGATCCGAATTTCGGATTCGGATGCCAATATTGACTATCCGAAATTTCGGATTATTCGGATATCCGAAATTCGGATTATCCGAAATTCAGATTATCCGAATTTGAACACACCTATCTAGAACAGCATTTGTCACTCGTTCATCTGGGTTCCCTTCACTCTTAAATCTGTTTTGTGTCTATTTGGGTAGAACTAGGCTTGGCCGCTGTGGTCGAGTGCATCAACAAGCTTGGGGCTTTAATAGGTGGTCGTAGGACGGTTGGCGTGGTAGGTCACTTCTCCTTTTGAATTTATATTAAGTTTAATGTTGTGTGCGAACATTTATTTTTTATGAAATTGATTAACGATTAGGTTGGTAACATTTAATTCATGCGAACATTTGTAATGAAATTTTAATATTATTTTTTTTTGTTTGAGAGGGTTGAGGATGTTTTGAGAACGGATAAGCCGAGAATGAAAATGTGTACCAAAATAGCGCTGATAGCGTTAATACTAGTGATTATTTGTGTGGTATGTTTAATTAGCTACATCTATATAGCCACCGACATTTTGGACACGGAGCATCCGCATCTAAAAAAGATTGAAATAAAAAATGTGTCAATGAAAGATTCCAAAAATGACACAAAATCACTTGAAACCAGTCTTGGACTTCAAACAAGTTTTGATGTGCCAAGAAACCTTAAGGTACACCCTAAACTAGGGACTTTCGTTCTTAGTACATTGGTAAATAAAACCCACCTCTATCGTGGGTTCTCTAATAGCAAATACAATATATCCAAATATGATCAACTCTTGGTGCTCAACTTTCAACTGAGGGATCTTCAGAAGAACTTATACGACCATCAACTCTTGTGGATAAGGCTCGATGGGGATTTCAAAATGCTAGGTCAAGTTGGCAAGGTTTCCATTCTTTCCACAAGCTTACAAGCATGTATATTTTGCTTGCCATTTTTCAATCAGAGCTATCCAAGTTGATCAGAAACGAAGTGTGGCATCTGAAGTACCTACTATAGTACTCTAATACTTTTGTCTTATTAAGGAATCTTATTCTACTTCATTTTAAAGTATATCAATGGTATAGCATCCAACTTACAGTTCTATTATGTAAGAAATTTGCATTCACAATAATATGATACAGTAGTGTGATAATCAACCTATAACATGCCATTGTTCTTTCTTAACTATTATTTTTTTGCTGTCTGGTTTTCTGTTTTTTAATGAAAGTTACCAGTAAAAAAAACTTATGTTGATAGTGCATCATATAAGGTTTATTTAGGTTGAAAAATTTGTGATATATGCATATTTCTAGATGTGTAATTATTATATATCATATACGACATTAAAAGATTATATATATATAAAGAACACTTTAATGCAATATAACACTCTTAAAGTGTCAATATTAAATTTGAGAGGCTTTGTTAATGTTCTATTGAAGTTTAAGGGCCTAAATGGTAGTTTTGTTCGGCTATTTAATGATCTAGAACTAGGGGTGTTCAAAAAAAATCTGAATCCGAATTTGAATCCGAAAAATCCAATAATCCGAATCCGAATCCGAAATTTCGGATCCGAAAATTGGATAATCCGAAATTTCCGGATCCGGATCCTGATTTTGAAAATTTTTGGATATTCGGATTATCCGAATCCGAATATTAAAAAATATATATAAAAATATATAATATTATATATACACTACATAACACCATACACAATCCTAAATTCCTAATCCTCCTAACCCTAAGTCCAAACTCCTCCAATCCATAGCAGTTGCTCCCTCTTCTCTTCTCTATAACAGCCTCCGTCCACCTCGTCTCCGACCTCCACAACCCCCATCTACCAAACGCTAAGTTTTTTTTGTTACATTTTTTTGTTATAGTTTCGTTTATCTAACTTTGATTTTTGTTTTTTTAACAGGTTCAAGTTTTAACCATAAAAGAGACTGTTTTTTTTATTAATTTTTTTATTTTTATTTTTATGTTTCGGATTATCCGTTGGATGATCCGAATTTCGGATTCGGATCCCAATATTGACTATCCGAAATTTTGGATTATTCGGATATCCGAAATTCGGATTATCCGAATTTGAACACCCCTATCTAGAACAGCATTTGTCACTCGTTCATCTGGGTTCCCTTCACTCTTAAATCTGTTTTGTGTCTATTTGGGTAGAACGGCTTGGCCGCTGTGGTCGAGCGCATCAACAAGCTTGGGGCTTTAATAGGTGGTCGTAGGACGGTTGGCGTGGTAGGTCACTTCTCCTTTTGAATTTATATTAAGTTTAATGTTATGTGCGAACATTTATTTTTTATGAAATTGATTAACGATTAGGTTGGTAACATTTAATTCATGCGAACATTTGTAATGAAATTTTAATATTAATTTTTTTTTGTTTGAGAGGGTTGAGGATGTTTTGAGAACGGATAAGCCGAGAATGAAAATGTGTACCAAAATAGCGCTGATAACGTTAATACTAGTGATTATTTGTGTGGTATGTTTAATTAGCTACATCTATATAGCCACCAACATTTTGGACACGGAGCATCCGCATCTAAAAAAGATTGAAATAAAAAATGTGTCAATGAAAGATTCCAAAAATGACACAAAATCACTTGAAACCAGTCTTGGACTTCAAACAAGTTTTGATGTGCCAAGAAACCTTAAGGTACACCCTAAACTAGGGACTTTCGTTCTTAGTACATTGGTAAATAAAACCCACCTCTATCGTGGGTTCTCTAATAGCAAATACAATATATCCAAATATGATCAACTCTTGGTGCTCAACTTTCAACTGAGGGATCTTCAGAAGAACTTATACGACCATCAACTCTTGTGGATAAGGCTCGATGGGGATTTCAAAATGCTAGGTCAAGTTGGAAAGGTTTCCATTCTTTCCACAAGCTTACAAGCATGTATATTTTGCTTGCCATTTTTCAATCAGAGCTATCCAAGTTGATCAGAAACGAAGTGTGGCATCTGAAGTACCTACTATAGTACTCTAATACATTGTCTTATTAAGGAATCTTATTCTACTTCATTTTAAAGTATATCAATGGTATAGCATCCAACTTACAGTTCTATTATGTAAGAAATTTGCATTCACAATAATATGATACAGTAGTGTGATAATCAACCTATAACATGCCATTGTTCTTTCTTAACTATTATTTTTTAGCTGTCTGGTTTTCCGTTTTTTAATGAAAGTTACCAGTAAAAAAAACTTCTGTTGATAGTGCATCATATAAGGTTTATTTAGGTTGAAAAATTTGTGATATATGCATATTTCTAGATGTGTAATCATTATATATCATATACGACATTAAAAGATTATATATATAAAGAACACTTTAATGCAATATAACACTCTTAAAGTGTCAATATTAAATTTGAGAGGCTTTGTTAATGTTCTATTGAAGTTTAAGGGCCTAAATGGTAGTTTTGTTCGGCTATTTAACGATCTAGAACTAGGGGTGTTCAAAAAAAATCTGAATCCGAATTTGAATCCGAAAAATCCGATAATCCGAATCCGAAATTTCGGATCCGAAAATTGGATAATCCGAAATTTCGGATTCGGATCCGGATCCTGATTTTGAAAATTTTTGGATAATCGGATTATCCGAATATTAAAAAATATATATAAAAATATATAATATTATATATACACTACATAACACCATACACAATCCTAAATTCCTAATCCTCCTAACCCTAAGTCCAAACTCCTCCAATCCATAGCAGTTGCTCCCTCTTCTCTTCTCTATAACAGCCTCCGTCCACCTCGTCTCCGACCTCCACAACCCCCATCTACCAAACGCTAAGTTTTTTTTGTTACATTTTTTTGTTATAGTTTCGTTTATCTAACTTCGATTTTTGTTTTTTTAACAGGTTCAAGTTTTAACCATAAAAGAGACTGTTTTTTTATTAATTTTTTTATTTTTATTTTTATGTTTCGGATTATCCGTTGGATGATCCAAATTTCGGATTCGGATCCCAATATTGACTATCCGAAATTTTGGATTATTCGGATATCCGAAATTCGGATTATCCGAATTTGAACACCCCTATCTAGAACAGCATTTGTCACTCGTTCATCTGGGTTCCCTTCACTCTTAAATCTGTTTTGTGTCTATTTGGGTAGAACGGCTTGGCCGCTGTGGTCGAGCGCATCAACAAGCTTGGGGCTTTAATAGGTGGTCGTAGGACGGTTGGCGTGGTAGGTCACTTCTCCTTTTGAATTTATATTAAGTTTAATGTTGTGTGCGAACATTTATTTTTTATGAAATTGATTAACGATTAGGTTGGTAACATTTAATTCATGCGAACATTTGTAATGAAATTTTAATATTAATTTTTTTTTGTTTGAGAGGGTTGAGGATGTTTTGAGAACGGATAAGCCGAGAATGAAAATGTGTACCAAAATAGCGCTGATAACGTTAATACTAGTGATTATTTGTGTGGTATGTTTAATTAGCTACATCTATATAGCCACCAACATTTTGGACACGGAGCATCCGCATCTAAAAAAGATTGAAATAAAAAATGTGTCAATGAAAGATTCCAAAAATGACACAAAATCACTTGAAACCAGTCTTGGACTTCAAACAAGTTTTGATGTGCCAAGAAACCTTAAGGTACACCCTAAACTAGGGACTTTCGTTCTTAGTACATTGGTAAATAAAACCCACCTCTATCGTGGGTTCTCTAATAGCAAATACAATATATCCAAATATGATCAACTCTTGGTGCTCAACTTTCAACTGAGGGATCTTCAGAAGAACTTATACGACCATCAACTCTTGTGGATAAGGCTCGATGGGGATTTCAAAATGCTAGGTCAAGTTGGAAAGGTTTCCATTCTTTCCACAAGCTTACAAGCATGTATATTTTGCTTGCCATTTTTCAATCAGAGCTATCCAAGTTGATCAGAAACGAAGTGTGGCATCTGAAGTACCTACTATAGTACTCTAATACATTGTCTTATTAAGGAATCTTATTCTACTTCATTTTAAAGTATATCAATGGTATAGCATCCAACTTACAGTTCTATTATGTAAGAAATTTGCATTCACAATAATATGATACAGTAGTGTGATAATCAACCTATAACATGCCATTGTTCTTTCTTAACTATTATTTTTTAGCTGTCTGGTTTTCCGTTTTTTAATGAAAGTTACCAGTAAAAAAAACTTCTGTTGATAGTGCATCATATAAGGTTTATTTAGGTTGAAAAATTTGTGATATATGCATATTTCTAGATGTGTAATCATTATATATCATATACGACATTAAAAGATTATATATATAAAGAACACTTTAATGCAATATAACACTCTTAAAGTGTCAATATTAAATTTGAGAGGCTTTGTTAATGTTCTATTGAAGTTTAAGGGCCTAAATGGTAGTTTTGTTCGGCTATTTAACGATCTAGAACTAGGGGTGTTCAAAAAAAATCTGAATCCGAATTTGAATCCGAAAAATCCGATAATCCGAATCCGAAATTTCGGATCCGAAAATTGGATAATCCGAAATTTCGGATTCGGATCCGGATCCTGATTTTGAAAATTTTTGGATAATCGGATTATCCGAATCCGAATATTAAAAAATATATATAAAAATATATAATATTATATATACACTACATAACACCATACACAATCCTAAATTCCTAATCCTCCTAACCCTAAGTCCAAACTCCTCCAATCCATAGCAGTTGCTCCCTCTTCTCTTCTCTATAACAGCCTCCGTCCACCTCGTCTCCGACCTCCACAACCCCCATCTACCAAACGCTAAGTTTTTTTTGTTACATTTTTTTGTTGTAGTTTCGTTTATCTAACTTCGATTTTTGTTTTTTTAACAGGTTCAAGTTTTAACCATAAAAGAGACTGTTTTTTTATTAATTTTTTATTTTTATTTTTATGTTTCGGATTATCCATTGGATGATCCGAATTTCGGATTCGGATCCCAATATTGACTATCCGAAATTTTGGATTATTCGGATATCCGAAATTCGGATTATCCGAATTTGAACACCCCTATCTAGAACAGCATTTGTCACTCGTTCATCTGGGTTCCCTTCACTCTTAAATATGTTTTGTGTCTATTTGGGTAGAACGGCTTGGCCGCTGTGGTCGAGCGCATCAACAAGCTTGGGGCTTTAATAGGTGGTCGTAGGACGGTTGGCGTGGTAGGTCACTTCTCCTTTTGAATTTATATTAAGTTTAATGTTGTGTGCGAACATTTATTTTTTATGAAATTGATTAACGATTAGGTTGGTAACATTTAATTCATGCGAACATTTGTAATGAAATTTTAATATTATTTTTTTTTGTTTGAGAGGGTTGAGGATGTTTTGAGAACGGATAAGCCGAGAATGAAAATGTGTACCAAAATAGCGCTGATAGCGTTAATACTAGTGATTATTTGTGTGGTATGTTTAATTAGCTACATCTATATAGCAACCAACATTTTGGACACGGAGCATCCGCATCTAAAAAAGATTGAAATAAAAAATGTGTCAATGAAAGATTCCAAAAATGACACAAAATCACTTGAAACCAGTCTTGGACTTCAAACAAGTTTTGATGTGCCAAGAAACCTTAAGGTACACCCTAAACTAGGGACTTTCGTTCTTAGTACATTGGTAAATAAAACCCACCTCTATCGTGGGTTCTCTAATAGCAAATACAATATATCCAAATATGATCAACTCTTGGTGCTCAACTTTCAACTGAGGGATCTTCAGAAGAACTTATACGACCATCAACTCTTGTGGATAAGGCTCGATGGGGATTTCAAAATGCTAGGTCAAGTTGGCAAGGTTTCCATTCTTTCCACAAGCTTACAAGCATGTATATTTTGCTTGTCATTTTTCAATCAGAGCTATCCAAGTTGATCAGAAACGAAGTGTGGCATCTGAAGTACCTACTATAGTACTCTAATACATTGTCTTATTAAGGAATCTTATTCTACTTCATTTTAAAGTATATCAATGGTATAGCATCCAACTTACAGTTCTATTATGTAAGAAATTTGCATTCACAATAATATGATACAGTAGTGTGATAATCAACCTATAACATGCCATTGTTCTTTCTTAACTATTATTTTTTTGCTGTCTGGTTTTCCGTTTTTTAATGAAAGTTACCAGTAAAAAAAACTTCTGTTGATAGTGCACCATATAAGGTTTATTTAGGTTGAAAAATTTGTGATATATGCATATTTCTAGATGTGTAATTATTATATATCATATACGACATTAAAAGATTATATATATAAAGAACACTTTAATGCAATATAACACTCTTAAAGTGTCAATATTAAATTTGAGAGGCTTTGTTAATGTTCTATTGAAGTTTAAGGGCCTAAATGGTAGTTTTGTTCGGCTATTTAACGATCTAGAACTAGGGGTGTTCAAAAAATAATCTGAATCCGAAAAATCCGATAATCCGAATCCGAATCCGAAATTTCGGATCCGAAAATTGGATAATCCGAAATTTCGGATTCGGATTCGGATCCGGATCCTGATTTTGAAAATTTTTGGATAATCGGATTATCCGAATCCGAATATTAAAAAATATATATAAAAATATATAATATTATATATACACTACATAACACCATACACAATCCTAAATTCCTAATCCTCCTAACCCTAAGTCCAAACTCCTCCAATCCATAGCAGTTGCTCCCTCTTCTCTTCTCTATAACAGCCTCCGTCCACCTCGTCTCCGAACTCCACAACCCCCATCTACCAAACGCTAAGTTTTTTTTGTTATATTTTTTTGTTATAGTTTCGTTTATCTAACTTTGATTTTTGTTTTTTTAACAGGTTCAAGTTTTAACCATAAAAGAGACTGTTTTTTTATTAATTTTTTATTTTTATGTTTCGGATTATCCGTTGGATGATCCGAATTTCGGATTCGGATCCCAATATTGACTATCCGAAATTTTGGATTATTCGGATATCCGAAATTCGGATTATCCGAATTTGAACACCCCTATCTAGAACAGCATTTGTCACTCGTTCATCTGGGTTCCCTTCACTCTTAAATCTGTTTTGTGTCTATTTGGGTAGAACGGCTTGGCCGCTGTGGTCGAGCGCATCAACAAGCTTGGGGCTTTAATAGGTGGTCGTAGGACGGTTGGCGTGGTAGGTCACTTCTCCTTTTGAATTTATATTAAGTTTAATGTTGTGTGCGAACATTTATTTTTTATGAAATTGATTAACGATTAGGTTGGTAACATTTAATTCATGCGAACATTTGTAATGAAATTTTAATATTATTTTTGTTTTGTTTGAGAGGGTTGAGGATGTTTTGAGAACGGATAAGCCGAGAATGAAAATGTGTACCAAAATAGCGCTGATAGCGTTAATACTAGTGATTATTTGTGTGGTATGTTTAATTAGCTACATCTATATAGCCACCAACATTTTGGACACGGAGCATCCGCATCTAAAAAAGATTGAAATAAAAAATGTGTCAATGAAAGATTCCAAAAATGACACAAAATCACTTGAAACCAGTCTTGGACTTCAAACAAGTTTTGATGTGCCAAGAAACCTTAAGGTACACCCTAAACTAGGGACTTTCGTTCTTAGTACATTGGTAAATAAAACCCACCTCTATCATGGGTTCTCTAATAGCAAATACAATATATCCAAATATGATCAACTCTTGGTGCTCAACTTTCAACTGAGGGATCTTCAGAAGAACTTATACGACCCTCAACTCTTGTGGATAAGGCTCGATGGGGATTTCAAAATGCTGGTCAAGTTGGCAAGGTTTCCGTTCTTTCCACAAGCTTACAAGCATGTATATTTTGCTTGCCATTTTTCAATTAGAGCTATCCAAGTTGATCAGAAACGATGTGTGGCATCTGAAGTACCTACTATAGTACTCTAATACATTGTCTTATTAAGGAATCTTATTCTACTTCATTTTAAAGTATATCAATGGTATAGCATTCAACTTACACTTCTATTATGTAAGAAATTTGCATTCACAATAATATGATAGAGTAGTGTGATAATCAACCTATTACATGCCATTGTTCTTTCTTAACTATTATTTATTTATATATAGCATATGTTGCGATGATGACAATAGCAAATAAGTGAGTTAAAACGGATTCATAAAAAATCAGGCTACACTTGTCCACATTTTAAGTAACAAGAATCCATTTATTGCTTATTCCATTTATTGCTTATATTAGGCTACACGATTTGGAATGTGTGGGAAAAGTATTGAGGAAATCATCAACGATCGTTTGTAAAATCAGTTAAAACATTTATGTATTGGGTGCATCATATATATATAAAAAAAAAAAAAAAAAAAAAAAAAACCTTTTTACTATGTTAGTTAAAGTTGCTTAACTAAGAAGTACAAAAACAATTATGGGACTGATATAAGTTTCATAATCGCTTAAGCGATTTTACATTGCCTGAAATGCTCACCTAAGAAAATGAATTACTTGTTTTACAATACAAAACAAATATAAATAGAAAAACAGTTACATTTGAAAGGAACATACAAAGCTATTACAACTGGCGTGAGGAGAATGCAAAAGCAGATAAAAGCGGGACAGTAGACGGCCTTATCAGTCACTGATATTGGCCATTAACGATTACAAATATAGTTGAAATTTTGTTAGTAGATAATCTCATTCATGGTTAGATATACAAATTTATTTCAATCTAGTCATTGTTTTTAAATGTTTCAATTTCAAATAGCCGAACAAAAAAATCCAGGTCAATTAGATGATTCTAATAAATTCATATTGGTCACATAATAAAAAAAAAACTAATATCTTAAATAAACTAAAATGTTGAACATAAAATTAATAAATTAGCTAAAGCAATAAATAAAACGTAGTAACTTTTTTAGTAGAATAAACTAATAAAGAACATTAAAATTAACTAGAGTGTTTCCCCCGCGTTGCGGGGACAGAGTTTTAAAAAACGTTCCTCACAAATCTGTCTATATAAATCAAATATCCATTTTCTCAACAATCAAAACCCAATGAAGGAAACACCAAAAACCAAAGAAGTGTGGAATGTAGAGGAAAAGAAGAAAGAAGAAGAGCCCTGGTCACGAGAACAAATATTTTTTTTAAAGCTTTCCAGCTGTCCGGACACGTGGCCTCTCCCTGTGCTTTCTCATACCTATAACGTATTATGACCGATCATATACACACACATACGATCTCTATACGTCCATATTGTCAACGGAAGTCTATATTTTAACATCTAGTTTTTTAGGCAAATAATAATATTAACTTAAAGATTTGTTATTTAATAAAGGTTTGTAAAAACCAACTATTGAAGTTTTTATACTTGTTCGTGTTATAATTTACTTGTTTATAGTCATGATTTATACCAACTTGATTAAGTTAACAATGAGTGCTTTGTATGCAACATACACACAATAAACCAGAAATTTCAAAACAACATAAACAAAGCTTCGTTTCAAATTGTCACGCATCAATCTGCATAAGACATACATAATAAAAAGCCACATTTATCACTGCAAAGTTGCGCATAGTAGCGTTGTCAAGAACATATGTTTGTTGACCAACATAATAACGACATTTTCACCTACTTACTTACTTACATAACATACTTCATATTGTTTAACCTTTTTAACAAAATACATAATGTCTTATATTTAGCAGTCACCACTACTTGTGCTTCTTTGTTTTGGTGACAGTAGCGTTGTCATCAAAAAGCGATCTCTTGACAGCAGATGTGGTACGGGGTCATAGTGCTGGAGTTGATGGTTGTGTGGCGGCAGAGGCTGGTGGTGTTGAGGATGTTGGTGTGGAAGATGAACTTTCGGCACTATGTTTTCCAACCACATAGGCTTTGTTACCAGCGTAGCGCATTTCGTTGTCCTTCTGAATCTGGATATGATATTGTGTTTCCTAATTTTCAATCTTCAGAAAGGCGTCAACCGGGTTGCTCATTGCTAACAGCTCATCACATGTCTTGTTTAACAATTGCCTTGCGACCTTGTCAAAAACCGTTGCCTCAATGCTGCTGGTACCATCTGTAATTGTGGCAGGGAGTCGGAACCTGTAAAAGCATAGATTATGTTGTTTTATAATTATGCGTATGCAAACATGAACATAATGTACTTACATGTTGCTATGCTTTTCAAGATTCCCGTCACGTGTACAGTACCAGCTCAATTTCTTTTCATACACACACTGATGACATGCTAGGCAGGCTTTATAGTACCATTCTTTGTGTGCATGAACCTCACTTATATGACCATTGATGACAAAGGTCTTGCCATGTTGTTAAAATGATATAAGCACAATAGTTTAGATGTGATTGTTTTTACAGTTGATGTCATACATACCTGGGCCTCCTTATTTCTAGCTGCAAGATGTCGGAAAGAGTAGTGGTTTGTATGGCGACTGCTGTTGCTGCAGGAGCGGGTGGAATTCCAGAAACATATAGGTCTTGTAACTGTCCAGTATCAACAGCTGTTGGATTTAAATAGACATATGTACCGTTTGTGCATTTCAATTGTAATGTGCCTGTGTCAAAGCAATTATAATTGTTGTTTTAAAAACACGTTGTGATGCCATCATGTCACAATTTATATGAATGGCTGACCTATGTAATCGTGCACCCTCAGAGCAGAAAATCCAACTATAACCGGTTCTTGGGCTGATTCAATTTGTTTTTTGTTGTACCTAATCGGCGAGTTAATGATGTGACTCCATAACGCCACTGTTATAGGCTGGTTACTGAAAATAGAGATACTAACTTAAATTGAAAACTGTGTATGCACACAATATGTGATCAAGGCAATAAAATTGGCAAAGACATGTTCCTTCCATTCTCATCACCATTCTTCGTGTGTTTACCCGGTTGGAGTTCATAATCAGCACGTTGTTCATCTTCCTATGTTTATCTTTTAATTTTTGAAGTTTTCTGTTTTTAGTTATCGAGTTCATATTAAAAAATAGGGGTGTTCAAAACCGGATTATCCAATTTTTGGATATCTGAAAATCGGATATCCGAAAATTTCGGATAGTGAATATTGATATCTGAATCCGAATCCGAAACTTTAGATACCCGATATTCGGATATCCAAAATTTCGGATTCAGATTCAGATAATCCAACTGATGTCTGAATCTTAAAAAGAAAACAAAAAAAATAAACAAGTGTGAACCATGTCAAATTAGTTAACATAACAAAATAAAAGTAGTAGATAAAATGGGAAAATGATGGTCGATGGAGCCTCCTTACGAAAAAAATAATCCATCATAGAGGAACAAAGTAATAGAAAAAAAACGTATGAGTGGAGACTGGTCGATGGATGGCAAGGTGGCTGGTGTTCGTTGTGGAGACGATAGGATGGCTGGTGGTCATGGTGGAGTGAGAAGGTATAATGGATTGAAGATAGAGGGTGGTTGATGAAGTGTCTTGGAGAAGAAGGGGGCGTATGTTTTATATTTAAGGTTAGGTTGTGTAATGTAATTTGTGTGTGTGTGTATATATATTATTTATTTATTTTTATTTTTTTAATAATTCGGATTTGGGTAATTCGGATATCTGAAAATTTTCAAAATTCACATCCGAATCCGAAATTTCGAATTATCTGCTTTTCGGATATTTTGAATTTGAAATCGGATTCGGATTCAGATTTTTTTTAATAATTCGGATTTGGATAAGTTTAACAACACAATTTCTTTTAGGTAGAACTAGACATATAGCTGAGGTGATCGAGTGCATCAACAAGATGGTGGCTTTCATATGTGGTTGTAGGACAGACAACCATCATGCTGGCGTGGTAAGTCACTTGTCCTTTAGAATAAATGTTCAGTTTAATTCATCTGAACATTTATAGTGAAACTTTAATCTAATTTTTTGGGTTGTTTCAGAGATTTGTGGATGTTATGAGAATGGATAAGCATATAATGAAAACTCGTACCAAAATAGCGCTGATAGCATTAATAATAGTCATTATTTTGTGGTGTGTTTAATTATCTACATTTATATAGCTACTAGCATTTTCAAGACGGAGCATCCGCATCTCAAAGAGATTGACATAAAAAAATGTGTCGGTGAATGATTCAAAAATTGACATAATGTCACTTTATGCCAATCTTGGGCTTCAAGGAAGGTTTGATGTGCCAAGTAACCTTAAGCCATACCTAGAACTAGGGACTTTCGTCCTTAGTACGTTAGTTAATAAAATTTATCCCCAGTTTGGGTTCGCTAATAGCAAATACATGATATCCAAAGACGATGAACTCGTACTACTCAACTTTCAACTAAGGGATCTTCAAAAGAATTTATACCACTATCAACTCATGTGGTTAAGGCTCAGAGGGGATGTTAAAATACTTGTGAAGTTGGCTTAGTTTCCTTTCTTCTATAAAGTTCACCGGCATATATATGTTGTTTGCAATGTTGCAATTAGACCTATCCAAGTTGATAATATGTACTATAAATAATGTAGTGTGACATCTCAAGTGGATACCATATTGTAATACACAGTATAATTAGAGATTCTTATTCAACTTCATTTTAAATAGTATCAAATCAATAGTTTAACATCTAACTTTCAGTTCTGTCGTGTATGAAATTTGCATAATATAAAAACGTATTGTGATAATCAATCTAATACTTGTAATACTTTTTTATTAACAACTATTTTATATAGCATATATTACAACGATTACCAAAACGTACCATTCATTGCTATATACTGAATTGAGTAGTATTATTGTCGCTAGGTTGTTTCCACCCGCATGTTGCGGCGGGAAACTAACCTATCATTAGGGTGCTCAAAAAAAAATCCGAATTGGAATCCGAAATATATGAAAATCCGTATCAGTATTATCCGAATTTTTGGATTATGCTATTTTCAGATATCTGAAAATTGGATAATCCGAAATTTCGGATTTCGATCCTATTTTATAAAATTTTTGGATAATCGGATTATCCGAATCTTAAATATTAAAAATATCTATTATATATATATATATATATATATATAATCCATTCCAAGTTAACCCTAACCCTAAACTAACATAATACGCGGGTCCCGAATCCGAAATACCAAAAATATATATATTGAATGTTTGTTTTAAGTAGGTTTGGTTTTAGACTTTTAGCAAAAAATGAACGTTTTTTTTAACTTTCGGATTATCCGTTGGATTATCCGAATCCGAAATTTTGGATATCTGAAATTTCGGATTCTGATCCCAATATTGACTATTTGAAATTTCGGATTATCCAAATTTCGGATATCCGAAAATCGGATAATCCGACATTGAACATCCATACCTATCATTAATGTGATTAAGAACCTGGTTATTAATCATGATTTATTTTCGGTTAAAAATACGAATATCCTAACATATACTATCTATAAAATTTAAAATTGAATGTATTGGAAATTGTTTCCTTGACTCTCATTCTGAAGTTTACAAACATATATACACTGATTTACAAAAATGATTTCCTACAATTATGCTGGACAACAATTAATTAAATGGGATACAATCAAGGAATAAATTTTGCCTAGTAAAAATCTATCCATTCTTATACTCCCCGCAGTTGAAACGGGAGGATCTCGGATGTTGAGACTGGAACAAAAGTCATCAAATAAAACCTTTGGCAATCATTTGGTGAAGATGTCAGTGATTTAGTATCTTGATGGAACATGGAGAACTCGAACGTGACCTTTGGAGACTTTTTTCACGAAGAAAGTGGATGTCCGTTTCAATGTGTTTGGCGCGTTGGTGTTGCATTGGATTGCCAACAAGATAGATTGCGCTTACATGATCACAATAAACCTAGGTTTCTCGGTCGATTGGATAGTGAAGTTCTAGTAGGAGGTTGCGGTGTTGGTCCTAGAAGTATCAGCCTAACTTTTAAGTAAATGGCAATGTGATTTCAACTGTATGAAAATAGTGTGCGGAACAAGAAATCAAACTTTTAGAAACAATAGAACATAAAGTTTCTAAGAAGGTTTTGAATTTATGTACTGATCACCTTATAGCAAGAATCTCGTTTAATCTTTACAAAAGAATGACTCAAAGAATTCTTATGGCTGGTGTGCGTAGGTATCTATCCTTGAGATTTTCACACAACGAACAATCAAACTAACACGAATACAAGACATGGAATATCTTGCATACGCAGATATCAAACTAAGGTCGAACGATTACTTTAATGTTTAATCTTATTGATTGAATTACGGATAGCAATACAATAAGACCTAATTCAAATCGTGTAAACTAGCTAGCACTATGAGTACGAACTGATTGTGTAAGTGAATCGGCTCCAACTCTCTCTCAACCTCTCACTCTTTGCGCAACCCTAATGATCTCCAACATCCACGAGGCTTTTGGGTTGGGCTTTTACAATACTAGCTTATTACATATTCACGAACTAACTTAGACAAGTTCTTCTAACGACATGGACAATAAATAATCTTTTGTCAACAATCCCGAGTGTTTGTTTAACCGTTTGAGTATATGTCACAAACATGCACCAACAAACTCCTCCTTGACAGATGCTCTTTAAGATTATTTTCAAATCTCAAGGTATTTTCAATTGTCTTCCACTTGAAGTCTTTAATCTTCAACAGTCAGATCTGGAGATAGTCTACCAAAGTAATTTAGAAGAACTTGGCAGATCACCTATCTTCTTAACTTCAAATTTTTGATCTTGAATCTTTAACAGCTCTCTTGTGTTCAGCATCTCTTGAAAATTAAGTAACTCCTCCTGAGAATAAGCTTGGATTGTAAAAACTTTAAAAGTCTTGTACCCCCATCCCCTTAAAACACAATATATTTTCCCCCTGAGCTGCTAAGTCGTCTAAAATCAACAACTGTTGTTGTAGATCTTTAGTGTTTATCGTATTCTTGTCTCTATTTCTTCAAAAAATTTCTTGAATTAAATAAATTTGTCGAAAAGGAGGTTCAGGCCTCATCACCTCCATCATCATCATCAAAATAAAATACATGTCGCACTCAACACACTTGTAAGTAAACCATCATAACAAAACTAAACTTACAGTATATAAACCACTTATGACAAAAAATGTTTTGCGGTTGAAAATTTTGAGCTTTCAAAAGATATCCTATTTTGCAAAATTTTCAAAGTGCTTTAGAAAAACAACTTTCAAAATTTTCTAAATAGTCAGATTCACCTCAGAACATCCGTTTTTCTTGCGTTATATCTTGAAGCAAAATAAATGAACGTAAAGACAAATTAAGTAAACTATTTACAAACATAAAAACACTCTAGTTTTTTATTAGCAAATACTGGTTAAAAGGATCATATGAGCTAAATTGAGATGTCACACTGATTTAATGTTCTTAATAACTTCTTAATGCGTAAGACTGCATTCCAAGATGATTATCAGTATTGCTTATCCACATAAACAATATAACACTTAAAGTATCCAAATCCACTTAAGAATTTAACTGGGTGACACCGCTTCCTCAAATCGATGCTACCACTTCAGTATCACCACTATAACGGCATCACCGGCTTGGACATCCATCTCTTTGTGTTTTTAAATTTCTTTGTAAGGACCTCGGTCTTCGTTTTAAGTCGTTTTTAGACTCTGCTTTGCATTGTCATTCGTGTGTTATTAATAAATGTCACAAGTTGCCATTTGGAAACAAACTCTTTTGTTGCTAATAAATCATTACAACTTCTTTATTCCGATGTATGGGGACCAGTCTAATAATCCGTTTATGGGTTCAAATATTATGTCGTGTTTGTAGATTACTACTCCAAATATGCATGGCTTTATCCTATCAAATTCAAATTTGGTATCTCGAAAACTTTCCCACAATTCAAACAACTCGTGGAAAAGTTCTTTCAAACACCAATTGTATCTATTTTTACCCACAATGGCGGGGAATATATCAGACTTGTTCCTTTTCTCCAATCCATGGGTATCTCGCACTACATCACCCCACCTCATACCCCCGAATAGAATGGGATTGTGGAGCGCTGTCACCGGCACATTGTTGAAACCTGCCTTGCCTTACTACACTATGTCGGGTTGCCGCTTACCTTTTGGTTGCACGCTTTCCAAACCACGGTCTACCTTATAAACCATCTTCCCACGCTAGTTGTAACAGTACGGGTACTAGGCCCAAAATTTTTCGTGTCTAAAAATATTATAACGAATGAACCATTAATTATGTATAGTAAAATACGAAGCTGAACCAGTAAATTACATAATTAAATTAACGAGGAATATAATATTATACGCGACGCAAGACGGAACCGACACCCGTTAACGAACCCGCCCGACACCCTTGGTGAGTCACCAAGGGAGGACACTTGTCCTCCCCTTGTGGTGACAACACACCATCACAAACCATTTAACATGTAAATGGTTTTGTGAAAACCATTAGTTGAAAATTATTATAAAAACCCAAACCAAAACCCCCTTCCCTTTTCTTGTCTGAGGATCTAACCAAAAACACACACACACTATTATATCTAGAGAGAGAGAGAGCAGAAGGAAGGAGATCTCCGGCCACCGCTCGTGGCGGAGCTCCGGTGGCACAACCCTTCGACAACACCAAACAACACACCCTCACCTTCACCCTTCTCTGATCAGTGATTATTATAGAGAGAGAGACACATCGAGATCTAGAGAGAGAGTAACCGAAGAGAGAGAGAGGAGATCAAGAAAGAAGAAGACGGTGGCGGCGGCGGTTTGGGTTTGCATTTAGGGTTCCGATTAGGGGTGTAAGGATGATGATGGTTGGAGTAGAGGTGATGGTGGCGGCTACCGGGTTTAAGAACAGAGACCGGAACAGAGATGGGTTGCCGGCCTTGGCCATCGGCCGGCCGGTTCCGATGATGGGCAGCAGTGGTGTCTCAGTTCAGAGGGTGATGGCGGCGGATAGGGTTCCAAAGGATCAGACTAGGTTCAAGAATGATTTTGATTAAGCACCAATTAGTTGGTAAGATCTATTAACCTTTCTTAATTAGCTGAGGCAAATAATTATTATGATTAAGATGGATAATTATGGTGGTTGCGAGGGGTGGCGGTACTGGTAGTGACGATGGCGGCTGTCTGGGTTCTCGACTTGAGTTCGGTTGGAGTAAATAGGACGTTGAGGTTAAATGGATGATGATGACAGTTAGCTGGTTGTGGAACGGCGGTGGTCCGTCATGGTCTGAGAGGCGGTGTGGTCACTCGGGTTAGGGGCGGATGATGATGTTAACATTAACAGATTGTAGGAATTAGGATGGGTTATAGTTGGTTGAATAGGTTGTTAAGGGTCAAGGCCCGAGTCAACATAAGTTGACCCGGTCAACACTGGTCAACACAGACAGACTAAGAGACAAGACAGAAGGTATATATTAACTATATGAGCTAGTCTGGATTGTATTATATATATCGTGAGTGCACGTGTGGGACTCGACATTGAACCCAACCGAACCGAGCTAAATAATGAACTTATAATTAATGTATATTATGGGAACTAAATGAACATGTAAATAACAAGTTTGTTAGTTAGGGATTGTATGAATATGGTTACAATTGGACTTGGACTAGGACTTAGGAACATTCGGACAATTCGATAAACCTTATGGATACAAAACATGATGTATAATGTGGACGCTTTGACAAACTATTAAGACATATGAAGGAATATTAGGACAATGGGACTTACGACATATTAATCGGGACTACTGAGAATTTAGATAACTATATACATGATTAATGTTATTAAACCGACGCTTAGGAGTTTAGGTAAATAACCTAAGCATGCCCACACGTGTAACCACGATATGATATATGGTAACACGCACTAATATGGACAAATGTAGTAGGAACTTGCATATGGACTAAAGATGGGATCTTGACTTGGACTATTAAACGATAGATGAGGTCGTGAATTGTAATGTCATATGATATGCTACTAAGGTGAGTTCGTGTACTTACCCTTTTTCTGTTTTACTGTTTTGGGGTGAATGCATGCTTCTGTTTTATAAAACGTTTGTGATGTGACAAGATACTTGGCTGCTAGATATACTTGACACTCAATAACTCAGAGGTGAGCCGACTTAATATATGGGTAGTACTACTTGGGGAAAACCGCAAAGTGGACTCGGGACGTAAGGGCCCGGGAAACCCTCCACGATGGTTATGGAACCATTGCGGCATATATTATGCCTTGTAGATCTATAATAGCAGTAGATAGATCTAGTGTTAGGGTTGAGGTGTTGCTTGTACATCACGTGTGTTAAACTGTATAAACTTGTTTATGAAATGATAAACTGTATTTGGATCCACTTGATTACTTTCACGGACTCACCAGTATGATTACTGACCCAAACTCTTTTTAAGCATGTGTTCAGGTACTGGTTTCGGAAGATTATGAAGCATTCGGGTCATGTTATATGATGTGGATTATGGAAGATGTTTACTAGATAACTATGATAGAAGATTCGGCTGGATTAGAGTGTTAGAGCTAAGCATGGATTAGGAGTTGGATCGACTAGCGGATCACACCTTATCACTGCTTCGACGACCTCCGCGTCTCGTCCCTGCATTAGACTTTAGTTGTATTTGTGTATTATATTTGTTTTACTTTGCGACTAAGAGTTGTATAAACATTAATAATTAGTCATCGTTGCTTCCGTTGTGCAAGTCTGGTACCAAACTGTCGTAACGTCTAGCCCCCTCCTGGTCGGGTTGTTACAGTTGGTATCAGAGCAACGGATGTACCGGAATAGGATATCTTCAGATATCCTATGCTACACCAGGACAACTTAGAGAACTTAGCGTTTAAGGCTCTAAGATTACCTAGCTAGGGAATGCCTTCGAATTATATAAGAACGACCGGAATAAGGAACGAAATAAGTCAAGACTTGAGTACCTGAACACACTAGAATGCTTACCGGGACATAGAACTAGTGTGACAAGTATACGAGCGTTGAGATACGTGAATGATGACTACGACGGAGATTACTAGAATAATTCCGTGAGGTAAATTGACGATTACACTTGACGTCATGTAATTGTGAATTTACAGGCACGAAAAAGTTCTAAGAAATCCGAAGAGTTGCCAAATTGTGAGTGTTAACCTTGATAGCCATGAACTTAAGTGTAGAAACGGACTACGATAGAGTCGTAAACGAATATGTGTTAGGCTTGTGTGACTATAGTAAGGATATGGAACTTAGAATGGTCAATATAATTTGGTGTATTTTGATAAAAGTTTATGTAAAGATATATATGTGTTTATAAATTTATATGAATATTATCATATATAAATAATTTTCCTAACAAAGTTATGACCTAACCATAAGATAGGTACATCGCGAGAACTTGGCGCTACGATATGAGATAATCCGAAGTATCAAGGAAAGAATTGATCCGCAAATGGATACTTCGTAACCCGATAAGTTTGCTTTCTAAATAGTTATTGTCGATTGTGTAGTCCACTACTCTATAGGTCGTGTGTATGTATAGGTTAAAAATTTTACGTTACTAGTTAGACCGAAGACAAGAGACTAAGCCATTGATAGATTATACCATTCGGACTTGATTAATATATAATTTTGCGGATCTAAGTTGAGTATAATTGTTGGATTCATAACCACGTAACAGGTTTTAAGATGGTTCAAGAACATTAAATGGAAAGACGGCGACCTAGACTCAAGTACGTAGCAAAAACCTGACCATCCAAAGTACACACTAACCGGTGACAAACTAGGAATGCACGCTTCAAGAGGTATTTTTAGGTTTAACACATACACCATCTTGTTGATTACCCATGTTGACCATAGATAATCGCCAAAACCTTCATACTAGTCCGGTAGCCTTTTAATTAAGTGATGATTTATTAGAATAAAACATGTGGATATATAAATAGGTAGGCGCCAACGGGGGAAGTGAACCCGGATACGACGGCACGCACGTTTGTATCGACAAATCTAAGATTCAACGAGACCATTAAAGTTACAAATTCTTCTAGCAAAATAAGTTTTGACCAACATAACAAACGTCCCAAAAGGTTTATTCTTACCCGCTAATCCGATAAGTTTACTTTCCAAATAGTTGTCGTCCATTAATTATGCGATACATGTTTAGGTATAGATTAAGTGTTGCATTACCAATTTAATCGAAAATAAGAAATTAAGACATTGGGTTCTAGAATGTTTCATTCAAGGTTGATTGATATCGATTTCGACAGATTTAAGTTTAGTATAATATGTTGGAGTCGAAGTTGTATAACAGGTTTTAAGATGATTCGAGAATATCAACGGAAAGGAGGCAACCTAGACTCAGGAATGACGCAAATATACGACCAACCATTGTCTTCGCCAACACGAGAAGACTAGGAATAAACGCTACCAAAGGTACTCTTAAGGATTAATACATGTCCCGCTACCTTAAGACTCTATGTTATCCCTAAGAATAGTGACGAAATCTTCGGAGTAGTTTTCATAAACTTTTAAGCATAATGACAATATATCCGTAAGAAACATATTAGACTTATATACGGTAGGCTCTAACGGGGGGAGTAAGCCCAAAAACGACAACAATTAAACATAAGACGCGTCACGTATAGGCGATACCACTAAGACCTAACAGATCGTTATAGTTTACAATTTATTTCGTAAGAAAAATCTTTGGAGATAGCGATTCGATCATACGACAAACTAAGGTATAAGGTACTAAGCAAAAGTAGTACGCCAATAGTGTGTTTAAGCTCTTGAGTAACTAACTTTTCTATGTTCATTGACAACTAGTCGCCATACCGTACACCACCTGTCGTAGAAATTTTGAAGCTTTAAGAATTCAACGATATGGTCGATGGTATAGATAGAATTAACCACAATATTAGGTATAAAAGTTAGCAAGAAAAGTGTAAAAACTTTAAGATAGAGTCTTATATAAGACCCCTATTTTGGAAAGTTTAGGAGACACCAGGATTTAGATTTTGGGGACTAGTGACTACTGTAACATACGTAGGACTTCTCTATTAGGTACATATAAAATATGTTTTTCTACCTTGTTTTTGGGGAAATATTTTCAGTACGTTTACGAGGTATCATTGGTGTGGTGGGTTAGCTGCGGTACACCCTATATATAAACACCAGTGGTGCATCGAAAACGAGACTAAAAGTTAAACCAAAAACAAAACTGAACCTCTAAAAATTTCTAGAACATTTTTGAGGTTATCTTAGGTGTGGTGGGTTGGCTGCGGTACACCCTATATATAAACACCTATGGTGCATGAAAATGGTACTGGGAATTAAATCAAGAACAAACCATAATATGTCAAGCGTTTAAATTATTTGTTTAATACATGGTAAGAGGCTTAGTATGGAACCACAAAGATTTATGAGTAAGTTTAAGAAAACGATTATGTATATGCCAGTATTTAGACCTGGAAGTTGAATCCGAGTATGAAATATACTGGATTGCAACGACGGATAACTCGAAAAGAATTCCGGGGACGGAATTCCAGTAACGGGGGGAGAATGTAACAGTACGGGTACTAGGCCCAAAATTTTTCGTGTCTAAAAATATTATAACGAATGAACCATTAATTATGTATAGTAAAATACGAAGCTGAACCAGTAAATTACATAATTAAATTAACGAGGAATATAATATTATACGCGACGCAAGACGGAACCGACACCCGTTAACGAACCCGCCCGACACCCTTAGTGAGTCACCAAGGGAGGACACTTGTCCTCCCCTTGTGGTGACAACACACCATCACAAACCATTTAACATGTAAATGGTTTTGTGAAAACCATTAGTTGAAAATTATTATAAAAACCCAAACCAAAACCCCCTTCCCTTTTCTTGTCTGAGGATCTAACCAAAAACACACACACACACTATTATATCTAGAGAGAGAGAGCAGAAGGAAGGAGATCTTCGGCCACCGCTCGTGGCGGAGCTCCGGTGGCACAACCCTTCGACAACACCAAACAACACACCCTCACCTTCACCCTTCTCTGATCAGTGATTATTATAGAGAGAGAGACACATCGAGATCTAGAGAGAGAGTAACCGAAGAGAGAGAGAGGAGATCAAGAAAGAAGAAGACGGTGGCGGCGGCGGTGGTTTGGGTTTGCATTTAGGGTTCCGATTAGGGGTGTAAGGATGATGATGGTTGGAGTAGAGGTGATGGTGGCGGCTACCGGGTTTAAGAACAGAGACCGGAACAGAGATGGGTTGCCGGCCTTGGCCATCGGCCGGCCGGTTCCGATGATGGGCAGCAGTGGTGTCTCAGTTCAGAGGGTGATGGCGGCGGCTAGGGTTCCAAAGGATCAGACTAGGTTCAAGAATGATTTTGATTAAGCACCAATTAGTTGGTAAGATCTATTAACCTTTCTTAATTAGCTGAGGCAAATAATTATTATGATTAAGATGGATAATTATGGTGGTTGCGAGGGGTGGCGGTACTGGTAGTGACGATGGCGGCTGTCTGGGTTCTCGACTTGAGTTCGGTTGGAGTAAATAAGACGTTGAGGTTAAATGGATGATGATGACAGTCAGCTGGTTGTGGAACGGCGGTGGTCCGTCATGGTCTGAGAGGCGGTGTGGTCACTCGGGTTAGGGGCGGATGATGATGAAAACATTAACAGATTGTAGGAATTAGGATGGGTTATAGTTGGTTGAATAGGTTGTTAAGGGTCAAGGCCCGAGTCAACATAAGTTGACCCGGTCAACACTGGTCAACACAGACAGACTAAGAGACAAGACAGAAGGTATATATTAACTATATGAGCTAGTCTGGATTGTATTATATATATCGTGAGTGCACCTGTGGGACTCGACATTGAACCCGACCGAACCGAGCTAAATAATGAACTTATAATTAATGTATATTATGGGAACTAAATGAACATGTAAATAACAAGTTCGTTAGTTAGGGATTGTATGAATATGGTTACAATTGGACTTGGACTAGGACTTAGGAACATTCGGACAATTCGATAAACCTTATGGATACAAAACATGATGTATAATGTGGACGCTTTGACAAACTATTAAGACATATGAAGGAATATTAGGACAATGGGACTTACGACATATTAATCGGGACTATTGAGAATTTAGATAACTATATACATGATTAATGTTATTAAACCGACGCTTAGGAGTTTAGGTAAATAACCTAAGCATGCCCACACGTGTAACCACGATATGATATATGGTAACACGCACTAATATGGACAAATGTAGTAGGAACTTGCATATGGACTAAAGATGGGATCTTGACTTGGACTATTAAACGATAGATGAGGTCGTGAATTGTAATGTCATATGATATGCTACTAAGGTGAGTTCGTGTACTTCCCCTTTTTCTGTTTTACTGTTTTGGGGTGAATGCATGCTTCTGTTTTATAAAACGTTTGTGATGTGACAAGATACTTGGCTGCTAGATATACTTGACACTCATTAACTCAGAGGTGAGCCGACTTAATATATGGGTAGTACTACTTGGGGAAACCCCCACGCAAAGTGGACTCGGGACGTAAGGGCCCGGGAAACCCTCCACGACGGTTATGGAACCATTGCGGCATATATTATGCCTTGTAGATCTATAATAGAAGTAGATAGATCTAGTGTTAGGGTTGAGGTGTTGCTTGTACATAACGTGTGTTAAACTGTATAAACTTGTTTATGAAATGATAAACTGTTTTTGGATCCACTTGATTACTTACACGGACTCACCAGTATGATTACTGACCCAAACTCTTTTTAAGCATATGTTCAGGTACTGGTTTCGGAAGATTATGAAGCATTCGGGTCATGTTATATGATGTGGATTATGGAAGATGTTTACTAGATAACTATGATAGAAGATTCGGCTGGATTAGAGTGTTAGAGCTAAGCATGGATTAGGAGTTGGATCGACTAGCGGATCACACCTTATCACTGCTTCGACGACCTCCGCGTCTCGTCCCTGCATTAGACTTTAGTTGTATTTGTGTATTATATTTGTTTTACTTTGCGACTAAGAGTTGTATAAACATTAATAATTAGTCATCGTTGCTTCCGTTGTGCAAGTCTGGTACCAAACTGTCGTAACGTCTAGCCCCCTCCTGGTCGGGTTGTTACACTAGTTCTTAATTCAAAATCTCCTTACCAATTACTATACCGTGCTTCTTCGAATTACATCAAACTAAAAACATTTGGGTGTTTATGTTATCCATGGTACAAACCTTATGTCGCCTTCAAACTTCAACCCCATTCTCAACCTTACATTTTCTTAGGCTACTCTTCATCTAAGTCAGCCTATAAATTCTTTGATCCTAAACATCATCGACTTTACCATTCTAGACATGTTAGCTTTATTGAGGATCATTTTCCATCAAAAAATAACACCTCTATATATCGCCACTACCAACAGTGGATGACTTCTTCACCATTTTTAATTCATCACCATCACCTTTACATGTTCCATTCACCCAATCACCTTCTTCTACTAATACACCCCTCTCGCATTTTTCACTAGACTCCCATGTATCCAAACTAATATCATCTACGTCACCTTCCCATGAAAATCCCACTATATCACCTTCTCATACAATGCCTACCTCCCAAATCCATTCATCCACACCAAACCCGCCCTCATCATACCCACCCCCTCATCGCATAACACTCCTTCGGTTGGGTCCCCTCTACAACATGTTCCAACGCCTTCTTCCGCTAACTCGTGTGTCTATTCTACCACCAAATCTCCATCTCAACCATCACCATTAACTCCTAGAATTCGCAAACCCAACTCCAAATACTACAAGTATAATGCCTTGTTGTGTAACCACACGTGGGAGCTAGTTGCACCAAATTCGAGACAACCCATCGGGTGCAAGTGGGTTTTGCACATCAAACGACATCCCGATGGTACTATGGCCAAGTATAAGGCTCGAATCATCGCAAAAGGTTTTCTTCAAGAATTTGGTAAGGATTATTTTGACACTTTTAGTCCCGTTACCAAACCTGTTACTATACGTACCGTGCTTTCTATTGCCTTATCTCCGGGATGGTCGTTATGTCAATTAGACATAAACAATGCTTTTTTGCATTGTAAATTGCAAGAAGAAGTTCACATGGTGCAACCTCCGGATTATATTCATCCACAACTTCCTAATCACTTTTGCAAACTAAGGAGGTCTCTTTAGTCTTTATGATATTAAACAAGCACCATGAGCTTGGTATATGGCTCTTACCTCCTTTTTGGTTGAATCGGCCTTCACAAAATCTTATGCAGATGCTTCATTGTTTATCTACAATGTCATATGCTATTTTATGGTTTACGTAGATGATATCATTCTAACAAGCAAAAATCAACGGTTCATTGACAAGTTTGTTGACAGTCTTGCATCACGGTTCTCAGTCAAAGATTTGGGTTATCCAAACCACTTTCTTAGAGTAGAGCTAATACCAACTACCAATGGTCTATTTTTATCCCAATACAGGCACATACATGATTTGTTGAGCATGAATCACATGGATGGCACAAAACCGGTTCTTACACCACTTTGTTCCTCTCAAGTTCTAACTCTTGAAGATGGAACACCGAAGGTTGATCCAACACCTTATCGTACACTTGTTGGTTCTCTACGATATCTTGCTTTCACAAGACTAGATATGTCCTTTGCTATTTACAAGCTCTCGCAATTCATGCATCAACCACCTCCGATGCATTGGCAAGCTCTCAAGCGCTTGCTTCGATATCTCAAAGGCACGGTTTATCACCGGTTGTTCTTGAACAAGAAATCTCCCATAGAGCTTACTGCCTTTTCTGATTTAGATTGCAGGAGAGTCTCTACCGCCGGTCGTTTTACTACAGCTTACATACTATATCTTGGTGCGAATCATTTCTTGGAAATCTGCTCGGCAAAAATCAGTCTCCCGATCATCTAACGAAGCTGATGTTAGACATAATTCTTATTTCCTATTATATCAAGTATATCCTAAGTATATATATATATATATATATATATATATATATTATCCTAAGTTTAGTCAAGGGTTATGTCACATAAAACCCAACCGGTATGTCGGTTATATAACAAGGGGACATACCCCTTCATATGTATAAATACCCTAACATTGTGTCATTTGAACATATAAGTATTGATTTCTAATTTCCATATTCTCTCTCAATCTTTCCCTCATTTGCGATCCTGCGAACCTATCATTTGGCATCAGAGCATTCGGTTCATCATTTGTTCCACCGTTTACAGAAGAACACGAAGAAGAAAGCAAACAAGTTCGATCCTCTGTTTTTATCCGAAACAGGGAATTGACACAGAAGTGTTTATTCTTTGGAACAATCATTTATAAGCCAATCCAGGATTGATAGAAGATCAATACACTAGAGATACAACCGTTCGAAGAAGAAGATAACAACCGGTCAGATTTTCCGGCGAATCTTCATCTTCTCCGGCGAGACACCGGACCGAAGAACTTATTGTTTAAACGCAATACAACGGTTATATCTATCCCTGCCTATTAGGAATTATCATAATCGAATACAAACACTTTAATCCAAATCAGAAAAATCAAAATTTTTTTTTCATACTCTGTTTTGTTCGTCAACTTTAGTTTTTCCCGCCAAAATTCTGTAAACAAAAAAACCAAGTTTCATACTTTGAAACTTATCTTCGATCAATCTTTGACACAAAACAGAATCATTTCTGTAAATCTGTTATCAAATCACCGAAGTTTATTCAAGGATTAAAAATTTTTTTCTCTCTCGGGTTTTAAGAAACAATTTTTTTTTGAAATTTTTCGTATTCGATTACTAAGAACAAGTCAGTGGGACTTGTTAGAAGGATCCGATATCATTAGAACTTTAATCGGATCATACAAACAAAGAATAGAAGTGTTGTTTGTTTTGGCAGTGGGTATTCACAAAGAAGAAGTGAATTGGTTGACTTTTGAAAGTCAAACATACAAAAGAAAATAATATTTTTATTAGAGGGATTATTATAGTAAGTTGTAATCAGTGAAAGTTCGGGTTTCTGTTCACTGATCCGTAGACAACTTTTGAAGTCAGAAAATTAGTAAAACAAAGTGAGTTTGTTTATTTAGAAGGGTGTTTATAGATTGAGTGTTATTAGAAGAACACTAATCAAATTGTTGGAGGATTAAGTCAAAAGGATTGACTTTAGAAATTAGTTGGAGGAACATCATTGATACACAAGAATATTATAACGAAGTTCTAGATACTTTGTTAAGGCGCCTACGAAATATCAAAGACCTTTGTTACCGAATAATATTTTAGTATATCGATTTAAGTTTGACGATTTGTTGAACAAAGTTCCTAAAAGAAGCGTGGGTAGTCCATAATTAGATTTGGACAATAGGGAAGAAAAAGAGTAAAAGTCCGCAGAAGACTCCCATTAAACCCACAATGTCGACACCGAAAGAGACAGTCACGAAGGAGACTCTCACTTTCAGCCTCCAAACACCAATGTTGACATCTACAAATTACACGATTTGGGCTGTTCGTGTAAAGGCAATATTGAGTGCCAACGGCCTTTGGGAAGTAGTGGAACCCACAGAAGGCACGTCGACAGTAGATGCAAAGAAGGATAGGACAGCGATTGCCTATCTCTTCCAGGCAATTCCAGAAGATATGGTGATGCAAGTGGCGTCACATAATACAGCGAAAGAAATTTGGGATACATTAAAGACAAGATTTATTGGAATTGACCGAGTCCAGAAAGCAAGACTTCAATCATTACGCACAGAATTTGAGATGATTACGATGAGAGAGACAGAGACCATAGACCAGTTTGCTGGTAGATTAAGTGCGGTTAATACAAAGTCAAAAACCCTAGGAACGAAAATTGAAGAGTCAGTCTTGGTACGAAAATTGCTGGACTCCATACCAGAAAGGTTCCTACAGATTATCGCGTCCATAGAGCAGTACTCAGATATAGATTCCATGACGTTAGATGAAGCGCTTGGAAGACTTAAAGCTTACGACCCGCTAGTCAAGAGAAGCTGTTATTTACAAGGCAAGATAGACGGCCTTTCAGCAACAACAACAAGAACTACAATCAGAATCGAGGTAGACAGAACTTTAGGAAGTTCAATAAGAGTCAAAGATATGAGAAGAAGAACTTTGACAGAAATGGCCATCAAGATCACAAAGGTGATAGAAATCCCACTAAGAATCGTCATGACGACAGTAGTTACAAGCCCAAAAGAGATGGCAGCAGTATAAGATGTTACAACTGCAATGAATTAGGACATATAGCTCCCAAGTGTCCTAAACCTCGAAATAAGCAAGAAGAATCTCACCTAGTAATGGAAGAAGAGGATCCCACATTACTTATGACAGTTGGTGAAGAAAGAAGTATAGTTCTTGAAGAAAAGAAGATAATACCAGAACGCTATCGCAATGAAGAAGATGTAAACGAAGTATGGTATTTAGACAATGGTGCAAGTAATCATATGACAGGAAGACGCTCCTATTTCACAGAGTTAGACGAAAAGATAGCAGGAAGCGTAAAATTTGGAGATGGATCGTGTGTTAACATCAAAGGTAAAGGCTCAATAGTATTGGAATGCAACAATGGAGAACAAAGATTAGTCACAGAAGTATACTACATTCCAACACTCAAAAGCAACATCTTAAGCCTCGGGCAAGTCACAGAATCTGGTTGCAAAGTAATTATGGAGAATGAACACCTATGGATTTATGACGCCCACAATAACCTATTGATGAAAGTCCCAAAAGCAAAGAATAGACTCTACAAGGTAAAGCTCAGAATAACTAGTCCAATTTGCTTACAAGCCAAAATAGATACACCTGCATGGTTATGGCATGCACGTATGGGACACGTGAATTTTGATTCACTTAGACAATTAAGCACAAAAGGAATGGCACATGGACTGCCAAAGATCCAGCACCCATCTCAAGTATGTGATGCATGTATTACGGGAAAGCAAAGCAGACTTCCATTTCCCTCACAAGCAAGTTTTAGAGCATCAAGACCTCTAGAACTCGTACATGCAGACCTATGTGGACCGATCACACCCACATCATTAGCAGGCAACAACTATTTCTTCCTGATAGTTGACGATTATTCAAGATTTATGTGGATCTACATGCTTAAATCAAAAGATCAAGTTTATGAAAATTTCAAGAAGTTTCTAAGCGAAGCTCAGACAGAGACAAGTCACAAGCTCAAAAGATTAAGAACGGATCGTGGAGGAGAGTTTACTTCTAAAGCTCTTACCGCATATTGTGAGGATAAAGGAATCCTTAGACAGCTTACAGCACCGTACACACCTCAGCAAAATGGTGCAGTAGAAAGAAAGAACCGTTCAATAATGAGTATGACCAGAAGCATGTTAAAGGCTATGAATGTACCACAGAACTTATGGGCAGAAGCAACAAGACAAGCTATTTATATCCAGAATCGGTTACCTACCAAAGCACTCAAGGGTATGACACCCTACGAAGCAGTAAAAGGCAAAGCACCCAACATCAAGCACATTAGAGTATTTGGATGCATAGCATACGCTAAGGTAACAACGCCCTACTTAAAGAAGTTAGAAGATAGAAGTAAGAAAATGGTACATCTAGGAAACGAGAATGGTTCCAAAGCCTATAGATTATATGATCCCATAGAAGAAAAGATACACATTAGCAGAGATGTCCAATTCATAGAAAATGAACCATGGGATTGGAACAACAATTATTTGAAAGAAGGAAGCAATGACGAACCATCTTGGACAAGATTCGAAGTTTATGGAGATCACGAAAGTGAAGCTGTACAAGAGCAAAGTAATGAGGACAGTGAAGACAGTGAAAGTGACAACGAATTCTTTAGTAGTCCAATCACAGCTACACGAACTCCAATAACAATTCAAGAAACGCCGACAAGTGATCCAGTAGCTGAATCAAGCACTCAAGAGTTAGAAGACTCACCAGGCTCCCAACATAGACCAATACGAGCCCTTAGATCACTTAATGACATCTACGCAGCCACATAGCCTCTTAGACCAGAAGAATATGAACATCTGTACTTAGCTTACGATGAAGAACCTGCAAATTATAAAGAAGCAGCAGATTACCCACAATGGATAGAAGCAATGCAAAGCGAAATAGACTCAATAGAGAAGAACAACACTTGGACACTGACTACACTCCCCTCTAGTCAGAAACCAATAGGTCTAAAATGGGTATTTAAGATCAAAAGAGACGCAAGTGGACAGATCACCAAACATAAGGCCAGATTAGTAGCAAAAGGATACGTACAACAAGAAGGTATAGACTATAATGAAGTATTTGCACCCGTTGCAAGAATGGAAACAATCAGGCTACTATTAGCATTGGCAGCACAGAAAGGATGGCAAGTACATCACTTAGATGTAAAATCAGCATTCTTACATGGTGAATTAAAGGAAGATGTCTACGTTTCACAACCAGATGGATTTATAAAGAAAGGAAAAGAAAATCTAGTCTACAAGCTAAAGAAAGCTCTATATGGTTTGAAGCAAGCACCAAGAGCATGGAACATAAGGCTGAACAACATCCTAAAGGAAATTGGATTTAAAAGATGTCCACAAGAGCAAGCAGTATACAAGAGAACTTCAAAGGAGTCAACAATAATTATAGGAGTTTATGTCGATGACATAATAGTGACAGGAAGTTCAATCAAGGACATATCAAGCTTCAAGAAAGAAATGCAAGGCAAGTTTGAAATGAGTGACTTAGGACCACTCACTTACTATCTAGGGATAGAAGTACATCAAACACAAGGAAAGATACAATTGAAGCAATCAGCCTACGCGAAGAAAGTTATCAAAGAAGCCAGACTAGAAGACTGCAATCCAACAAAATATGCAATGGAATCAGGTCTAAAGCTCACTAAAGAAGATGAAAGTGAACCAGTAAACGAAACAGAATATAGAAAGCTAATTGGAAGCTTAAGGTATCTCACACATACCAGACCAGATATCACCTACGCAGTTGGATACATAAGTAGATTCATGGAGAAACCAAAGACAACTCACATGAAAGCAGTCAAACACTTGATAAGATACATCAAAGGCACATTGAATTATGGAATTCAATACAGCAAAAGCAAAGAAGCAGAAATCACTGGATACAGCGACAGCAGTTATGGAGATGAAGACGATGGAAAAGGAACAACAGGAATGTTGGGTTAATATGAGACCACAGTTACCAGGTTTAACCATGTTTAGTTATATGTTAGAGTTGGAGGACTAGATATGTAATTAAAGCATAGTTTATGCTAGAAACCCTAGACTGCGCACTTAAAGGACGGAGACTGCGAACTTAACATTAAGTTCGCAGTCCTCAGTTTTCTCCTATAAATAGAAGCTCATTTGTGCAGCTAGGGTTAGGGTTTTTGATGTATCTTTGAGAGCACAAGTGTAAAGGTGCGAACTTATCTAAAAGTGCGAACTTATCTAGTGTAATCCATGGTTGTTCACAGTTGATATCATTAATGGAATCGTGTCTTTATGTTTCTTGTGTGTCGGTTTCTATAATCTTCATCTAGTTCTTTAGTTTTCTTGATTAATCAACTAAAACACCTAACAAATAGGTGTTTCTAGTTGATAACAATCTTGTGCACACTTAAGATCTAGTGTTTTTGGGACTACAATTTGGTATCAGAGCCTCTGTGCTCGAGATTGTATCTATCTAAAGATATCAAAACCCTCCTTGTTAGTTTTACTATCAAGTTTTTCAAAATTTTAGTGTTTATCAAAGTTTGAATATTTTCATTGTTTTGCCTTAAAATCTCGTGAAAAGTGTTTCTAAGGTGTTTAAAAGTTATTATTTTCAGTAGAAACATCATTCAAGAGCTTCAAAACAATTGAAAATCTCTTGGACATGTTTTTGGTAAGTTTAAAATATCAACAGCCGAGTATGCGCACTTAATTGTGCGAACTTAGCTCAAAATCTGTGAACTTGTTTCTTGAGTGTGAGTACTTGTTTCCTGCTTGTGCGTACTTAACTCATAAAGTGTGAACTTGTTTCTTGCTTGTGAGTACTTGCTGCAAGAGTGCGAACTTAGCTCATAGAGTGTGAACTTGTTTCTTGCTTGTGAGCACTTATTTCAAGAGTTGAGTACTTAGCTCATAAGTTGCATACTTGATATTTCAAGGTGTGCACTTATTAACAGCCACAGCTGCGCACTTAATCAAAAAGTGTGTGCACTTGTGTCTGTGTGAGCACTTAAATTTACACAAGGCTTTATAGCTTTCTCTCTCCTGGCACCACAACTAGGGTTTCTGCATACTTATCTGAAATCTCTAGTTGGTGTGCGAACTTACTGAAAAGGTGCATTTTCTGAGCACTTGGCTAGGGTTACTGCGAACTTAAATCTTAAACGAGAGTTTAAGTGTCTGCGTACTTGTACAAGTGCGCAGGCTGATCAGTCAAGACTGAGTACTTGTGCTGCTCTGACTTGGCTGAACTGCGAACTTAAGCCAAAGTGTGTGTGCTACAGGGACTGCGTACTTAACAGGAGAATCAGGGACTTATCATCTTTGCTTCTTATTTGTTTCAGGTTTCAAGGAACTGCGAACTTAGACTGCGAACTTGTGCAAACTGCGAACTTGTTCTGGCTGCGTACTTAAGACTGCGAACTTGTGGACTGTTTTGATTTTTCAAGGACTTTGAACTATAACTTGCTAATCAACTCAATCTAATCCCTAAAATCAGTCTAAAACCAATCTAAAATCAATCTTAAATCATGTCTGGTAACAACTCATTTCAAGTTAACCCCATAACTCAAGCTGAACTTGAAACTGGCACTATAACACGTATTCCCAAGTTGATGGGTGCTGAAGACTATGGGACATGGAAGAACAGAATGAAAGCTTTCTACTTTGTTAACGATCACACCCAATGGAACTCAGTCCAGCTCGGACCTCACATTCCCACCAGAACCACTGATGCTGGAGAAGTGTTCAACACTGATCCCACTACATACACTGATCTCGACAAACAACTGTTGCAGAGAGATCACAAAGCCTACGGTGCTCTCACCATGGCTTTGTCAAACGATGTTTACAATATGTTTGAAGAATACGGATCAGCGCACGATCTGTGGTTTGCTCTGAGTGAGTATTATGAAGGCAATGCTGAGATGAGGCAAAACAAACAAGATATGATTCAAAAGGAGTACGATATGTTTGGAAGTATCCGTGGTGAGAGTCTGTCTTCACACATTGACAGGTTCATGAATTTGTTGACCAAGATGAAGAAAGCGGGTATTCCTGTAAACAACCGCAATTCCATCAAGAAGCTGCTCGATTCTCTCCCAAAGGAGTGGAGTGTCCAATGTATGTTGATCAAAAAGGACTACTTGGATGCTCAGTCTACTTTGGCAGATCTCATAAACACTCTGAAATCATTTGAGATGGACATCACTAAAAGAGAAATGAATCAGACTGTCCCGAAGGTGACTCCCAGCAGTGCTATGAAGAATCTGGCTTTGATGGCCCCAATTGGTGATATGAGTTCAAGTTCGTTGCATTCGTATGTGGATTCTGCAGGGATTGGTAGTTCAAGTTCTGGGAAAGCTCCAATGTATTCTGAAAGGGCTGCAAAGACTCTAACTCCACAGGCTGCTAAACTGGCTGCTGAACATGTGGAACTGTTCAACTCTTTCATGAGCAGTTTTGAAGCGTTGAAGACAGGAGAGATTAAAAATGAGATGATGTCCCCAGAGGATATGTACCAGGTTGACCCAGATGACATGGAAGAGATGGATCTGAAATGGCAGATGGCTATGATCACTCTACGAGTGAAGCGTTTTCAAGACAGAACCGGAAGAAGAGTAGGTATGGGAAAGGCTGGGTTTGATAAGTCCAAGATCAGGTGTTACAACTGCAAGGTCCTCGGGCATTTCAAGTACGAATGCCCCACACTGAACCAAGCTGAAATTAAGCCTGCAAAGAGGTTGGTGGCCATAACCGATGGTAATGAGGGAAATGATAAGGAGCCACAAAAGGCTTTGGTTGTTGAAGACTTCGACTGGGGAGAAGAGGCAGCTGCTGCTGAAGTTGAAGTTAACAAAGCCCTGATGGCCACAATCTGCACCAAATCTTCAAATGGTGTAAACTCTGTTGAAGGATCGTCTGCTGAGGTTCTAAAGGGGGAAATGCAGAAGTATGCCGGGCTGAAGAGTGTGTTGACTGATGAGAAGGTGAATGATGAGAAAAGAGAGGAGGCGCTGATAGCTGAGAAGACTTCATCTGAGAAGGTCGCTGAGGAGGTGAAAAGTTCTTCTAAGAAAGCTGAGGAAAGGGACATGGTAAATATTCCTTTAGAAATTAAATCTAAACTGTGCTCACCTAGGTGTGTTACAGCTGTCGCATACTGTTTATCACACAACAGACGAGTTTTAAGAGAAATGGATGACATTCGTAAAATAAATACTGAAATGAAAGAAAATGAGTGGGCATATCAGCGAAAGTTAAATGCAACTCTAGCTGAAATGCAAACTTTAAAAGAATTTGTGCTTAAGAAAGATTTTCTGATAAACGATTTAACCTCAAAACTAGAGAAATCTAGAAATGAGACAACTCGTCTTCAAATTGTTGTGGATAAATGGAATGTGAGCAAACGGGCTCAAGCTGATATAATCGAGTGTGGGAGACAATCATTCGTAAAGGATGGAATTGGATATAAGGATAAGAATGGAATCGAAAGATCTCTATTCTTACCCTTGAGCCAAAGTGAATACATACCCATTCCATCACCTCATCCAAAAAATGACCTTTTTGAAAATAAATGTGATGGATCTGAGTCAAATACTAACATAAGTAAAAGTAATGCAGATGTGACCCAACAGGCTCAGGTGGAGGATGATGTGTGTTGTGGTGGCCAGACAGTGGGTTTAGGACATCCGGGTGCCAATTACTCAACAGTGAATTGGTTTATCTGGAACAACGAAAATTCGAAAAACAATTCTATTTTGGATGAATGTAAAACTTTAACTAAATCGGATGACTGTAATAGTTTGCCTAGGATGGATGACTGTAATAGTTTAACTAGGTTGGATGACTGTAAACTTGATTTAAAAGGGGCTGTGGCTCCCGATGATAGGAAGCCTCCTATCAAACGATCTAATGTTTGTGTTGAAAATGTTATTCCTGTGTGTGTTGATCTTAATGCTGCATTCTCTGATGATAATCATGTGGTCAAACCATCTGTGTTTGTGCCAGAACTTAAGCGTAACAGGTTTGGGAAATTTCTCACTGAGGAAATCCCAGAATTTATCCCCTCATCCACAGATGTATCAGGTTCTGAAGAATCACAAAGTGAAACAGGTACCTCAAATTCTGAAGAATCACTGAGTGATACAGAGAGCAGCTGCAGCTTAACTAATCTGGACATCAATGAAGAATCAAGTAGCAACAGGGAAGAATCAAGCTCAACCGAAAGCTCAAGATCAAACAAGATCAAGAAAAGAACATCACAACCATCATCATCCAGATCTTCTCCTAAGATCAAGCCTAAACATTCTAAATGCTTCAGATGTGGAAAAGAGGGTCACGTGGTCAAGAACTGTCACATAAAACCTAAATCACAAAAAGATGTCAAAACACAAAACTCTTTTTCGGATCAATTAAGAAATCTTCAAGAAACCGTAAAAAGTTTTGTTAAAAATACACAAATTTGGAAGAAACAAGAGTCAACTTTGGGAGAAAACCATGACAGATCAAAAATTAAACAAACTTGGATTCCCAAAGTTACTTAAGTTTCAGGCAAAATCTCCACTGTACATAGATTTTCTTTAGTTTAGCTTTGTTTCTCTTTTGTTTTTGTATGTGCAGAATAAATTACAAAAATGGCTGATAGCTCTCATGAGATATCTATGGCATGTCGACAGCGGCGCTTCAAGACACATGACAGGACTGAAAGAACTCCTCAAGAACTATCGGTTCATCGATGGAGAATTTGTAGCGTTCGCTGGGAATGAAAAGGGTGGAAAGATCGTTGGCATAGGAGATGTAGTCTCTGATGCGCTAACACTTGAGGACGTCAACTATGTTCCAAAACTGTGCTACAATCTTTTGAGTGTATCACAAGTCTGTGACAAAGGAATCTCAGTGTTGTTCAACGACATGGAATGCATCTTCCTAAAGCCAGGATTTAAACCATCCACTGACATGATCATGCTAAAAGCCCCCAGACAAAACAATACTTATGTGATAAACATGAGGGATGCCAAGTCTGAACAACCAATGACTTGTCTACTGTCAAAGGCATCCGAGTCAGAGTCACTGTTATGGCACAGGCGATTAGGTCATGTTAACTTTAAAAATATAAACAAACTTTCTAAACTTAATCTAGTCAGAGGTCTTCCTTCTAAGGAATTCCCTTTTTCTGAAAAATGTTTAGCATGTGCCAAAGGTAAACAACATAAGAAATCGCACAAATCCAAAACAGTGAACTCAATTGACTCTCCTCTTCAATTATTACATATGGATCTTTTTGGTCCTATCAGTATAAAAAGCCTGGGTAAAAAGTCTTACTGTTTGGTGATTACAGATGACTTCTCTCGCTTCACATGGGTGTACTTCTTGGAATTCAAGAGTGAGGCTGCTGAGACCTTGATGCTGTTCGTTCCCTTGATCGAGAATATAATCAAGTTAAAAGTAAAGTCAATCAGAAGTGATCATGGAACAGAATTCAAGAATCAAACTTTTGTGACGTTCTGCAGCGGGAAAGGAATTCATCTCCAATATAGTGCTACAAGGACTCCTCAGCAAAATGGAGTGGCTGAAAGGAAGAATCGTACACTTATTGAAGCTGCCAGAACCATGCTCATTGACTCTAAGTTACCGATCATCTTCTGGGCAGAAGCTGTGAATACCGCCTGTTATGTTCTTAACAGGGTCTTGATTGTCAAGCCTCGTGGGAAAACAGCTTATGAATTGCTTTTCAAAAGAAAACCTCTCATCGACTATTTCAGGCCGTTTGGATGTTCCTGCACTCTTCTGAACAACTTTGAGAATATCATGAAGTTTGATGCTGTTGGAGACGAATGTTTCTTTGTTGGATACTCGTCTAGTCAAAAGGCTTATCGAGTATACAACAAACGCACCAAGATGGTTCTGGAATCCTTTTATGTTGACTGGCAAGAATCCAACTCTACCAACGTTGGAACCGGTCCTGACTGGTTCTTTGATGTGGATGTTGTGTTCAATCACTTTGTCATTCCTGAACAGCAAGCTCATGCAGAACCAGCTCCTGAAAATCAAGCCACAAGCTCTTCTCCCTTTGGAAATATTCTCTACTCTTCTGATGATGAAGTCGCACCGTTTACCACCCGTTTCTCTCCTCTGGTTGCTGATCCTATTGTTCCTCAACTAAATAATGGTGATACTACTGCTGAAACTTCTAACATTCCTGAAAGCACGTCAAATGCTGAAGGAACACAATCAAATCAGCAGTCTGTAAATGATCCATCCAGTTCTTCTACACCTGGAGATCATCTTTCGAACCTTCCTCTTCAAGTGCAAGAAGAAGAAAATATGGGATTTAAATCTTCTAAGAACCATCCAATTGAAAATGTCATTGGACCAATCAGTGAGGGTGTTCTTACCAGAAATCAGACAGACAAGCTCAACACTGCTCTCTCAGCATTCTTATCTCAAACAGTACCTTTCAGCATTGAAGACGCAGTTAGAGATGCAAGCTGGGTTGAGGCCATGCAGGAAGAACTGTTTCAGTTCAGAAAGCTCAAAGTGTGGGAGCTCGTTGATCTGCCTGAAGGAAAATATCCTATTGGGACAAGATGGGTTTTTCGCAACAAGATGGATGAACGTGGCGTGGTAATCAAGAACAAAGCTCGTCTGGTTGTTCAAGGATTTCGTCAGCAGGAGGGGATTGATTATGAGGAAGTCTTCGCTCCAGTCGCTCGACTTGAAGCCATACGCATCTTCTTAGCATATGCTTCATATCGAAATTTTAAAGTCTTTCAGATGGACGTGAAGAGCGCTTTCTTATATGGGAAGATCAAAGAAGAAGTCTATGTGTGCCAACCGCCCGGATTCGAAGACCCTCATCATCCAAACAGATACTACAAGTTGGACAAGGCTCTCTATGGCCTCCATCAAGCTCCTAGAGCTTGGTATGAGACATTGTCCTCATATCTGTTACAAAATGGATACACGAGAGGGAAGATCGACATGACCTTGTTCACCAAAGAAGTCAACAAACATTCTATCCTTGTTCAGATTTATGTTGATGATATTATCTTTGGTTCAACTGACGAAAATTTGTGCAGGGAATTTGAAAGCATCATGAAGTCTCAATTTGAAATGAGCATGATGGGAGAACTATCATTTTTCTTAGGTCTCGAAGTCCAACAGAAAGAAGACGGCATTCTCATCCATCAAGCAAAGTACACAAGAGACATTCTGGCGAAGTACAACCTGTCGGATTGCAAACCTTCCAACACTCCTTTTGCAGCTCAAACAACACTTGTACCAGATCTTGAAGGACCTTCTGTGAACCCGCACACTTATCGTTCTATGATTGGATCCTTGATGTATCTTACAGCCAGCAGACCGGACATCATGTGGGCAGTTGGATGCTGTGCTCGCTTTCAGTCAAATCCAAAGCAATCTCATGAGACTGCAGTCAAAAGAATCTTCCGCTACCTCAAAGGAACACCAAAACTTGGTTTATGGTATCCTAAGAGTGACAATTTTGACCTAATTGCATACTCTGATAGTGATCATGCAGGTTGCAGGATTGACCGAAAGTCTGTCTCTGGTGGCTGTCAATTTCTGGGAAACAGGCTCGTGTCATGGCAGAGCAAGAAGCAGACTACCGTGTCGATATCTACTGCTCAAGCTGAGTACACAGCCGCATCCAGTTGTTGCTGTCAAGTGTTGTGGATCCAAAATCAGCTGTTGGATTATGGTTTGAATATCATGAGAACCCCAATCTACATTGATAATGATGCTTGTCGTGACATTGTGAAGAATCCAATTGATCATTCAAAAACTAAACATATTGAAATTCGGATTCATTCAATTCGCGATGCGCACGACAAGGGGTACATTCAGGTGTTGCCTATCGATACTGCTGATCAAAAGGCAGATATCTTTACCAAAGCTTTCGACAAAACCCGTTTTCGTCAGTTGGTAACTTGGTTAGAAATGATCAACTTTGAATGATTTAAAAAAAAAAAAAAAAAAAAAAAAAAACTTTACTTTGTGAATAAATTATAGAAAAATCTTATATTTTAAAATAAAATAAAGATTTTTGGGGGAGAAATAAACCGGTAGATCCCTAAATTTGCAAGTTTTAAAAACTTTTTCAAAAACAATCAAGAAATGATAGGGACTAATCATATTTGTCAGCATGTGAATAGGACCCAGAGGACGTTGTGGCTTCAAGCAACGACATGTCGGTAGATTCAGCCTGGAATTGAGTAAACTGCTAAAAGATGACAAACCAAAAAGTCTACACGAGGTGCTGGATTCCCACTGTGTTTCAGGTCTGCACAAGCTGAGTCCGGTCATACACAGGTTGAGAGATCAAAAGACACAGAAAATTTTGTGCATAAGCAATCAAAAGACACCTAAGAGTGCAAGCTACCAAAGCGGGGCTATTAAAATCAAAATGAGCAACAAAAGACACGCAATGTTAGTGACGTGCAAACATATAGATAGCTCAAAAAGCAATCAGATGATCATCTTCTCTGCTTATGGGAACATAGACCTGAAGCTCTCATCATCTGATTGACATAATGATCATCTTCTCTGCTTATGGAAACATAGACCTGAAGCTCTCATCATTATATCTCAATAAACCTTGAGGATTGGTAGGCTTACACCTGGCACAAGTGGGGTCCATTAACATGTCGTCAATATTACCAAAACATGATAAAGATCATCATATAAAGTATGTTGAAAGACGAGAGGCATGGATTTAAGTGGACAAATATACCGACAGTTTTTCTTGGGCTACAGCTATCCAACGGAAAGTTGAAATGTGGTCTGGCAGGTATGACTAGTATGATCTTGATGCAAAAGGTGAGAAACGGTTGATCTCTAAACTCAAATCTTTGGTTAAAAAGGCTATTTTGTTGATTGTGGGCATGCGCACTTAACAGCTCTTTAAATTCTTAATTGGGCTGCGAACTTAAAAGATTGATAAGCATTGTGGGCCTGCGTACTTGACTGGGCTTTTGGGCCTGCGCACTTAAATGTCAAGTACGCAGCCCAACCACTGTTCCTATAAATACGCAGTAAATCCTCCCTTTTAACTTTTTATCAAATATTACAAACCCTAAATTTTCACCCACCGTCACAACGCCGTCTTCTTCTTCCCAAACCACCGTTAACCACCGTAACACCATCACTAAGCATCACCATTGATCCATTTCATCTATTTTCTTTACGTGTTTTTGTGTTTGTTAAAGGTAGTTTGCAGATTCTAACTTGTTCTTGTCTTGAATCACAGGATCTGAGATTGAGATCCATGAAATCAGTTTGATGATTTGGGATTTTCATGAACTGCGTACTTAAAAACTTGAAGAACTGCGCACTTGTTTCATATGACTGCGCACTTGCATCATATGAATCAAGAATGAAAACCCTAAATAAATGCGTACTTGGGTGTGAACTTAAAATCCTAAACGAAAGTTTAGGTGTCTGCGTACTAGTCTAGTACGCAGACCTGATATCTCACCCTAAGCCGTTACCATGCCCGAGTCACCAGACTGCGTACTTGATCTCCTAGTGACCAATGACTGCGTACCAAGCAATAAGTACTCAGTCAAGGCTGAGTACTTAGATGCGCACTTGACTTGGGCTGCGAACTTAGATTGTGTGAACTTAACATTGGACAAAATTTTGACCATTGACTTGACTTTTCAGGACATTTGACCGGACTACGTACCTTGACTCATTCATCCTTAAAACTGAAACTGGACTCAAATGACTGTTAAAATGAAAAACGAAACATATCATATACACTTTAAAATCTAATCCATAAAATAAATAACACACGTAAAACCAACTTAAAACCAAACCTAGTCTAAGTACGTCGTCCGTCAATGAAAACGAAGTGTCTGTCATTAGTCAATTCAAAATCAAAATTCTAACTTAATTTTCGTGCACGTGTCCAACACAGATGGCTCTTGAATGGGATTCTAGAGGAATGCACAACCAGCCGATAATTCTGGAAACTGATGATTCAAAGTTTCGGGACGTTGTTGCATGGATCAGGAGAAGCAGGATCGGATATGCAGTAGAGCAGCAAGTTGAAGTCTACAGTTCTCACATTGAAGACTTCTGGCGATCTGCTAAAGTGGAGACAGTGGCACGTGTCAAGAGGATTAAAGCCACAGTAAGAAACAAGGCATTTATCATCACAAAAGACACAGTGAGAAATGTTCTAAGATTTCAGGATCAACCAGCGACTGTTAGATCTCTACCGAAGACTGTGATTCATCAAGAGTTCCTGAATTTTGGATACAGAGGAGACTTTGACGCAAGGGGTGTTATCAAAAAGAGCCATTTAACCAGAGATTGGAAGCTTATCTGTCATGTATTTCTGATGTCTCTGTGTCACCGAAAAGGGGGGTACAATGCACTCAGTCCCGACTGGGCAACTGCCATGATTAAAGTCTGCAAGAATGAGCCTTTTAATCTGTCGGGATTGGTATTTGATTGTATGGTGAAGAATGCTCAAGCTGAAAAGAAAAAGTGGACGATGTATCCTCGATTTGTTCAGATGATGATCGATTCTCAACATAAGGATCTGCCCCTTGGTGATAAATACGGTTTTGCCAAGGGTGCACGATTCTTCACTGAGTGCAACACACCTGATTGGGAACCCCTGCTGGAAAGCATGTACTCTGCTCAACGCTATCCAGTTGTTATGAAGCTGTACAGTGAGATGAAGAGAAGAAGACAATATGCTGCTAGAACTCAACAACCAACTGCAACCGAACCTGAACCTACTGAACCTGCTCCTACTGAACCTGCTACTACTGTACCTGCTACTACAGTGCCTCAGCACACTGCTGAAGAAGTTGCCCGAGAAAGATCTGTTGGTAAAAGGGCAGCATCTGATCCTGTTCCTCAGAGGCCGACTAAAAGAAACAGGCCTACTGGTTTACTGCAGCAAGGGAGAGAATCATTGACTCCCGAGGAACTTGAAATAGCTGAAGCTGCCAGACAGAGTGCTGAACTTGCAAAGGCAGAAAGAAGAAGGAGGAGAGAACAGCTGCCCGAGTCTGAAAGACCACGGGTTATGACAGAAGAAGATGAGGAAAATGAAGCGATTCTGGAGTCAATGTTTGGTGTGGAGGGTCAACCTGGGCCTTCCACTGACAGGCCAGGGCCCTCTACTGCCAGGCCTGGCCCTTCGTCAGCAAGACCTCCTATTCCCAAGCCTCCCGCAAAGAAACAATCAGTACCTTCCTCGTCTGTTCCTGGTGCATCTCGTCGAAAACCGGTGCATCAAGAATTATATGAGAAGTTATCTAAGGAAGTGGGAAAGAATGCTGCCAAGGAAATCTGTATGTTGAAGAATCAAATCTATAATAATCAGGAGTTGAGAAAGAAGCTAAAGAAGTTGAAGCACAAGAACCGAAGTCTTGAAAAGGTGGTTAAAGATCAGCGCTATCTGATAAAGTTTCAGACTGAGGTACAGATGAAGATGTTTGATATGCTTCAGGAGTTAAAGACTCAGGGTACCGATGCTCCAAAAATGACGTTTGATGAAGCGTTTGATTTCGGGAAATTTATGGAAGAAGAAAAGGAGAAAGAAAGAAAGGAGGAAGAGAGTGATGTAGATGAGATCAGTGAAGACGAGATGCCTGAGACGTTTGTAGAAATGGGTGCGGGGGAAAACACAGTGTATGAGATGGATGATGGGTACGTATTGGATCCTGAGAGAGCAAGTTGGTTTCCAAGAAGACCAATCACCATTCCTGCGCTGCACCAGACCATTCACCACACTCGTGCATCTCATCAAGAAAGAGTTGTCTGCTGGGGCTATGATGGGTTCAAACGTCTTTTCTTTGTGAAGCGAAGGGGTGGTGTGATTCAGTATTTCAAGGGACGACCGAATCTGAAGACCCTTCCAAGATGGGACATTCGAGAGATGTGCAGAACACCTTTTCTAAACCATTCTGGGGATACCACTGCTGACATGGTGTCTGTGTTTATTGAAGATGAGTGTGCACGTGACTTCAAGAACTGGAAGCCACAGAAGCCAAGGCGAAGGATGTCAAAGAAAAGAATTGATCCTGCCACCGAACGGGGAATGATAACCTACGTGATAGACCCTCCAGATGTCGTCACTAGGGTTCCCATCCGTCCAGAGCTTCCTGTGCTTTTGGCAGATTTCAAGAAGTGGTTCTATGACAGCAGAACCGGTGAAGCTGTGATCAAACTGAGAGATGATACAGAAGCATTGAGAATAGTTGACCCAGTGGACGTGTTTGCTTTGAATCCATCTGATTTAACCACTCTTTTTGCAAATCAGATAAATGTTGGTGCTGGTAATGTGTTATTTGAGGAAGCTGTATTGTTTAGAAGGGCTGTGGAAAGAGCGTTGAAGCGAAAGCAAGAACTGATCGATCTGGTGGCAAGGATCAACGCAGCTGACAAAGCTAAAGATGACAGAGCGATAGCTGCTGCTGCTGCTGCTGCAAAGATATCAGAAGCTGAAGTTACTCCAGAGGTTCAAACACAAGCTTCTACAGCAACAGTTGATCCTGAATCTGAACCTTCGCAAGTCCCACCAGTCTCTCCAAGCACAGCTCCAGAGACTCAGCAAGATCAAGCAACTGTAGATCTAGCTGAGTTATTCATTCAAGAGCCACCCACTGAAGTGCCATCCACTGAAGAAACACATGCTGAAGCACCTCATACTGAAGAACCAATCATTGAAGAAAGCATAGTTCAAGCACTCCCGGCACGTCAAGCAAGAGAAGAGGGGGAGTTGAGTGATGTCGAGATAGATTGATTGTGTAGCACTGGTAGCTGTGGTCTAGGGGGAGTATTGTTGGGTTAATATGAGACCACAGTTACCAGGTTTAACCATGTTTAGTTATATGTTAGAGTTGGAGGACTAGATATGTAATTAAAGCATAGTTTATGCTAGAAACCCTAGACTGCGCACTTAAAGGACGGAGACTGCGAACTTAACATTAAGTTCGCAGTCCTCAGTTTTCTCCTATAAATAGAAGCTCATTTGTGCAGCTAGGGTTAGGGTTTTTGATGTATCTTTGAGAGCACAAGTGTAAAGGTGCGAACTTATCTAAAAGTGCGAACTTATCTAGTGTAATCCATGGTTGTTCACAGTTGATATCATTAATGGAATCGTGTCTTTATGTTTCTTGTGTGTCGGTTTCTATAATCTTCATCTAGTTCTTTAGTTTTCTTGATTAATCAACTAAAACACCTAACAAATAGGTGTTTCTAGTTGATAACAATCTTGTGCACACTTAAGATCTAGTGTTTTTGGGACTACAAGGAACAATATTTTGCTACAAAGATTCACCTATCACATGGACAAGTCAGAAACAAAGTACAGTAGCACTATCATCATGCGAAGCAGAATTTATGGCAGCTACATCAGCAGCATGTCAAGCAATATGGCTACAAGGAGTACTCAGCGAACTCACAGGTGAACAACCAAAGAAGATCACACTACTAGTAGACAACAAGTCAGCAATACAACTTATGAAGAATCCAGTATTTCATGGAAGATCAAAGCACATCAACATAAGGTATCACTTTATCAGAGAATGCATAGAGAACGAGCAGATACAAGTTGATCACATCAGTGGAGAGATGCAGAAAGCGGATATACTCACCAAGGCACTACCAAGAATAAAATTTCTCGAGATGCGACGTCTCATAGGAGTTGAAGACCTTGGGGAAATCAAGAATTAAGGGGGAGAATGTTAGACATAATTCTTATTTCCTATTATATCAAGTATATCCTAAGTATATATATATATATATATATATATATATATATATATATATATATTATCCTAAGTTTAGTCAAGGGTTATGTCACATAAAACCCAACCGGTATGTCGGTTATATAACAAGGGGACACACCCCTTCATATGTATAAATACCCTAACATTGTGTCATTTGAACATATAAGTATTGATTTCTAATTTCCATATTCTCTCTCAATCTTTCCCTCATTTGCGATCCTGCGAACCTATCAGCTGAGTACAAAGCTCTTGCGAATGCTGCTGCCGAGTAGCTTGGGTCGAAAACCTCCTAAAAGAACTTGGTCTTTCTACAGAAGCTATCCCTCGAATCTATTGCGATAAAACGGGAGCGACTTACTTATGCGCCAATCCAATCTATCACTAGCATATGAAGCATGCCACCTTGGACTATCACTTCGTTCGAGAAAAAGTTGTAACCGGTACACTACGGGTTCATCACGTCATTTCCACAGATCAACTAGCGGATGCTCTAACAAAACCATTGTCTCATACTCCCTTCTTGAAACTACGGTCCAAGATTGGAGTCTCCGATGGATCCTCCATCTTGCGGGGGCCTATTAACACTATGAAATCAATTCCCGCTAATCGATTTAAAATAATTTAGAATATTCTAGATGATCTCTTTAGTCAATTCGACGGATCAACTAGTGGATGCTCATAGTATATGTACCCCAGTTCTCTTATATTTTATATATATGAATCAATGCAAATCTTCTCTTATAACATGCAGGCCTCATAATGAAATTGAAAGCTGAGGGTGTTCCAAAATTACTGAAACTGCCATTTCGTTTCAACGTAACCCGAAATGAACACTTAACATTTTTTTTCATGCAATTTGGCTCTGCGTGGTCTAACCGATCTCACACCTAAAGCTGTTTTGTAGCTTGAAACAAACTTGAGAATACATTAACCCTAGAAAACAAATATTACTAATAAAAATGTACATGTAAGGATGACTTTGCTCATAACTAAATTACCATACTATCAGTTGCCAACATAATGGTAGCGTTCGTTTCACGAAATGGAATGAAATTCGGATGGAATTGAAATTTATATTCGATTCTTATGTTGTTCATGACAACAAAAGAAGGAATTGTAATCGAACTATAACATACGGAATGGAATTCACATTTCAATTCCATCAAGGTTCCATTCAATTTTATGAAATGAACACATCTAAATTCCAAATCAAATTATAGTTTCGCGCGAATTCCATTTCCAATTCCATTGGAATCCAAGAAACGAACACTACCAAGTTTCTTCTAAAACCCTCTATTTTGATAATCCAACAAATAATTTAGCAACAATTTAGGTAACAACTCAAATTTCAGACTAATCTAATCACTCTCCTAGTTTTATTGTTATCTTTAAGCTTTTTCATTGTTTCTTGCATCCGCTACAAACTGTATGCTATTAGATAATGAATGTATCGGTTCTATCAAAATTATTTTGAAACCAATTATTTTCAATTAAATATCATAACTTTATTTTCAGTTTAATCAACAATACCTTAGCTTTTCCATTTCATCATTGATCCGAGTAGCTTCCAGTGCTATTTCATAGGGGCTTGATGCCAGACTTCGTAGCAACACAAAGCCAGAGAAAAAAAATGAAGATTAAAAACATTCCTAATTGAAATCAGATTAACCAAAACATGTAAATTTAAGATTACATATTGCAATGGTTATCATGAACGTCTTTCTTTTCAATCCACTCCTTGTACATGACCTTTATCCCGGGATTTTTTCTGAGTCTTAATCAATCTAAAACATGAACTGAAGAGTAAATTAAGAGTAAACACAAAATAAACCTCCATTGCATACAAAAAAATCAAATTCAACAATGAGCCCAACTTAAATGCTTGAATTTGAACGAATTGTTTTCATTTACTCTCGTCATACATGTAAATATCGTCGATACTTTTAAATCCTAGCATTTATTGATAGAATTTAAGCACATAAAATCAAACGCAACAATTTCACCTGTGGATAACATCATAAATGTCTGAAATACATGCATGGAAATGTAATATGAATGAAAATGCATGAAAATGACAATTATTAAAGAGTAAATGAAATTATTCGACAACTTGCGGTTTATGTGATAACTGTAGTAGTGTGAGAATTGGTCTTTATCCCATGTCTGTAGATTGAATTGCTTGTATAAAGAATTCAAGAGTGAGAAAAAAAAATGAACGAAGTAAGAGAAGTGAGATGGTATATCTGAAACCTTAATCTCCGTACATCTACTATCTACTATAATATATAAATAAAAGCTATTTTGAGACACTTGTCACATTTTGAGGACTTCTAAAGTTTTTTTTCCCGCTCATTTCAATTACCAGTTTTTGAGAAAAAAAATGCATCTACTATTATTATGGCCATTTTTTAGAAACAAACTTATTTGTAAACCCTAATTTTTACTTCTTCTTTCTCATACTCAAACATGGTAATATTGATTATTTCACTCCCTTTCTCAAGAAACCCTAAAATCCATATCTTCATTCCATCGCACAAGGTAATCTTCAACTATTAAACAAGCATCATATGTTCCTCTAATTGTTTACCATCGTTTTTCTGTTGCATCATATTACTATATATATATTAAAAAACAACTTGTAGCTACAGTTGTTGGGTGTTTATTTATTTTATTTTGTGTGCCAGGTGCTAATGGTCACGCATCCTCAGAAAATAAGCTTCAGGATTCTTCCATCTCTCTCTACATCCATACACGCCATCAACAAACCCAAGATCATCACAAGCTGACTGCAAATCCGTTCGTTTATCTTTGCCTGAGTTTGTTTACTTCGACATCATGGGATAGAAGCCGCGCCAGGTACATTTTCCTCTTTCGATTTTGTTTTATCCATTTGATTCCTCCTTTGTTGTTGTCCTTCATTTTGGTTGGGATTTGCCTGAGAATCTGATATTGCTATAACTTTGTTTACAAAAGTATAAAAAAATTAATGTAACTTATTAAAACAAATGATTTATTTGTGTGAAAACCAAAGCAAATAAGTGGGATTATTTTTGAGAGAGATAAGGCCATACCATTGGTCTCCATCTCCTCTTTCTCCTTTACTCTTTAAGCCCTCTCTGGATTTGTAGCGAATGAGCTTTGAGGGTTTCTAAAACATGAATCCCGATGGAGTCTGGATGGAAGAATGTTTTCTATATGGCATGAATAGAATCCCACCAACAAACAGGGGTGGACCTAGGTACTCCCCAAGGGGGGCGGCCGCTCCACTTGATTTTTTTCGGTCAGTGCATATGCGCGATGAAGTCCTGAGCGTTCCTTAAGAAATTTTGACACCACACCCCATGAATCATTAACATCGCACCCCTTGAACGCTTGAACTAAGAAAAAAAAGGTATAACTAATCAAATAATATTCCGGCCAGACTTCAAGAAGCAGAAGGTGATGAAGGAGTTTGGTATTTGAGAAGGGAGGATGTAGAAGAAGAGGATTGAGTACTGTGTGTGGGTAAGGGGTAACTTTTAAATTATTTACTAAAAAGTAGTGGGTAAATCAAACAATCACATTTAACTCTTATAATTCTATATATATATTAATCGGAGAGCTCTTTTGAACAGTATCTCTCTCCCCATCAACATTCTGTGTATATGTATGGTTTTCCCCAAAGTATTTACAATTTGTATAGTTGGTCTACTGGTTGGTTTTTCCTCTATATTTCAGAAGGTCCGTGGCTCGCCCCTTTCTTCCACCGGTTTTTTCTTCCTTTTTTCCCCCCTGCACACGTGTTTCTTTCGTCCACAGTTCCACCTTTTATTTTTTACACTGCCGACGTGTTTCCTTCTCACACCTCTTCTTTTTTATTATATTTAAATGTAGGCGCTTTTTAACTATTACCTCTATTATGGAATTTTTTATTTTTTATTTATCCAATCTTATCTTTTAACGGTTTTTTTTTTTGTTTTAGATATAGTATTTCACTACAAGAAATTTGGGCAATATCGGTGACACCAATAACGGCGACTAGCTGCGGGTCGCCGCTATTGTCCAAAAACTGACGAATTGTTGGACAATTAATCTTGACCGTTGACTTAGTGTTGACTACCCACGCAATTTTTAGCGGTGACTTAGTGTCACCACTATTGCTCCTGTTGGTTTGTTGTATTGTTTTTACAATAACAATATTTTATGTATATAAATATACATTTACATTTACTGTTGAGTTATAGTATCCAAATTATATTGTAGCATTTCTGTATTTTTTATATTTTAAAGTATTAATCAGTTGTAGTCTCATTATGTTCTTAAATTTATTTCGACTAGTTAGACCATTGAACCACTAAGTTGTGAACAATTTTTTTTTTTAAAAAAAACTAAGATTTTTGGAGAGCTAAAATTAAGATCTAGTTCTTTCTTTTTTAATTTTACATTATTTGTGTAAAGATTAGGAATTTTGTAACTATAAAAAAATAGGGAAATGATAATGGCTAGGTTTTTAAAAATGAAAATTTGTAGAGATGTCACATTTTTTATTATGCATTTTATTGATGACTGACGTATTTTGTTTTAATTTATTTGAAAAATACCTTAATTTATCTTTGTACCTTTTGACCCAACTCAACCTGACCCGACCTAGGCCGAAGCGGACAAAAAAAATCAACATTTAGCGTCGACAAATAAATGACCTTCAAAAATTTCCCTCCCATGAAAAAAATTGCTAGGTCCGCCACTGCCAACAAATAAATAAAGACATAGATTATTTTAAGTATAAGAAGTGTGTGAGATAAGGATGGAATGAAGGTGCTTTCTGGGTTTTAAAGGGGCTGGATGGCTGATGGTTTTATAAAACCATTATCCGGTTTGTCAAATGGTTTATTCTTGAAACCACAAAATGATTTAATTGTTAATTAATAAATTGATTTAATAATAATAATAATAATAATAATATTTTGATTCATTTAAAGTATTAATTATAATAATAATTGTTATTTTAGTTGTGTATTGGCATATGGTTTTGCAACCATCCGGTATTGCATGTTCTCTTAGTTGACTTTTTATTATCTAACTACAAAAGAAGGTTAATATCCAAGAATTGGGTGGGTATCTTTCACATTTACGTATATGAACCTATGTTCTCTCTATACAATTTATAGAAAATCAAAATGAGTAATGATTTTATATTAACTTGGGAAAACTTTTTATTTAAATAAAACAAAATATCGCACTTAAACAATGTGGAAGTGGACTTTTAATAACTAAAGTTTAATACAAAATCAATCGAGTATGTAACAACTGTTGAGTTAAATCTATTCAAAATCAAACTATAAATATTTGTTTTGTTTGTCATAGAATTTTGTATAAGTTTATGGTATAAAAGATTATTAACGTACCATGTGTAAAAAGGGATTTTTAAGCGTCTGTAATTTTGATTTTCTTCATTCATAATTTTTATCTACTATTATCACAAATGACACATTGTTTGACTTGCAGTATTTGCTTGCAGTGATTTCACAAAATTAGGGGTGTCTTCAACTTTGTTTACAGGTAATATTTTACTAGCTTATCTTGATATCTAATTACAATTACTTTGATTTGATATTGATTAATTTAGTATGTTTTTAGTCTCTACCGGTGATAGGATTAGGATAACTTTGATGTTTGTTAATTTTACTATTTGTTTGCATAAAACCTAGAGTTACTTTTGTGTCAGTTATTGCATATACTTTTAGTCTTGGAATGTAATCGTAGAAATGGCTCTTTTGTCTTAAGCCAGCTAAACTATAGTTTTTGCCTTTGAATGTAAATATGCAAATGGCTCTTTTGTCTTACCACTCTTCCTTTCTTTTGTGAAATATCTATCATGTTATTTGATTGTTTTTCCTCGCCGAAACGCGCGACCGGGAAAACAGTAGTATGATTTATTTTAAATGTAGTATGTGAACACATACTCTTTTGTTTGATTGATTAGGACGATTCAAGTTTTTTGATTGTTTGTTTCTTCATTTTGTTCTATTTATTATTTTCATTATAAATGTACTATTTTGCTATGGATTGTTCTTTGCTTTTATATTTGTTTATACTTTACTTATCGTTTTCTTTTCAGATTGTGCTTATCTCTCCAATTAATGTCATGCTAGCAACGAGTTCATTAAGTCTGACATTTAACACATCTTTTTCTACAAAGGGAGGGAGGTGCGGTAGTCTTAATTTTAAACAACTTTTTTTATTAAAACAATTTATCAATATTTGTTCATCCTTTATCTGAGTTTAATGTGGTATTAATTATTGTTGTGTGATTAACATGTTTTGTAGATATATTGACTGATGTTAGGTGAATGGAAATGGTTTTGTAGTTTCAATTATATTTATTTTCTTTTAAATGTCATTTCAATCTTAATATACTTGATGACAATGGTGCAGCTTCCTTCGAGCGGGCGGGGGCCGCCGACCCCTGAATTTTCGCTCAAAAGTTTCGATTATATAGTATTAGTATAGAATTTTTTTGATATATACGGTTTAACCTCCATTTTTTATTAAAAATAGTTATATACATCCGACCCCCCGATCCGGATTTTCAAGCTTCGCCACTGCTTGATGACATTTACCAACAGAATGTACCATACTCTTAACGACATATATGGAACACTGCAGAGAACTAGTGAAGGGATTAAGATAATAACTCATTTAAGTTTTAAATTATTGACAAATGTTCTTCATGATAATATATGTGAATTTCCTAGATAAACAGATATTGATTTAGGTTGGGTTTAAATGTGGATTTCCTCGACCATATGTGAATTTCATTAAAAAGCGGATATTTGGGTTGGGTTTAAATATGTTAATTTTTTATATTTAATGTAATTTTTAATTTAATTTATATTTTAATTATGTATAGAGTTATTACTTACTCATTTAAATCAAAACCTATGATTACTTTATAAATCTGTGTATTGTATTTTTTTTTTTCTTAAATGAAATATTCAATTTCTTTTTTCCTTATTATGTCTTATACAATCTAAATTGATTAATCCGTGTATCACACGGGAATCAAAGCTAGTAAAGTCACATGTAAATTATTCTAAATGTGATCGACGAGATCCGAAACAAGGTTTCCATGAATATTAGTATCGTGTAACGCCCACCTGTTTGATTTAAATACATAAGTAATAACTCTATAAATAATCAAAATATAAATTAATGATATAACATTCAATGTGTATAATTTATATTCTTGAACTAACATTACTCACATGTAATCTCTATGTATAATAAAAGAAAGCCAACATTCAATGATGTCATCCCACTGAGTGTATTTCGTAACACTATGTATGATTATTTAAAAAAAAACAGAACTTTACGTGACATATGACACCTTTTCCTTATTTCCCTCCAAATGTCTTTTTTCTCTTAAATGATTCTCCCCACTAAGTTTAAACATTAACAACTTTTAAATACTAGATTTAAAAAAAAATTACACCAAATTAATAACCGTTTTATTATCTTTCCAACGAGTACCATAGTGCTATACAAAAAACGAAAAAAAAAACGATTTTTTTGTGTGTTTTTGTTCATACAGGAAAAAAACACGATGTGTTTAGGTAATTCATTAATAACTAGTGGGTTTACCCGCACGTTGCGGCGGGATTCAAAAAAACTTGTAATACGCTAGCAGTTTTCCCACCGTGCATTGCAGCCGGTAAATCCTGTCGACAAACATGTATTCCTTAAAGTTTGGTTCGTATTGGTCGACTTATTATATAAAGTTCTAAGAAAATGATATGGGGAGCGTAGTTCTTGACGCTTCTTAAACAAGTCCTCCCCTTGCTTATATACACACACATTCATTGATCAATTAAAGCAACACCAGAATTTGAGAGGAAAATCCTTCTAGGAAACAAATTTTATCTGGCAAATTCAACTTTAGTGTCATAAAGATCCAATACACATACTTGTAAATTAAAAAACACAAAGATGTCAAATAAATATCAAAATCGTTAAAGCATTAGTTCCAAATTAGAAGAGGGTAATTTTTTCACAGAACTCTTGAACCCAAACTTAAAAAAACAACATCGAGTATTTACAGTTGCGATGTAATTGATTGTAAGATGTCTTATTTGATCATTTATGTTTCTTCTTTTATTTACATAGGTGAGTCGTAGTTGTAATCTTATTCTTTGTTTGTAATGTTTTTCTTAACACAACAAATATTATTTTTCCCATGATTTGGCCCAACCAAACTTCTTATCGAACACACTTATGCGATACACAGTCACAATTTGCCCAACCGAACTTCCCATCGAACACCCCAATGCGATATACAGGCGTGATATTTCAAACTTCCCATCGGGCTCAGATTGTTTTGCCATCCCTAATAATGTTAGAATCTATAAAAAAATGAAAATTGCCATTAAAACTCTAATGTTATCATTCAAAGTAAATTGAGAAAAATTTGTATTTTATTTTTAAAATTTCAAGTGAAATCAACAAAACTTCAAATTTATGCTCAAATGATGACATAGGAATGCATGATTGTGAGCACCAATTATAATCTAAGTTGTCAAAGGTGCGCGCCAGGGGCGCAGTGCTCAAGGTCAGCTCAACGCACCATATGAGTAGTTAACTGAAAGACACGGTTTCTAGCTCTTATGAGTGTGCTTATGCGCCTTGACAAGATAGATTACAATATAAATCTTTCACACACATCACTATCAAATGTCAATAAGCTAGGATGTGCTTCCCTCTCCTTATTGTAAACCATGTGGGTAAACGAAAATGACAATTGGAAGCGAATATCACATTATAACCATAGAAGAAAATAAGTGTACTTTAGAGAATATAACATAAACTAAAATATGTATGTACATGAAAATAAGTTAATGAGCTGTGATGTCTCCAAAACAAAATAGATTTGATCCTTAAAAATAAACAATTCAATTGAATGATAAACATGAAACCACAATTTACAGAAATTGAAATAAAAAGAATGTAAAAAAAACACAGACAAAATAATGAAAAAAAAACATATATAAGAACTAACATAAAGCTTAAAAACTAAATAACTAAATAAATAAATATACATAAAGAATATACAAGATTACAAGTGTTAGCTTACCAACATAATAATTGATAGTGCAAGACTGCAAGTGTTGAACAATATCATTACTGCTTCCAAGAGAAATAAAGAAAATGGTCGGATAAGGCAATGGTATGAGGGGTTTTAGAGATTAAATTGAGCGATGTTGATTTTAATTCATCATTGAAGATGAGAAAAGGAAAAGGTGAGACATTGAATCTCAAATTGAATTCATTAAAGATGAGAAAATCAAAAGGTGAAACAAATAATAATTGAGATGACTTGCATTAGTCATTTGTACAATTGTAATCAAATGTTCCACATAGGGGCATAAAGGAAAGGATTTGGCAAAAAGATAGTTGTTTACTTTGTGACCTTTTGTATGTCATCTTAAAATTGACATGAAGTGACTATTTTAGTCATCTCTCCTCCTTTATAATGTAGTATAGATATAGATATCTAGGCATAGAGACTTCATTCGAGCAAGATGTTCACACGTAAAACTAGAAGTAGGTTGAGTTATCGAGTTTTGATTTTTTTTTAAAAAAAAAATTCTGAAAAAACGGCATATTTCTTTTATAGTACACACATTTTGTCAGTTATGACGTTCTCTGGAGTAAACTAGTATATCTATTAGTTTTCAATGATGTGGGGTCGATTGGAAACTAAAGTTTGCCTATATATATGCTCAACGTTATTTCATGAACAACTAAATCGAGAATGTGTAGTTTGGAAAAACGTGGTTACCTTTTCTTGCTAACACTTACAGGTGATGGTGTAGACGAACATCGCCTCAACTCTACCCGCATCTCCTCTATCCGATCAGCTCTATCGGATGCCAAGGCCGACTCGATGCCTGGCTCGGTCTTAATCACCATTGCACAGGGAAAGTTCTTCTGTAACGGCTTTGATTTTACCCCAATCTCTCGTTCTTCCACAGTGGCTGATACCATTCGCCAACTGAACGAACTCTACAAGTGTTTAGTCGCAGATTTCATCTCCCTACCTATGCCAACAATCGCGGTTATTACTGGCCATGCTGTTGGTTCGGGACTTGGGCTTGCGTTATGCCATGACTATGTCTACATGAGGCGTGATCATGGTGTGTTGAGTATGAACGAGATTCATAAAGGGATCATGTTGCCAGACTATGGGGTTGAGCTGATACGGTCAAAAGTGGTGGGGCGAGCATCGCTAAGAGATGTTTTGTTGCGTGGAGTAAAGGTGAAGGCGGATGAGGCCATCGCAATGGGGTTAGTTGATATAGCGTATGAAGACCGTGAAAGTGCGGTGGAGGGTGGTTTGCGAATGGGGACGGAGTTAGCGAAGATGAAGTGGAATGGTGAGGTGTATGCGAAGATGCGTAAATCTTTGTATCCGGTGTTGTGTAGCGCGCTTGGATTGGGTTTCAAGTCCAAGCTTTAAGCGAGCCTAATTCGAGTAATCGGTGTCCTTGTCTTCTGTATAACTGGCTGAACTTTCATGTCGTGTTAGCTTTCGACCTTATAAGATACATATATAAATGTTGGTTTATTAATTTTGTACTTTTGGCTACTTTGCAATTTCATGGTTAAATAACTACAAGTTTTCTTATTCAGGTTGATTAATCGTCTTAAACAAGTACTGGTTAACACATGAACCACATAGTGTTAGGCTTACATGCATGTGTATACTCGATTAAGACCGGATAAGTAATTCTTTTTGCTATGAGGTAGTGTTTGGTTACAGAAATAAGAGGTGGAATGAAACAAACCATTGTGAGGGAATGAAAAGAGGTGTTGGTTGGTTAATAGAATAGAATAACCCGTTACGATTTACGTGTCAGTCTAATTTTATTGTTTTTGTTTTGCAAGTCGATGTTGGGGCGATGATGTGCAATTGATGCTATTTGACACAGTTTTACACTTCCGTCGCAACGCGGGTTGTTTAATACTAGTTTTTTGTTAAATAATATAAAAATGATAATGTTCAAAGTCATATGATGTGTTCTTTTTTTAATATTTATATTTAATTTAATTAATAGATTTCAGTATAGTTGTTGAACGAAAACAAAAATGGAAGAAGATACATTTGGCGTCCTTGTATAGACTGCAAAAAGTTTCGTATGCTTATTTTGGTTAATTTATTAGATTAGCATATTTGTCAAGGTGGTGATTTATGAGATTTTGAAAACGTGTTGTTTCATTAATTTCTTGATGTAATTATGTCAAGATGGTGACAATGTATGGTGATAGTTTTGATTTAATGTTACATGATTAGTCTAACAAAGATTTGGAAGTTTTTTTTTAACCGAAAATTTCATTTCATTAATCATCCAACTATATACAATCATTCTATGAGCAAGGTACTCAATAGAAGTACATAAACATCACCTCTCAACCCTCACCAACTTTACAAATCGAAAGCCCTCCACTTATCCCAATCCCAGGTATGCGTGAGCTTTTAACCACATGAAATATAGAGTTTTGATGTCTCCCAAGAGGCGGTCAAGACTTAATCTATTCCCGTTGAAATTTTGTCGTTTTTCCCCTTCCAAATTATCCAGCATGTAGCAAGCACCACCACGTGTACTGCCTTTTTCTTCACTCGACCGAGCCCGTTGTTCTTATGAATTTCCAAAAGATCCTTGAACGAGAACGTATAAATGGGCTGAATATTGAACCAATCGCTGATTTTATATTAAACATTTGCCTAAACAAGACAAGAGGTGAATAAGTGATCAACCGATTCTGGAAACCCCACAAAGGTCACATGTAGTCGGTCCATGAGTAATATTTGTTCTTACCAAGCCTGATTTCGTAGGAAGCCTCTCCTGCTCGGCTCTCCACGCAAACAGGTTAACCTTCTTTGGCACCCAATTATTCTACTCAAACGGATAATATGGGACCACAGCAGACACTAACATCTTTCGGCCAGAAGCAACTGAAAACACATTTGAGGAATCCAGAACCTAGCACCAACTGTCCCTCGCCTCTAAGAAGTTACATCGCTGAAGAAACACTTCACATTCCTGAATCTCCTTAACTTCATCCTGCAACAGTGGTTCTCTCTTCCATCGTTCAGCAACCGAACAGTTTTTAACCTTTTCCAGAACAAACAGGTTAGGAAATAAGACCATAAACGGCTCGTCACTGCACCAGACATCGATCCAAAATCTAATCGCTGCTCCGTTCCCAAACTTTCCTATTATCAAACCTACAGGTTGAATATTAACTTCGTTCAGGTCCTTCCCACCTTAACAATCGAATTCCATACTCCCGCTATAGTCGCTTTAACCGGCAAATAGAATCACATAAGGAATCCCATTCTCTCTCCCTCCCCCTCTTTCCCGCTCCCTCTCTCTCTCTTTTTCTCCCTCTGTAAGACCCTTAAAATTTACATTTAATAAACAACTTATTTTAAAACGGAAAGCCCATTCTATTTTCACCCGAAGTTGAAAATCACATAGTGTTTTTGGTACAAATGAGCTTTTGTTTAAAAACAAGAGTACACACGATGATTTACTAGCTAAGTTGTTTGTAACAAACCCAAGAGTCTACCTTATTACATAATAACAAAATTCATGGGGAAGCGTTTTCGGCTCGAGTAGCACTTGGACCCAAAATCATGATACATGATCATCATCCGCGTCCCTTATGCACACCTGCGATAACTATTTGGCCAACAAAAGACCTAAGTAAGCCAATGTGATTGAATAGAAGCTTCAAACAACAACGCTACTTTTGAGAAAAGATCCCGCCGTAAGCTACGGTTGGAAGGTCGTAGCTTACGGTCTGCAGCCTCTGTTCGGGTTTTTGTCTGAACCATAGCTTACGGTTCTCACCTATAAGCTACGGTTTGTAGCTGCTGTAAGACTGCACTTAGATTGAATTTTAAAAGATTATCATTCCTACCTTGCCCTGCATCATCTTGTATATTCGAGCAGCAAAACCAACAACTTTGGGGCTATGATTACTCGTCTATAAGCCTAAATACATACCTTTACAATACTCTATCTCACAATTGCATCATATACTCGGTTTTAACCATCAACAACATATATTGGATTCGCCTAACTTTCAACCCGCAAAGTCTCATATACCCGGATTGAAAGTTAGCGACTTACACATGCTCCATTTAGCAACGGTTTACAACTATCACATGTATGGGTGGAATAGAACAAATTCTAAGACGAGCATATATAGATAATTGTACAAGGTCATAGCTATGACGTACCTTAGACTTTTTCCTTCCCTCGAGAGCCCTTCTCACCTTGACTTGAAGATGTTTTGTGTTCCTTGCCTATTGAAGTGTGACTCGTGTAAACGTTAAAAACCACAATAGTTCTTTATGGGCTCGAGGCCCCCACACGAGGTCATTTACAGTTTGCTAGTTCATCGCCCAATTCTAATTTAGACATATCTTAAACTATTATTGGGCGTTTAATCACAAGTATCATCTTGTCCATAGTTAGTTATATTGCCTAATTTTTCATGGCATGATATTCAAGTTGGTAACTCATTTAAAACAGTTACAGTTAGTTTTATTCGTGATTATAATAATCGAGGCATGTTACTTCACTTTAGCATTTTATCAAACATGTTATGTGCATAACATCATATAGGTTTATATCATTGCTATACATCAAGTGCTCTATTCCCAAACCACAATTTATCAAACAATTAACACAATTTCATTCAAATCATCAAGCTTTATGCCTAATTCTTAGGAATAACCAGCTTTCTTACTAATCCTATCAATTATCATGGAATGGGTATCAAAGCTCATCCCTACATAATATAATCATAAGGATCAAACCCTACAGATTTAGGGTGATTTTTCACATGTATAGAGTTTCCTAATCCTTATTATATCACACCCTACTCATGAATTTTCATTCATGGGTAATTAGCCCAACTTCAATCATTCCCTTCACCCACCAAAATACAACCAAACATAAATTAAGGTTACCTTGCAGATTAGTGTGTGAAATTTGGGGTATGAGTGTGTGTGTTTGTGTGTTGAGGAAGAGGTCGATCTCTAGGGAATGGAGATGACATCTTCTCTACTTTTTTTAAATGGCATATTACTTTAGTCAATGATCCTCATTGGCCCCTCTAGTTGATTCATTAACCTAATTGGCCCCCAATGTTTTCATTAGGTATTTTGTAAGGCCGTTAATCTAACAGAATTTAACCCGGTTGACATACATAATTATTTAGATAATCAAGTATTATGATAGAAATAGTTTTGGGGCGTTACATCTCCTGAACTCCACCCTCCTTAAGGGAGTTTCGTCCATGAAACTAGGAACGTAACAAATAGGTAAGAGTTTTCCTCCTCGGACTCCCAATTGGTGTCCGACCCTTTGCGATTTCCCATTTCACCTTCACTTGCTCGATTTCCTTGTTCCTAAGGCGCTTCACCTTTCGGTCGAGGATGTCGACGGGTTTGACCACGTAGTGAATTCTAGAATCGACCTCAATCTCCTCCAATGGTACGTAAGACGCTTCGTTCGCTAAGCATTTATGCAAGTGGGAGACATGGAAGGTGTTGTGTATGTTGCTTAATTCGTCCGGCAATTCGAGACGGTACGTGACCTTACCAACCCTTTCCAGAATTTTGAACGGTCCAATGAACCTTTGACCTAATTTCCCCCATTTCCTAAATTGGTAAATTCCCTTCCAAGGAGATACTTTCAACAGTACATAACCTGATCCCCGGGTTGGAATTCGATCAGTCTCCGCCTCTTATCCGCATTCGACTTTTGCCTATCTTGCGCGGCCTTGAGGTGTGCCCGAACAACTTGGATCTTTTAGTTTTTGGCTAAGACCACATCCTTGTGGGCAAGTCCTCGAGGCCCCACCTCTCCCCAGCACACCGGAGTCCGTTCTCCCGTATAACAGCTCGTATATGGGCATACCGATACTCGCATGATAGCTATTATTGTATGAAAATTCCACCAACGGCAGGTGGACATCCCAACTACCCCCGAAGTCGATAATGCACGCCCGAAGCATGTTGTTATTTTTATTTCCTTTACATTGTATGAAACTACGGCAAAAAAAAATTAAACGTTACTTCCAAAATTTATTTCTAGATCCGCCACTGAAAATGAGTGAAAGTAGGTAGTTCGCTAATAAAAACAGCAAAATTCAACCCATAACTCTGATCTTCCTACACATTACTTACAAAAGCTGCAAGGATTAGCAAGCTAGCTTTTAAAACAGCAAACTTGGATAAGTTTTAGTTCGCTGAACCAGTACACCATGTCCATTAAATTCGCTTATCCAATGCACAAGTTTCTGCTTTTTTAAAGACCCAAGTGAATTCATTGTAGAAACATGTGAGGCAGTCAGGCCTTTTTTCCTTTACTAAGAATCGCACGAACGTGGTAGTACGGTAAATAGGAAGCTGTTATTTTTTGAACAGTCCTTGCAGGGTTAACAGTTTTTTTTTCTTTATCAGAGACATGGGAATTGTTAAGTGTTTTAGACATTGAATTTTTATAGGATGTAAGGTTTAAAATTTGTGCATTCATTTTTTTTAAATTTATGCATTCATTTTTTTACTTCAAATTATGAAGAATGAAGAAATACACCTATTCTCCTAACCCATACCAGTAGAGCTACACCTTCCAACCCATTTTTAACCATCCATTTATATGTTTGGACCTTGCCCCATTTTCAACTATGTCCCCATCTAGCTCCAATATGCTTCAACAACGACGACATCAAAATTATAGCTCTAGTTCGTTTTCAAACTTGAATCGGGACCCTCCAATTCGCTCTTGTGGGTCTCCAACATTCATCCGCATTTCAAGTTTCAATCATGTTTATCAAGTTTAATTCTTATTTAGTAGGGGAATATAATATAATATTTTTGAGACTAAACAAACTCAAAATGGAAACAAATTACGCTTACTCAGACTGAGTCACCATGTTTATCTGAGTCACCATGTTTATCAAGTGTATTGGTTCAGCGATGTTGGTGAAGATGGTGCATTGGTTCAACGAATTTCATCAAATTTGTGCATTTGATTAGCGAATTTAATGGAGATGGTGGACTGGACCAGCGATGTTGGTGAAGATGGCGCAATGGTTCAGCGACTTTCAACAACTTTGTGCATTGGATCAGCAACCTTGTGAAAATTGTGTATTGGTTCAGCAAACTTACATATCCTATACTCAGCTCCTTGTCAGCCACAATTAAGAGGTTGCAGGTAGTACAAATGAAGACTTAAGTTCGCTGAACAAAATGACAAAGTACCTATTATTATAACTCATTTTTTTCTTCCCCATCTAATATCACTCATTTTTATCATAAACCACCCATTATTGAAAAACATTCTAAACATAAACGGTGTGTCGGTGTTACATGTCTGGATTTGAGAAGAAAATGAAATCAGTGGATGTTAAAACTTATGTAAAAAATGTATATTTTGGTAATTTGGCAAGGTACGAAAATTATAGTTGACTTATTGAGTTAATAACTGAAAAAAATTATATATTTTTATTTTTCATTTGAACAACCTAATTTGCACCAAATCATTAAATTCTTCTTTGACGTGGCTCGAACATTTGATCTCAATGGAAGCAACACCTTAACTTCAAATAGTTTTGCAAATTAAACCCAACCCTCACCAAAAAGAAAAATTAACTTTATTAATGTAATATTTTACTTGTTGACAATAATTTAATAGGGAAATAATTTTATTTAAGCTACACTTTTCTTTTTTAACCTTATTTTTACGTACTAGATTATATCCCGGGAGCGTCCCGGGTTAAGAAATCTAATTTGAAATATCAATTTTACATCTGAAATAGACTGATGCGTTTTACAGTTACATGCAGGAAAGCTTCGGGTAGCACTTAACCTAAACCAATTAACAATGTATCTCCAATGTTAGTGCATAACCTTAAACAATGTATAACTCTAATATTAAAACCTAACCTAAAACAATGTACAACTCCAATGCTAACACATGTTGTAAATAGAATTCATATTTACTGGTTTGAACATAACTAATGACTTGCCTATACATAATTAATGAATAACCTGAACACTTTGTGTTTTTTTCCTATACGAACAAAACCACACAAAAAATAGTCGTTTTTTTCTCCGTTTTTATATAGCACTTTGGTACTCGTTGGAAAGATAATAAAACGCTCGTTAATTTAGTGTAATATCTTCCTTTAAAAAATCTCGTATATAAAAGATATTAACGTTTAAAAGTTATGGGAGGAAACATTAGAGATTAAAATCTAATTTTGTTTTTAAATTTTAAATTATCTATATATATAATAAAAGAAAGCAATTTTAATGACATGACATTCTAGGAGGCATTCTCTCCCTTGAATGTGTCATGTGTCATGCCATGTTTCAAATTAAAAAAAACAAATAATAATATAAAATCTAATCTACTAAAATTAAATTGAAGAAAAAAAGAATTTAAAAACAAATTTAAATTTTTTTCTCTTATGTTTCCTCCTACAATTTTTAAACGTGAATATCTTTTATATACGAGATTTTTTGAAGAAAAAAATTACACCAAATAAACGAGCGTTTTATTATCTTTCCAACGAGTACCATAGTGCTATATAAAAAAATGGAGAAAAAAATGACTATTTTTTTGTGGGGTTTCGTTCATACAGGAAAAAAAACACAAAGTGTTCAAGTTATTCATTAATCATGTTTTTTCTTTTAAACCAAGTTCTTATTTACGATGTTAAAATTCAGCCCAATCGTCATGCTATCATTGGAATTTTACTCTTCTAAAGATACATAGGTATACTTCATCAAGAGAAGCTAGGAGAAAGAATTGCGCAACACTGCAACACATGGTGTCACCTTATACCAATGTTATTTTTTTATTTATTTAATTACAAGAGTAATAATTATTACTATTAGTATTAGTATTATTAAAATTGTTATATTTTTCAACCCCGGGATGCTCCCGAGATAAAAGCTATCATAATAGATTTCTCAACCCCGGGACGTTCCCAGTGTATAATCTAGTTATTTTCCTAAAATAAAGTCCTTGCCATGTGGGATGACACATGACACACTCAATGAAGAGAATACCCTCTTTGACTGCGATGTCATTAAAATGGCTTTGTTTTATTATATGTATAGATTCTTCCTACTTTTATTCTTTACCTTAACTTAATTTTTAACATTTTCTTTTATTATTATTATGGGATTGTATCGATGGTCAAGGCTATGACAATACTTAAACGATATTGGTCACATTTGCTATATTTGTTATAGCATGTTTCGGTACCGTAACGAATCCTATCGTTAAATAAATCAGTTTTTGGATAACTTGACTAAAATAATAATAAAAAACAGATAGTTACTTTTTACGGAAAAAAATTATAATGCTTAAAATTTACAATTAAAATAATGTTCTATAAATTTTTACTACTTATGTAACATCAACAACATAATAATTATTAATGGCAATAAAATTCTAAATCACACTCTTGCTTATGCTTGACATCTACCTCTACTAAGTGTGTCAACCTCACAATTGCAACAACGTAATAATATTTAGATAATGGTAATGTTAAGTACCATCGGCCTTTTTATAAGTAAACTTTTCTAGAAAATGTGTACGTAACATTTTGTTTTTGAGGTTATATATAATGTATGATATTATATAATTATGTCGATTAGTTGTCATCAGATGATAGAATATCAATCACTTACATGTTGTAATCATACTTACGACAATAACTGCTTATGAATTCTTTATTTTTTTATTGGCGAAGTAAATACAACCTAAACTGTCTGTGAGTTAACACTGACAAATGGCTACCGATTGGGAAACTCAAGTAAACCAAGCCACCAATTCGGGGAAAATCCACCGCCCAAAGACCCACTACGGTAGAACTCCTCTAGATCGGATTCGAACTTGAAACCAAATGACCTCAAACTCTTATCTTGGTTTCCTCATGCCACTCCACCAACAGTGGGAACTAATCAACTCAATCCGACCCCACCCGATTTGAAAATTACGAACTTAAATAAACATAACTTTGAAAAAAGCCCCTCAAAACTGCATTTGAAAATAACCAGTTTAAGTAAACATTACATGGAAAAACAAAACCAACAACTCCATTAAAACTGCATTGCATTGCAAGATCAACTCATTATACGAACACAAATTTAATCAAGCAATCCCAAGAACATGTAGTCCAAAGAATTGAGATTTTTGTTTTCATTAATATTTTCCATAATTTTTTATAAGATCCAGAAAACTGGACAATGTACAGATTACAAATTACCCCTCCAACCAACATCATTTCATCTTCTTAAAAATTTTCATTAATGGTTTTAAAGCATGAACGATTACCAAAAACTAATCTCAATTACTAGATCTTCTTAAGAAGGCTAATACGCCTAATCCAGCTACTAATGCAGCTCCGGCTGCAGCTGCACTGTATGCAGAAGCCCATGCATCGGCTTGGCCGACTTCCATAGCCCCTGCTGATGACTGTGACCCTCTGTGATTATAAGTTGTCCCAGAATAATCTAAATGCAACTTCAATCCCTGTTTATATTGGTCATCATGTTCAACACTTTTGAAATGAAACGAAAAAAATATTATTTTATTAAAAGTCTTTCAATCTTTATATTTATCTAATTGTTGTTTCTAGCCGTTTTAGATACGGCTATACTAGATGTGGTCATTTCAACACAAAATGGGTTGATTTGGGTTGTGTTTTATCTCAAATGGGTCAAATAATAAAAGATGAAACAGGTTGAAAGTCACCCAAAATTGTTTTACTTAGATTATGACTATTGTAATAATATTATTTCTGTAAGCATAATTTACGCATTGTTTTGTAAAAATTATAGATAAAAAGTATTTTTTGTATGGACCATGCCCGTTTCGACCCATACTAGATAATGACCACTTCCACTCCGAACCCATGGTCTGTTACATGAGGTATCCATCTTGAAGACTTGCACCTATGTATTTTATAGCAAAGTTTCAGTATGCCCACAAGATTCCTACATTTTGTCTTTTATAGATGGAAGTTAAGATGTTTGACTATTAGTCAAAAAGTCAAACCCTTTTAAGTATTAGGCTTGTTAAATGTTGTATATTGGGAAGAATGTAATAGTAAAATATTAGTTGAATTAAGATGGAAGATAAAACATACCTTCCAACCAGCTAATTGTGCATGTTCCACAGCGGCAGTAAGATCGTGGTCGGATGAAATTATGACTTTGTCCTGGTCTTCATCTTCATACTAAGAGAGGATGTAATTGGTAAACATAATCTTATGACAGAGAAGAGATATGAAAACTTCAACATTAAATCAAATGTGGTCAGATTTACCAGAATCTGTGGGAGGTTGTGGCGGTCGATTTCACTCCCTAATCTTTGAAGTATTGCAGTAGTAAGATCTGTTAAACTTCGAGAATCTGGCACAACAAGAACACCAGATATTGTAGGTTTTGAAAGTCTAAGAAAATCGTTATTCAAAATTAGTTATGATATATATCAGGTCAGAACAAAAAAATCTAGCTAAAATGGAAACAGGTCAAACGGGTCTCGCTAAAACAGAAATTGACCAAGTAGGTCAAATACAAAATCTAGCTAAAATGAAGAAAAGTCAAAACAGGTTATCAATCATCCAAAGTTTATTTTTAACGCATACGACCACTCAACTAATACAAAGATTTAGATCATGATTTGTCCTTTTAACCAACCTACCCACTCCGCCCATCAAGACACCAAAAAAATAAACTTAAAAACACATCTATACGATGCGAACATGCAACATAAGTTATGGGTCATGTATCAAGCGATGGTACGACTAATTAGTAACTAAATAAAAACCATACCACAAACAAATCTATGCATCCGACCCTTCTTATCTTGGATTTTGAATGTAAATGAGCTAGGATGATTGGTTGAAGGATAAACAAGCGATTTTTCAGGGTCTCCACTTTCAGAAGCTAATTTAAAGGAGTTATCACTGCAGTTCAGAAGCAATATTTAGGCAAACCAAGAAGATATAAAAAACAATTTTGACATAAGCAAGATGGGCCATAACCTTCTTGTTTCATCCTCATCATCTATAGGAGCTAATGCCATTGCAGAGTCCCAAAACTTCTGCATCATTGAACTTCCTCCCTCGTTATTAACACCTGTAGCATTTCCCACCTATTTTGCAAGAAAGTTCATACTTATATCTCTTACATAGCCAAAGAATTGCATAACATTGATAAATAAATGTACCATGTTTATACATTCGGTATATAGGTGACAAACTGAATGGGTTGGTGGGTTTATCCAAACAAGTTCATGTCAAAACGGGTCATCTTTTGTGCGTGGTGCAACTGGCCAGGATAGGTTGGGTCATGATTTTCTATTAATAATTTATAACTAATAAGAGTTCTATGTGCATTACAAAAATAAAATTATTAGTAATAATATATGTCTTTGAATAAAATCAATTTAGGAGATATGCATCTAACATATATTTTGGGAGACTTTCATCTCGTCTCACTATTTGAGATAATACACAACCTAAAGCGACCCATTCATAAGTAAAGAGATCAAAATTTCCACCTCTAATTCACTCTACATGCGTGCACATGCGTGCACAGACACACTCACAAAGATAGAGATTTAAAATCACATAAAATAAATGGAACTTCATTAGATTTTAGATTTCTTAAATTCAATCTAATAAAACTAGTTTAGTTACCGTGGCTATTGCAGCGTGAGCAATGTGGAGTACATCAATAATGGAAACAATAACTCCATCTGCATTAAACCAAATGCCATTTAGATATACCACCTGTATGTATAATGTGTGTATTGGATGTATAAACTGAAACAATTTTTTTTTGTGATCTTTACCTCTATCAACAACAGGAAGGTGTAAAAACTTTCCATCATGCATGGTATGCAAGGCATCAACAATAGGTGTATCAATGGTGGCACATTCAGGATTCGGAGTCATTACCTGCATACTCAATCGAGTAGGAATTAAAAAAGTAAGTTGAAAAGATATAGTGATTACGCAAATGTAGTAAGCATACAAGAAAGTGAACCACTTATGAACTAATCACCTTTTCCACTAACGTTGCTTCAGCAGGAATATCTTGTGCTATCACCCGAGTTAAGATATCCTTTGAGCTGATATTGCCCAAAACACATGTTAAATTATGATTTGTTGTAAATCACATGGTTCTCTCCAAATACAGTTGAGATACAATTGAAAGTAGAGGTGGGAAATGGAAGTGTTGGGTAACGGGTAACTTTTAGTGTGGGTCGAACCAACCGGGTCAGGTTGGGTTGAGCCATAAACCTTTTTTGTTAACCTTAAATAATATTTAACGGGTTAACTATGATTACAAAAACTATATTATTCCAAGAATAGTCTAAATGTTTGAATATAGTGATGACTTATGACGGACGTCTTATTATGCATTAGACTTACATATCGGGAAACTTTTCAACCCGTGTAAACTATCTAACCCGTTTCATTTTTAGATATTTTTTTGTTTGACCCGTTTAGGATAAAACATTATTCAGATTGACTCATTTATAAGCAAATTGCTCAAATTTCCACCTCTATGAATAAAATTAAAAGAAACTCACGTTAGAATCCCTCGTGGCTTGTTTTCAACTGTTACAATAGCAGAGCTACTACGAAATTCGAGCATCTTTTTTGTTGCCATCACAATTGTGTCAAATGGTGAAACGATAACAACCCTGGTTTAAAAAAAATCAAAGGATGTCATATTGTGCTTTGGGACTTTGGATACAAATGTAAAGGTGTAAACTGTGAAGTGATATAAACAATCAAAGAATTATGTAAAGGTATTACCTACTTTGAATTCTCCGAGAGGATGGTAGACAAGTTAGGCTTAAACATCCGTTCTCGAAGCGTTTCAATGAATGTATTGGGACCTGTGTAATGAGGATCAGTAGAAAGTGCATATGATTAGATCACTAAAATTCCTTAACTCTTCCATAATATTCTAAAGATTATACATTTTATTATATAATCTAACCAGGAAAAGAAGTTCCCCAATGCTTTTCAACACCTTCAACGGCATCTGCAATAGCCTTACCCTTTTCAGCTGCCCTTTCCATACGTGCAATAGCATCATATAAACATTTTGCTATATCAAGCAAAGCAATGACCTCGCCATTCTCTACAACAGGCAAGTGTCTAAATTTTCCTGCACATGTAATTTTATCCGCATGATTAGATGGTTCCAAAAAGACTAGAGGCAATTTGGGTTGATGGCGTAGGTTAACTGGTCGAAATGTGTTCGACCATTCGGGTCAGAAAGGGTAACTTCAATATGGGTAGGGTTGGTTGATCCACTAACATTTTTCCTTTTTTCTTGAACTTTGTACGTAACTAATATGCTACATATGACCCATACCGTCTCCCTTTTGACCCATTTGATTTGTTCCATTTCTAAACAGTATTTAAAGTTTGCTTACTTGACCCAATAGAGATAAATATCAACAGAATCACCCATTTCTAAGTAAAACTAGTTGACATTACTATCTATCAAAAAGATTAACGTGTTTTTCCTAGTTGTTACAAACCTTGCACCATCTTTTGCAGCGCATCCACAGCAAGACTATCGGACAACACATAAATTGGGTTCTTTGTCATCACCTTTGATACAGGTGTGTTCATAAAATCAAGCTCAGGAGCAATAACTTTTGTTGAAATATCCTTCAATCAACACATAAACTATATTATAAAATATGGATTTATAATATTGCATATAACTTGGGCAACTTTTGACCCAATTAATCTGTTATAGATATAACATAACCACATCAACCCATTCATACGAAAATGAGCCAAAATCGACTCCTCTAAATTGTCAAGAATCAAGACAAACCTTATCTGTCAATATACCACTGAGTAGTGCATTTGAGTCAGTAAGCAAAACAGCATCCACTCTTCTGGCAGCCATCCGACAGCAGGCTTCATATATAGTCGTTGTTTCAGGTACCGTCAAAGCCCTCGATAGGCGCAGTTTCTTCACCGTTCGCTCTCCTGTTATACCCCTGTATAGTTACACATCGGCCAGTAAACTTTACTATTTTCATTAAAAAAAAAACAATTACAATACATTAAGTTCTTTGATGTAAACTGATTCCCTAACTGGTTTTCATATTGTTTCCATTAATAATCTATGATTTTCCCTTAACTGCAACTTTCCAAATAATTGAATGGATTATAATCCACTAACAACAAAAACTTGGTAGTTCATCTAGTCGATAAATAAGAATAATAAAACGAAGTACTAGTCAATAGTCATTCATTTCAGATGTTTGTTTTGGAGAGTAGTGTTTCAGCGGTAAATGCTGTGTTGCAAAGCGACCACTGCCCAGGATCGAATCCCGTAGCACTACACGGGTTTCTCCTTTCAAACCCAAGCGGTTATTTTTTCGGTGGAGCGTGAGATTCGAACCTGAGACCAAACCCGGGCAGGAACCCTCTGAGGAGGTAAACCTTCTGATGTGTTGCTAAACGCATCACATTTATATATTAGTTTTGTATAGTTTTTAATCGTTTATCATTCGTTTATATCGTGTCTTAGACACTTATTTGTGTCATGGTGTTAAACAAGTATCCATGTGCTAAACGAGTTAAAACAGTTATAGTAACCTAATAGTATTAGTTTAAGTAATTTAATAATTTAACATTACATGTTGTAGTTTTAGTTAAACACATAAAGTTAAAAGAAAACTAAAGTGTTTATTTTGACACTTATGCAGGGGACTCGAGAGACAATGATGATCTAAATTAAATAAATGGACATCACAATTAATGGATAATAATATGGGCTTTTATTGGGGATCGCTTGGGCTGAAACATGGAGAAGAGGAAAGTAAAGGTCCATGGAAACAAAAGGAGATGCCTTTCACGTGAAGGACGAGGGATGGGGCCATAAACGAAAATGGGCTAGTTGGCAACGAACGGGAGCTTGAAGGGTTTTATTATGGGATTTGGACAGAAGCTGGAGGGGGGTTCGCATACTGAAGAAGCGACGCACAAAAGGCTGCTGTACATGGAAATCAAAGCTAAAATCATGAAGATGAGCGGCTAGTCTTCTCGCGGTTCTCTCCGGGTGAATGATTCATTCGTTTTATTAGTTTTACTCTGTTTTATACCTAGTATTTGGATTGAATTTTGTGAACATCTTAAAGTTCTTTTGGATTCAATTGTATGTTTGACTGATCTAGACAATTTGGTTTCTTTGCATTGATACAATATATCATCGTTTCTTGGTTTTCTTGCACTAGGAATAATTTGATTTTGTATTTAGTGTTAAGATAATTGAATTGGGTTGAACAATTTAAACAGGGTCATGTCTATGTGATTCCCAAGCTAGGTTAATTACAGAGTAGCTTTTAAATTGCCGAATCAGAAACCCGGAGTGACCGTTTTTTTTATTATACTATTGTTTTTTTTATTACTTTTCGATCAATCACTTTGTTTTTGCAAACAAGCAGCAAATCAACTTCATAAAATTAATCTAGTTTAATCTATAAATTGCTATTAACACTAACCACATACTCCTCGTGGTTCGACAACCCTACTCCCTATACTGCAGTCCTTGTAGCTAAGGAGTTGTTTTTAAAATATTTTTTTGATTAGCACTTCGACACGCGATCACCTTCCCACCTCAAACCAGCTGGGCTGAAGATCATTGGCATTTCAGATGTTTTTTGAACAACTGATTAATAATATTTAGTTAATGAAAATTTGATACATCCTATGCATACACAATTCCTACATGTACGTGTTTAATCCAAAAGTAACCTTTGATTTTTCCTTAACTGCAACTTAACATACATCCACAACATACATCCAACACATATACTTGTTGAATACAAATCATTAGGCAATGTTTCATTCATAACAATCAATCACAATCATAGAACACGAACCGAAATCAAACAAAATAAAAAAAAGAGATAAAAATTCATACACTGAGCCACGTGAAGAACCTCCTCGTCCAGAATCTGATTGTACCTTTCCAAATCCTTTCTTCTTCCGAGAATACGAAGCCGAAAACGACTTACTTCTCCGTGATGAACCTTCATTACGAGAAGCCATATTCACCACCAATCAATCAATCAATCAAAACTCCTCTCTCCTTAACCTAAATCACGTAATAATAATCAAATAATAAATCAATTGCCATCACAAATTCACAGAACATAAAATGTACGTAACAATTTCAATAAAATCCATTACAAGTGGCAAAACATGTCTTATCGTGTTAAACACGTCAAATGAATCAAAATTCTACTTTATATATCATATCTTATGTCTACAGAATAATAATAAATTAATTTAAATCAGAAAACCGGAGAACAAAATTCTACGTAAATCAATATTAAAAAATGGTTAGCGGCGCAGCTTGTTGCCGGTTTGCCTTCTGTTTCGATGTAATTTCTATTGTTATTTAATAAATAACGAAAATGTACAGAATCCGTTACGAATTACAGTTACGATGTTAGATGATATATGGATTTACATCACCTGATATTATCAGCAATGGAGAAACGTGAATAGAATATAACGGAATTGCAGAGGAATAATAATATTTTGAGGATTGAAGGGAAGATTTTGGACGTGAAGAATCGAATTGAGAAAGAAGAAAGAATTTGATTCTGAATTTCTGATTTCGTTGGAATTTCGTAAGGATGGAATTAGAGGAATAGTTTTTTTTTTTTTTTTTTTTTTTGAATCAATATGTTTTTGTTAGTATTATTGTTGTTTTTTGAATTTAGGGGTCCACCGTGGTATTAGATATTAATTGACCTCGATATAACACACACAGAGACATATGTCATTGTTCATGAATATGCAATTCGTTGACTTAGTTGTAGTCGTAACCAACATTTATTATTATTTAAGTTTTAGTGAAATGATTATTGTTATTTTTTAAGTACTTTTGAATTGAATGAATCGAACAACAAATGACGTTGTGGTCGAATGGTAGTTTTATGTCTTTTAAAATGGGAGGTTATCACTTGAAGTTTTGTTCGATATAAATTTTGTTACCAGCGGGTGTTTTTGGTTGTGAGTTTCCTCTTGGTTGGGTGAGTTAGATCACCACGTTATGTTCTTGGCATGGTTTTGAAAACCGGACCGGACCGGCCGGTCGGACCGGGCTCCGGGGCCTGGACCGGTCCGGTTCGGGTGTTCGGACCGCTGGTGCAGTAAGCCGGCTTCGGACCGGTGAACCGGCCGGCCGAACCGGAAAACCGGGAGGTCGGACCGGAAAACCGGGAGGTTGGACCGGTTTTTTGTATTTTTTTTATTTTTTTTTTAATTTTTTTTGTTTTTGGGCCGGTTGGTTGGACCGGTCGAACCGGTCGGACCGGTCAAACCGGTGAACCGGCCGGGGGTCCGGTTCGACGTCCGGTCCGGTTTTGAAAACCTTGGACTTCTTGGAACGAAAAAAGTGATTCATTTGTCAGGTGATTCCGGTGTCCTAGCTTTTACAGTTAAAAAAATCAGAGAATTGAGACGAGTTTTGTTTTAATGGCAAACACAGTCCTCTGTGTTATATTTAAACTTGCACGATTTTGTTGGAGATAAACATGATGTCATTAGGCCAAGATGCGCCACATTAAATGAACTTGGACTAGTGAATTTTACATTTTTTGTCACTTTGATTTCGTAAAAATTATGGACTTAGTTGTCAATTTCACGCTTTATGAATTTGGTTCATGATGTATCAAATGTTATCTAAATATTCCATCTGCTCTATGCGGTTAACTTTAGGCGTTGAATAACCTCATGTGTGCCTCACCTCTTGTGGTGTGGTGCTAAAGCCTAAAGGTCTTAATGTTATAAATGAGAGGTTGGAAGTTCAAGTCTTATAAAAGGTAAAATCGGTGTATTTAAAAGGAGTAGAAATTAGCCGTTTAAAAAAGAAAAAAAAAAACCTCATGTGGGTAGCACATGATGTAATTTAACAAACACACACCTTTAATGTTAAAACGTAAAAACATCCATCTTTAGTAAATGATGTAATTTAATAAACACACACCTTTAATGTTAAAACGTAAAAACATTTAATATTTTTAATTTTCTTTTTTCACTAAGACTGATGGGTGTGTGGAGACGAAAAAGCCCCCTTTTTTCCTTTCGTCCCTGTCTCCCACACGCCCCCACCTTTGTTCTCGTCTGTCTCCCACACGCCCCCACCTTTGTTCTCGTCCCTCGCGTTCCCAAAAGAGCGCCCGAGACGGACCAATAGGGATCCAGCTAATAAATTTTTGCCTGTTGAATATTATACCGTTTGAAAACGGTAGAATTTTTTTTTAAAAGGTTTTTTAAATATAAAACCACATCACTCACCTCATTTTTTATACCAAATTCACTCTCCTCGTCCCTTTTCTCTCTAATATTTTTTTATAAACACTCCAATTTTTATAAAAATAACATGGATTCATTCAACCCATTCAACCAAAACAACCTAAATATCCCGAATCAAAACCCAAATCCAACGATGTGTGTGACACCCCGCATTTTCAGGATATTACTGTTACTGAACTCTAGTTAACTTGCATGTACATTCGTGACTAAACACTTAACTAGGTTAGTTAAGAAGGTCTTTCAGTATGTTATGGGATAGTAACATATGTTATAGGATACTAACGTACGTTATAAATTAGGAAAGTCTTTGTCATGACACCCACACGAGTCCTGTGTCCCGAGCGTTGGTGATTTGTCAAGCATGCATGATCATATGAACAATTGAGTGTTGATGTATATGAATTAACATGTGTTTGTGAATTACATGTTTATGTGAATTGCTACTTAATGGATGGTTAATACGTAAACTCTGTGAAATATGTGCACTTTATAATAAACGTGATATGAAATGATAAAAACAATAGTCTTTATACGAGTTAGTATGATTAATATTGTCGGGACCATCCACGGGATTAAAATCTTATTAACGGGCCCATTTAGCAAGCAAAAACCCATAAAACCCAAAACCTTGGCCCATGATCCAACGCTTGTTATATTATTGTTTAAAAAAAATAAGAAACCCTAAGGCCTCTTGCGCCGTGAACCTTCATCACCACCAATCCTCTCATCTTTCAATCTTCCAACAATTTTCCTCCCTAATTCAAGTAGTTTGGGTATAATCTTTGAACAATAAGGACCATTGCATTGAAAGGTATAATTTTACATGCTTTATGATAGTAGTAATGTATTGAAAAGTTTTAAAAACCCTAGATGATGCATGAATAAAATCGGTTATGTGAGTGTTATGCGAATTCTTGAATGTTTATTTGGTATATGATGAGAATTGATGTATGTGGTTATAACTAGGGTTTAATAATGTGAAAAATACAGATTTTAACATGTGTGTATATGAAGATTTCATGAAATATGTGATTATGAATGATTAGGGTTCATGAGTATCTTGTTACGAAACTTTTGATTTATGGCAGATTCATTGCAGTATTTTGTAGGGCTGAAATATCGACTAATAGCTGCTTGTTTTGATGATTAATTGATGTTAGAACAATGGTTATGATGTTAGGTTTTCAAAATGGCCGAAATCATGCGTTTTTGAGGTGTTTTGATATTGTTTCATGATTTTATGAATTTAGAAGTCAAATCTGATTTTCGGATGTGAAAAATTGGTCAACTTTAAAGGGCTATAACTTGAGTTTTACAAGTCCATTTGTCGTGAATTTTGGACAGTAGTTACGTGTATGAATTTCGAAGCTTTTCCAAGTGGATTCATCTCGTTTGGATGAGTCTATGAGTTTTAATGAAGTTTTATGTAAGCTGCTGTCAACAGCACGCTTTTCTGGAGGTGGCTGGACTAAATTATTTTTCATAAAATCTTGATGTGTTTTTGACAAGAAATAAAAACAGTGGAGTCACGTATAAACTTATGGGAAGTCTCTGTAAAATTTTGGGGACTTGAGGAGTTGATTTGATATTTTGTAAAAATTGGTTTTCGTAACCTAAAATCTGTCCAGAAAACGCAGGTTTGGGAGATATTGGGTATGTGATGATTTGAGTGTGTTATTGAGTTATAAGTTGTGAAATTCTATATGAGAACATGTGTACATGTTATTTACATGATGTAGATGACATGATAGGTTGCTTGTGTGCAATGTGTGATGGAAACTCGTTGTATTAGAAGTTTTGACATGTTGCATCATTAACTAATCACCAACGATTGAACGGGTCCTACATGGTCTATTTGTGTCGAGTACACTTGCATGAGATGACACCGAGGTCATTGTAGAGTACAATGGTTTAGGATAATAAACATGTGTAACCGCACTCAAACACTCGTAACTTTGTGTTCGATAGGTTATCGGTAGGCGAGTAACCTTCCACATTTGCTATCTTTGCGGTTTATTTTTAGCACGCAACCTAAGGTGAGTTTCACTACTTTTTACGAAAGCATGTGTCTCTGGTTGAGACAAGACTTAATAAAACTTTTCTAGTTCAGTTGGGGCTACTTTTACATCTCAGGTTTTGGGATGCTATGACTCCTTGTGTGGGTCGGGTTTTCGATTCCTTATGTGAATCACACTTTTATCAGTTTTGTACTTTAACTGTCCCTTGTGAACTAAACACTCTATCTTGAAAGTCCTTACTATTTTATTGGGTTAATCGCTGGAGGCGAACGGGTTAGTAGTTAGTAGCGCTATTAGGTTGTGCAGCAACCTCATGCCTGAGGTGCTTGGGTCACGGGCATGAACTTCTGACCACTTTTTCTTACTAGTGTTGATAGACACTAGTGTTGAGGCACTGTAACATCTGTATGTTTCCCAATAACCACTGTTTAGTTACATTGAGTGGGTTAGCTACCCCTGACAAGCTTAAAACTGATGGTTTAAACTTTGATAACTTTACACTTGTTACTTAAACTGTGAACTCACCAAACTTATGTTGACACACGCTAGCATGCTTTTGCAGGTCTCTAGGTACGGAGCACGATAGGTCATGCATCATTGTGTCAAGGGTTAATTGAACAATATTGACTATCATCATGCTTTTCATTTAATTGGTTCTATCTTGGGCGCATTGTTTCGCGCATAAAGATCCACTTAATCGTTTTGATTACGCTTCCGTACTTTCTTAAAACATATGGTTGATTTCTAAAAACTTAAATTTTAAAAAACGAACTAAATGGTTTGGGCATTTAGAGTCGTTCGAATGACTTATGGCTGGGATCCTGGTGTGTCACGCGCCTCGTGGTAAAACCCCACTGTGGAAATTTGAGGGTGTGACAGATTGGTATCAGAGCCACTGGTTATAGTGAACTAGGACTGCATGTTGAGTCTAGTTTATAACTGTCATAGCATAAGCATTGCATTAGTTACACTCACAACTCCAGTGCACATTGGTTACATTCCTTGAATACGCATACTGAACTTTCATGTTGCAGGGAATTATGTCGTCATCTCATAACCCCATTTCTGAATGCGTTAACGGGACTGAACCCGTGTCAAATTATCGACCTTTAGGTTCGGAGACTAGTCCATGGACATGGTATCCTCATATGATACGTACGTGGGTGACGAGTAGTGGGGTGCCTGAGGACGTACCTCCCATTCTGGACTCATGGGAGAGGTACATTGCAGGAATTGTTAGGCATTTTCATACTGAGTTCGATATCGTCTTCTCATATATTCAGCGTTTCAAATGGTGGCAAGAGACCTCTGATAATCGTGTAAAGCATATAGAAAGGAGGATGGGTCAGATGATGGTCAAGTTGACCATAGCTAGACAGGAAGTGGCTGACACAAAGAGGGAGTTGACCGCCACTAGACAAGAATTAAACACCGTTCGTTATAGACTCTTGGAAGTTCTGGCTCAAGGCGAGGAAGAGCAAATAGAAGAGGAGAATGAACAGGAGGTAGAAGAACTTGAGGCAGCATTTGTGGGAATCTTTGAACCAGGTGAAGAGGGAAATTCGGACGAGCCGATTTAGATCAGGATTGAAGCTGAGAGCAAGGATGAGGAATCAAATATGTCTGCTGATCGTGAGGACGATTGATACTTATCTTGTTTTGAACCTAATTATTGATTTGTTTCTTCCATGATTTCAAGACAGTGTAGTCGACTGGATATTTTGTGGATCTTGGATATTATTTCTAATCTATTGGTGTGGGTCTTTCATTTTATCTTGCGATTGGGATTCATTCTATATTCTAGTTTGCATGTACTGCGTGAGAACGATTACAAGATGAACATTTTTATTCTTTCTTTCCTTACTCTTGGGTATAATGTAAGTCTAGAATTACGATGCTTAGAAGGGGGCATGGTTGATGGTGCGTGAAGTATATATAATTTTTTGAAGATATTCGTTCACACAATTTCTAGTTTTTAAAATAGTTTTTACCCTAAATTAAACTACACACACGAAAGGCAAGTGTACCTATCGAAAAGTAATACAATTTAAATGGTAAGAACCGGATATCAATCCGTGGACGCGGTTTCTCAATACTAAACTTTTGTTACTGTAGAGCCTATTCGAGAGTTGGGTTGAGTTTTCTAAATTAAAGGAACTAAATATTAAATGACACTAAAAATAAACGGATCTAAAAACAATATTAATTAAAAGTCATCTAAACTAAGATTCCACTAATGACATGTAATGTTCCTAGAGTAAGAAATGATGGTAAGACAAAACTCTCTAATAATTATATTCCAATCAAGGTCTCTTAATTATATAATCCTTTGGAAAATTAAAATGACAAAACACTTTAATCACCTAGAATCATTCTTTGAAGTCCGTTTTGTAATATTTAAGTTAATCCTTAAACACGAGTTATTCATTTGTCAAAATTCCTAACTCGACAACTTAAGGAAAATTAATTTGAACAACAATTTAATCACCTAGAGTTGTTTTTATGTAGATAAATATTTATATTGTTCAAGTGACAAATCTAAGGTTTAAAAACTTGTAAGACTATAATTTTGGCCTAAACTACTAAGTTACAATTTCTTATCAACTTTAGAATCTAACACAACACCATTATGATTTTTCCAAATCTAAGTGCAAGATTTCACACATGTTCAAGTTCTTCATCTCAAGTTAGTTAACAATTACCATTTCTAGTTTCATGTTATGAACCTAATTATTACTAATAAGACTCAATAATGAACATCTACACATGGGTTTTCCAACATTCATGAGCAAACATTCACCAAACTAACATGGATTATGAACTTTAAACATGTACAAAATTCCAAGAACAATACTAAAAATTCATCATCAAGATTAACATAAACTAAATACCATCATGTCTTACAATTATCACATTACATAATCAAAAGCTTCATCATAGTTTAGATAACTAAAGGTGCTTAGCCCATAAGGCTTACAACAACTACAAACATACTTTCTAAACTACCAAAATTCATGGTTAAGATTAAGAAATTCAAACCATAAGCAAGCAAGGTAAGTAGGTTGGTTGGTTGATGTTCCTTGGTACTTCAATGGCCTTCAAAGCTCCTTTAGAATGGTGAAAATCGGCTGGAGAGAAGTGTGTTTGAACCCCCAAGACCCAACACCAAAAAATGAGCAAAATGAGGTGTTTTTATAGCAATCTGTCAAAAAGCGTGACCACGCTTTCCAAAAGCGCGGCCGTGCTTATGCAGCTACAGTACAATGCTTTCTTTTTTCTCACTTTACGTTATTGCCAATTTTAGCAAATCTCGAAACGGGCTCCGAGGCCAATCACACGACCGCGCTTTTCAAAAGCACGACCGCGCTATGTCTGATTTGAACAAATTTTGGAGAAGCACGACCACGCTTATGAATTGCATGGCCGCGCCATATCTGACTTGGGCAAATTTTGCTCTTGATTTGAAAAACATGACCACGCTTATGAATTGCGTGGCCACGCTTTTTCTCAGACTTCACCAAAATGTTGTTCAAGCTTTAGAACTTCGTTGTTTTCTTCTTGTGCGCTGCTAGGGGCTGTATTTTCACAAAAACAATAACTAACTATCGAAACCAATGAAAACACAATTGAAAATCAACAAATGGGAGATAAATGTGGGTGAAATTTGTGTATAATTTTGCACATATAAATGGTCAAGGAAAGATTAACATGACTCAGACGGATCTGGTCAAGCAAATTTACGGTAGGCTGGTTGAGGCCCTCGCAGCTTTTAGGAGCTGGTAACAACACTTTGACCTATACTAACTCCTTCTAAACAATTGCCGCTAACCACCGATCATCGTACACCTGTTTGTGCATACTTTTCTTTCCTTTTGTGAGCTAGATAAGATCGAGTCCTTATGATCAACAACAGAGTGGATGATGCCCTCTCATCTTTTCAAGCAGGTAAAGGTCTATTATGTTAAATCAGTCTTTTCCCCTTGACTTCCGCCATTGAACTTTCTTAGTCCTTGAACGCACATGCCACAACAACAACCCACTAGCGTATTACCAAGTCTTTTATGGGTTGTAAGTCTCAATAACTCCAACAGGACTGAAGGACGGTTGGGTCTGACAATGTGTTACACCCCGGTAATGGATCCACCAATCTCGCAACAGGTACTATCCAATTTAGTTGCCATCCAACATTACCAACAACAAGCGAACAATTTCTCCCAATTTTATCCATTGCAATATTTGCAAATGCAAAACACGTTTTCAACTCAACAAACACCTTTTCAAACAAGCCAACAATTTTCTCCACAACCATCTCCCGCAACATCACATATCGGTCCGACTCAACCCGTAGACGTGGATAACGCCGATGAAGTGATAATTCCGGAAACATAACCTTCGCCACCCAAAGCTAAAGGTAAAGGCAAAGGTAAAGCTAAAGAAAAAGGTACGTGACGTGGTAATCCAAAAGATGGAGTAGCCAAGCCATGGTCCGATGTTGACGAGGAGGCGTTAGCTAAGGCATGGGTTGCTTCGTCAAAACGCGCCGCAGTTGGTAATAACTTTTTCTTTCATGTACATACCTATCGCAGTATATATATATATATATATATATATATATATATATATATATATATATATATATATATGTATAGGGGAAAGTTAATTTGAGAACACCTATATTTCTTGCGAACCGCGAGAACGCCATCTAAAACCATTCAAATCAAAAACTTCTTTTTACACTTATCTTTATTACTAAAATACAATCCCAAAAACACAATTTATGCGTAAAAATTTAAACATATACGGAAAAAAAATTGTTTTTACACATGTGTAAATTTACTGTTTGTACATGTGTAAACTGTTTCATTTACACATATGTAAAAAGTTAATTTGAAAGTGTTTTTGCAAGAAAAAGATGAATTATTTGGAAAGAAAATTTGTTTTTTAATGTTGTATTTTGATTATAATTAGGTTTGTATTAAAAAAATGATTTTGATTGGTTTTCTCATCTGTTCTCACGGTTCTCACGATATTTAGCGTTCTCAAGATAACTCTCCCCTGTATATATATATATATATATATATATATATATATATATATTAAATTTTTTAATTAATTTTTTTAATTGTATGTACTAACCAATGGCAAGAGCGCGTTATGGCTCAAAGTGGTTAAAAACTTTCATATGTTTATGCAAGTCGAGCCGTACAGATTACTAGATTCTTGTAGCTCGAAGTGGAGAAAGATCAACACAGAATGCGGTCGATTTAATGGTTTTTATAACCAAATTAAGTCGAATCCGCCTAGTGGTTGGAATGAGCAAAACATTTTCGAGGAGGCTTTGTGCAAGAATAAAGCGGAATATAAAAAACCTTTCTCGATGATTAGGGCTTGGTCGGTTTTGAAAACAAATCAAAAATGGGTGATGGTCCCAAACGAGGCTCAACGGGCCAAACGTACAAAAAAAGCCAAAAAAGGAGGTCCGTTCGTTCCAATTGACATTGATATCAACGAGGAGGCGAAGTTCGACATACCACCTATTGAAGAGGAGGAACGCCCCATAGGTTTATAAATTTACAGTATTTTTTTTACATAATTGTTTACCCTTTTTTTCTAACATATAAATATTATGAGTACTAATGTAGGTCGGGATAAAGCTCGAAAGGAAGCAGCGACAGCAAAGAAAATGGCATCAGGTAGCACGAGCGGGAGCGGTTCAAGGCTTGACACTTTATTGGCACAATTGCAAGCTTCAACCAAGCAAATGCAGAAAAAAAAATCAAGAAGGAATAGCTTAGGTTGATAGAGGAAGCGAAAGCGGTGGAAGAGTGGAAAATTATGTCGACCGACCTTTCTACTTTTCCCGAAGAACAACGCGAAGTGTTGAAAAAAATTCAAGACAAAATTCACCAAAAGTGGATTTAGTTTTTTAAAATCTTAGGAAATCTTCTCTTGTTTTTTTTCCGATTTGTTTCTTTGGATGGTTTGTAATTTTTTTATTAAATTTAGTATTTATTTTAACATTACATTGTTTACATTTAATACTTTTATAACTAATTAAAATTAATATTAAAAAATGAATTAAGTAATAAATGTAAGAGACATGGTAACTTTGGTGTCTTCACACCTTTCACTACTACAAAAACAGGCATTTGCCACGGCCAAATCCATAGCAAATTCATAGCAAAAACCCATTTTGCTACCCATTTGCTATGGATTTGGTCCGTAGCTACAAGTCTCGTCGCTAATTTATTTGCTACAAACTTTAGCTACGGGATATATATTTGCAACGAGTTTAGCTACCAAATGTGACGTAGCTATTTTAGCCACTTATTTGCTATAAAAAGGTTTGCTATGGAACTTCGCTATGGATTTTTAGCTACGAAGGTGTTTAGCTACGGAATTTTGCCACCACTTTTTAGCTACGAAAAGATTTTTGCTATGAATGTCAGCTATGGAATTTTTCTACGTTTTTGCTACCAGTATTGCTACATAATTTAGCTACGAATTTGATATGGTTTATCTATGAAAATTTGCTACCTTTTGCATTTTTTGCTATGGATGTTAGCTATGGAAATTTGCTACGTTTTTTTCTACCAGTTCTAATACGGAACGTAGCTACAAATTCGCTACCATTTGGCTACGGAAATTTGCTAGCTTTTGATACCGATTTTGCTAGGATTTTGAAAGATTTATGCAATAGTTTAGCCACGTATTTTGCCTGGACTTTTTTCAAAAAAAAAATATATTTTTTAATTGTTTTCTACTTTTGCCCTGTAAACATCATATTCAAATCTCGATAAATATAAAAAAAACTTATACCAAAGACAAATACTCAAACCAAATAGCATAATAATTCAAACATAACCAAATGTAACACGGTAAAGATCCAAAAGCAAACAATAAAGATCCATATTATCCAAAAGCAAACGATAAAGATCCTAATTTTCCAAAAGCAAACACGATAAAGATCCTAACACGATAAGTTTCAACATATCTTAAGTTGGTGATGGATTTGGTGGCGGGTTTGGTGACAACATTTGAATTTTCTCATTCATTTCGGCGTACAACCTCGCACTTTCTTCAATTTTCTCCATCATAGCACGTTTCTCTATTTTATCTAGTTCCATTTCCGTTATTTTTTCCTTCAACTGTTGCACCTATAACATCCAAACAAAAATGATCAGATAACATACATAATGACACCTTCTAACAAGTTATGACACTTATAACAAGTTATAACCATCAGTTAATATAAAATCATTACACCCATAAATTTGGGATGTTATAACACATTACAAATATACATAACCCAATATAACCCAATTCATATAAATAACCCACATGAAAATATAGACTTTTTTTACAAAAAGAGAATACGAACCTCATCACTATCACTTCTCTCTTGTGGATATAAACTATGGGTATTCGACATTGACGGTGCACCCGCCATCATGAGAGACGGGTCAGCGATGTTCCCAGTTCCATACATTCTACCCTTTTTTTTCCCACCAGCAGTTTGCGACCATAATTCCATGTGAATTTCCGGGTGTAAGCTAGTATCCTCTCCGTATTTCTCGATAACATACTTATTATATGTGCTCTGTGATAGGAAAATAAAACAATTAGTGCTTCAGCATAATATAATTCTATATATATTAAATGGTAAGCTCATTTGAACAATAGTGGCAGTTTTGTGAATGCCTTTTACTTTATCTCCAAACCCTCCATAGTTTATCAAAATGCCTTTTGGTGCTGGTCTGTGGTTGTTTTCCTGGTTTTGTTCTAATGGTGTTTGGATTCTCCTCTTAGCTGCTGGCTATGGGAGTTTGATTTGTGGTGAATAAATTCCTTTCTTGGCTATGGAAAAAATTCTTTAATCAATAGTTAAAGACCAAAAACAAAATCAGTAAATAATATGTTTTACTTTAATAATTCACATTTGATGCTCATAGGCAGGCTGTAAACATGTTGAGACGAGGCAGGGGTTAATTTTAAACAAATTGGATTCCAGGTTTTATGCAGCACAAGGGGCAACCACCACCAGTTCAGCAAAAAAAACCAGGGTGATTTATTTCATTTCTGGTCTATTTGTAGGTCCTAACAATAACTTCGAATTATAATTAGAACTTACACCTTTTTGTTGTAAATCTTAGATTTCAACCTTTTATAATTATAATTACAATTTACAACTTAGAACTTGGTGACTAGAATCTAATTATCTAAAGTTGAGTAAAAGGTTGAAATCTTGGACCATAGGGAACTTCAAAGGCTGAGAGAATGTAACTAGAGTCATGGTTATTTTGCTACATGTTCTAAGCGTGCTCCCAGTAGCGTGCAGGTGTTTTCGACAACTTCCCGTTAGGTTATTAGTTGTGAATACGTTTTCGTTTTAGTTTTATTAAAACTCGATTGGCTCCGCCGCGAAGCGCGGGTGGTGGAATCCACTAGTTATATAAATAGTACAAATATACATTTACGAAGTAACAAGACTTACATAAGCTTCACTCGCCCTCGTGTCAACCCAAGTCACATTATGCTCCTGAATGAGATCTTCTACATCATCAACCTCTCCCGAACCGTGCTCTACCGACCTGCTACATCCCGACAATCTATCTAGGGGTCTCGACCCTTTCTTTGCGTGTGTTTGTAACCAGAACTCACCAAACTTAGCAGGCTGCTTCAATGTCTTCTCCTGAATCAAAAACCAGAATTACAATTGATTTATAAATCAAATCCTGAAACAGTCAATTACTTTATCCTTCACAGCCCTCAGCAAGTAATTTTTTAATCAAAAAAATTAAGATCAAATATCATTCTTGAATTATAAAAATTCAGTTGGTGTCATTCTTGAAAGAAAAAAAATCAATGTGTGAACGTTACTGCTTAAATACGTTGTGTTACCTAATTTACAAGCTTGCGAATGCTATTTAATTACATTCAGAGTGTATATGTGTGTTAAAGATGACAAATTAACATTTCTTACCATGTTTTTCCTGACTGTGGCAAAGCTTTTCGAGCCAAGTGTGTGCCTGCCACCAATTGCTTTTCCTTTGTTTTCGTTGTTTTGAGAAGATTTGCCTTTCCACGAATCAGTATTCCAAGCCTCCACTAGTGTTTCCCAGTACTCTTGACTAATCCAGACTGGCTTAAACGGAAGAATAGGAGTCAGATCGTTCCCAAGTTCTATATCCTTATGATCCGCAAGGGTCTTGGCTTTATCCCGAGCTCTCTTCAACAAATCAGGAAACTTTCCCTTAATGCACTTCTCCCAACACGAGTAAATTAGGGATTCTGACTTGTCTTCCCATTGATAGTATTGCTACATAAAAACACTTACTAATAATGTCTTTATTCTTTATTAAATCATAAGTGTTATCATATACAAATGTGTCATAAGTATATACCTGAAAACGCTCAAACAAGCGTTTACGGTGATGGGAAGGAACATCTTTCCATCCCTGCCATGGACCCGACCACATAGACTTCAGATTGGAACCAATGGTCCTAGAAACTTTATCTTGAATATTAAATCTACAAATGGGAAACAATGTACCACAATTAACATTAGTAATGATTTTATATTCACCTATAAGGGAATGTTAACAGATACACACACTCATCATTTTCAACCCAAATCCAAGTGCGATTTTCAGGTGTAGGTGGAGGAACAGGGATAACCGGTCCACGACCAACGACTATTACAGACTCATCATCATCATTGGGCTCATGGTGCAACTGACCCCTACCGTTACCTTCACCCACACTACGTCCGCCACCTCGACCCCCACCTACACCCCTACCACCACCTTCACCCACACTCCGTCCGCTACCTCGACCACCCCCTTCACCCACACTACGTCCGCTACCTCGACCACCACCTTCACCCACACTACGTCCGCTACCTCGACCACCACCTTCACCCAAATTACGTCCGCTACCTCGACCACCACCATCACCCCTACCACGTGCTGCCGAACTGCGTGCCATATTTGCTACAACAAAAACAAACCTATTAGTATAAGTTTTATGTTTAAAATTAGTTCCTAAACTTTCATCGCCTTAAAAACAGTTTTATGTTATTATAATGCTTTGTTAATAACTTGTATTAAACAAACTACTATATCTAGAAATGACAAATAGGCTACAATAGTTAGATATGATAAGAAAATGCAACAGATGGTTGATAATTTCATCCATTATAAAAACAAAACAACACAGTATATGAAAACATTTAAAAAACTAGATAAGTATTTTGATAACTTCATTCAATTCTTATTTCTTTAGCATGGACAACCTAAACTAGCAATTGAATTAAAGAAACAATATGTAGATTCTTTGCAATAGATATCGGAGTTAGTTACTATAAATTACCTTTTTTATTAACATTATTTTTTTAAGCATAATAAGACCCTTTTTGCATAAATAAAGTTCGCATATTCTTTTAGAAAAATTCAGCAAACGTATTAGGGGTTTTCACAACTTAATCTTAAATTGAAATGTGGATTGGTTTTTACATCAACATTCAATTTTACCCCTTTCGAGGAGTGGGTTTCTAAATGGAACGAAGGAGCTGATATGTTACTAAAAAAAACCCTAATTATGATAAACAACACAATGTTAATTTTAATTTAAGAAATTGTGCTGAGGTTTCTCTATTTGGTCTCGCTGGATAACAAAATTCCAAATGCAGGAACCATTCAAGAATCACACATATCATATTAAGTAATTTGAACATTTTCAAAACCGCAACGGAACTTCGATTGCAACATATAATGCAAAGTAAATGGAAATAACTAATAAAAAAGGTTGAATCTTACCTACAGGTCGGCCGATTGAGGCCGCTTGTGCCGGAGGCTTTTTTGAAACTATTCAGAGAAAAAACAGAGATATAGAGTTGAGAGGGTTGAAACGAGTAATGGAGCCGAATGATACGCATTGTGCGATATGGGGAACATGAAGGGACGAAGTAGGGTTGGTTGTAAACGTGGTTTGAGGTCCCGATCATCCCGGTGTAGTGTTGTAGTTGGTTATCTGTGCGAGACTAGAAAGGAATTTAGGGTTCTTTCATACCCTTTCTGCATTATTTGGATTTTATTCGGGAATTATCCTTTTATGTACCTTTTTTTCATTTTTTGAATTATTATTCCCAACGTTTTACATTAGAAAAACATTTTTACAATAAGGTTCTTCAATTATTTATGACATACTTATATGAGTTATTTTTAATTTTTACGATTGTTACTTAATTTAATTTTATGTTTTTATTTATTAATTGTTTTAATATATTTATTAGAGATGTAGAGATGTATCTCTCTGAGGACATGGTCAAGATAAGGGTTTGGGGAGGCACCATATTAAGGTTAAGGATTATTAGGGAGGGTTTGGTTATATCGTAGCGTGGTTCTAAGAGCCTAGACTTTTTCTTAGGATGGAAGGAGGTTTGTAACTGAGACTTATATTTGGATGTTTATGGGTTTTGTTGTTTTTTAATGGCATATATACCTTTGTTTTCCTACGAGACACTTTCAATGTTTCTCTAAATTTAGCAGCTCCTTATTAGTTTTTAGTGTTGTTTGCTTGTTGATTTGTGTGTTGTCAAGCCGGGGGTCTCTCTGGAAGCAGTCTCTCTATGCGTAAGGATAGGAGTAAGGTTTGCCTACATCCCACCCTCCCTAGACCCTACTCTTAGCTTTGCCACTTGTGGGATTTACTGGATAAGGTTTGTTGTTGTTGTTTAAAATGATTATCATGTAAGTTCGTTTTTGTAACTGGTTCGACCAGTGAACGAGTTGATTGACCAGTGCATTTTCCGGTCTAACACCCTGAAGGGATAGGAGCCTAATCCAGGTGGAGGCGGCGCCCCTATCCCTCTAAACCAAGACCCTGGCGCTATATCTCCTCCTCAGAGCTGGCGAAGCAGAAAGCAAGCCAGTGCGCGAGTCAGCGCGGAATGTTCCCTTGCCACTTTTAGTAAGAGGTGCAGAAGATAGACAAAAGGAAGATTCAGCAGGATCTTTGACAGAGCACGCGCCAATAGGGAGGCGACAAGTGGCAAAGGTGGTACAACCACTACTGACAGGAACGGCGACATGACTGTGCCCACGCTTCCACCATACCGTCGTCAACAGTAACCAACAGACATCCCCTGCTACTGTCAGACGTCACATCAGGTGGTAGAGGCATGGTCAACTACTGTAGCCAGGTTGAGGCCGCCGTCCGCCAGTCAGAGGCTGCCACGTGTCCGCCTCGATCAACGATTGGGCTGTAATCTGACGTCATCCACAGTGATCCGCCTTTTCCCGCCATTTTCCTGGAGGACCGGGTCTTGGGCTTCTGGTTGGGCCCAAGTAGGGTTAACTTCTCGTGGGCTTCTCTTCTAGGCCCACGAGTTACCCTACAAATAAGAATAGACATCTCCTTGCCAAAGGATCCGAAAATATTCATTGTAAACTAGTATTAGCCACTTGTATTCCTTTATACTTGATCGATAATAACATTCCGGCTAGTTACAGTGGACGTAGGTCATACTCCGACCGAACCACTTACATATTGTGTCGTTACTGTCTAGTTCATTCACACACGTACACATTCACTTGATTCTCACACGGGTTGAACCTTGAGGTTTGGGTAAAGGATTATTCTTGACGTTACATAAGTATAAACCATACGGAGATTAGTGATAATCTCCGTGATACTTATTGTTTCTTCATACCCATTATTCAAACTCGAAACACTGGGTCATATAACAAATATCATCAGACACTTTTCTTTCTTTCTTTTCATCTCTTTCTTCTTTTCTTTTAATAATAAACCCTCTCATTTTATCAACAAAGGTTACATAACCTCCAAAGATATTATATTTAATTTACCAGGGCGATATGTCACCTATTTTGTGCTAGGATGCCCCACTGCTCACAATCTAAGGACTGTTGATAGTTCCTCCTGGAACACCCTGCACACTTAGTCAAATATAAGTTTGGGAGGGGGACCCAGACCTTGAAGATCTAATCGTAATAGAATCAGTTCCCTGCATGACTTGAACTCCAACTTCTGGTTTTTGAAGATTTGTATCTTCCTCCTCTGATCCACTCTTGCTAGAAGTTGAACATTCTGTATCTATTCTGTTGGTTTCTTCAGGACTTTGTTCAGAATCCTACTCACTAGCTGATGATTCGGTTTCTTCATCTGAACTCTCTTCTGAACTTTGTGCACTCCTAGACGATTCTGCCAATTCTCCAATCTCCATTCGATGAGCGAAACTCGCTATTGCACCATTATCACCTCTCGTAAGTCGTGTCTTCTGGTCAAAACCTTTCTCAGCATGCATAATTAATACACTCGCAACATCTATGTTTACTGGAACATAGTGAATTGTAGGAGTAACAAAAACATAGCTGTTTCTTGATTGGTTTGAACATTGTTAAGTTGTCTAGTTTTATTGGGTTGGGTTGACTTTGACTAACATCTGACGTTGACTTCCTCTTTAGATGGTCCCACGGATTACATCCGGAAACCCTCTGATGTTGTTGTTGTTGAACCTGTTGGTTGTTCATTGAAGACGCGAAAACCCACGGGTTTGTGGTGTTCTTGATATTAATCGGAGGTTCGGGTTGACGTGGTTTTTGACTTACGTGAGCCAACAGGTTGGTTGCATTTGCCATTACGAAAGTCTAGTAAAAAAGTCAACTCTGATCAACGAAAGCCAAACTTCGGTCAACTAGGATTTGAATTTACCTAAATAGTGAACCTTGGTCAATGAAAGTCAACTTCGGTCAACTCATGTGGACTCTTAGGGAGAATAGCTTAGTCACTCGTGTGCAGTCTTAGGGAGAATGGCTAAACCACTCATGTGGGAGAAAGCTACTCATGTGTACTGTAGCGCGATTGGCTAAGTCACTCGTGTCTGCTGTAGGACACTCGTGTCCTGCAGAGTTGTTGGCTTGTTCTTCACGAAAATCAACATTTTTGCTCAAATCTCACTTAATATTGACGTGTTTGATGATATAATGATTGGGAAAATTTTCAAAACACTTTTGGAACAAAACCAAATAAAAAAGACACGTTTTAATCCACAAAACACTATCAAAATCAATAAAAAAATGGGTTTTTTCTTGTTGTGGAAATGAGTTTTAAACTTTCAAAAACCACTTTTAATCTGAAAATACAACGGATTTAATCAGTTTTTGTTTCGAAAACACCTGTGATACGATCCTCGCCTCTGATGCCACTTATAGGACCGTCACAGACGGTCCGAATATCACGGGTTTGTGCGAGGCGCGAGTGCGGAATCCTCGGATCTCGGTTTTAGAAACAAAATATCAAAACACATACATGAAGAGTTGTCAGATTAAGTTAAATGGCTATTCGATTGATAAAAACAGTTCGGGTACATACACTACGAATCATATCATAAAACACACACTAAAACCTCTCAAAATGGACAACCTCTCTAAGTGCTAATGAGGGCTAAACAAGTTTGGTATTTATATAACCTGCCATTCGCCCTAGGCCCTAGGGGCAAATGGGTTTGGGGACACGAGTGGGTGGGCTTGGAATTCCACACGAATGGCGAAGTCATTCGTGTCTATGGAAGCTACTCGTCCCTGTATAATTACCAAATTGGCTTTTCACTATAAAACTACTCGTTTAACCTAGCGAACGACCTATCACTAGCTGTGGACATACAAATAATGCACTTACAACTTTAGTTTATCCAAATTGACCATCATTGACCCTAACTCACTCTAATCGTGCTTAGTTCCCTTAATTGAATATAGGTGCCGCTAAATAGTCAAAATTGACACTAATTGCCCATAAATTACGCAAGTTACCATTAACGAATCATAAGTGAACAGTATTCACGCTAATTTACCATAACTGACCATTCTTTACCCATATTGATCATAATCGACTATCACTAATCAGTACTTGCTCTAATTAACACTAACTAATGACCAATGACCTTAACTGGTCTTTATTGACCAATGTTAATCCCCTTAATTATCATTATAAATCACAATTTCTATATAATAATGATTTTCCATTAATATATCCAGGATTGTCCATGATTAACCACGATTGCTATCCCAAAGCTATAAACAAGCTCGTTTAGCAAACGAGCTCGAGCCCTAGCTTTGGTTATCGAGCTCGAGCCAGGTTGCAAGCCTTAACGAGCCTACTATATATATAACTTTTAATTAATATATATTAAAAATAAATGTAAATAATAATGATTATTATTTATGAAATTATGAAAAATAGCTAAATTATATATAAAATAATATTTATAATCAATATTAATTAACAAATAAATAATAAAGAAGTTGATCCCGAGCCGAGCTCAAGCTCAAGCCTGGTAGAGCTTGAGCTTGGCTCGACTCGTTTGCACCTGTAACAGTCAAATTTGTTCATATATGGTCAAAGCTGGTCAAAATTAAGTAGTTTGACCATAGTTTAAAAATCGCTACAAATTCAACCCATGAAAAAAAAATAACAAAACCATGAAGGTGAAGTAGTAAATCAGTACTAATTTACAATATATTTTATAAATATTAATTATTTCCGGTACTTCTTTGTTAAATTTTATGTTTTATTGAATTATTTTTAAATATTTTTTTCTAGTTTGCTGCGGGTTTTGCTACCAATATAAATACATTTTTTTGCAATGAATTTTGCTACAAATGTTATTACCAATAATATTAAACTATTTATTAGATATTTTTTTTTCTTGTTTTTGTTAAAAATTTTGCTATGAACGTTGCTATAGATTTTGCAACGTTAGTTTAAGTTTTTTTTCAAGATTTTGCTACCCAATTTACTACAAAGTGTTTTTAAGTATTTGTTTTCTCAACATTGCTACCGATTTTGCTACATATTTTTTAATACTTCTTTTAGTTAGTTTTTGACATTTATTTTCATGACTTAGCTACGGATTTTGCTACCGATTTTACCAAATTATTTTTATTATACCTTACTCCCTCAAATTTGCTACGGATTTTGCTATGAATTTTATTTAACTTTTCTAGTTAATTTTAAAAAAACTTATTTTCATGGTTTTGCTATGGATTTTGCTACCGATTTTTGGCAAATTATTTTTTTATATCCATTTCGCCAATTTTGCTACGGATTTGCTATGGATTTTGCTACGGATATCATTTGCTACGTAATGTCCGTAGCTAAATAGTAGCAAAATGCGTTCGTAGCTAATCCGTAGCTAATTCGTAGCAAAATTTGCCACCGATTTGTTTGGTAGCAAACTTTCCTAGCAAATGCCTCTTTTTGTAGTAGTGTTTGCCATGTCCTAAAAATGAGAACATGGGTGTTGTTGTATGTGACATCCTAGGTGGCATTGAGACATGAATTTTTTCATGTCTCCACACCCACTAGCCTAACGCTAGTGGGTATAGAGGAGGCTCATTCTTTAAAGATGGTCCTCCACATTAGCCGTCACGTCAACATGAAGCAAGGCCATCACCCAAGGGATGATTCTAGGGTGTGAAGGATGAGCTGCCACTCACCCCCCCCCCCCCCCCTAATTTCCAACGGTCAAAACCTGAATGGATACATCCAAGCTAGATTATATATATGATATGGATACATCCAAGCTAGATTATATGAATTATATTTCAAACATGTTTCGGAGTCTAATTATCATCTTTTTTCTCAACTCATTTCCCATGCATGTCATAATTCATAATTCTTCTCCGTCATTATATATGTCATTTATTACCTCAAGAAATGAGAGGTATATGGTTTGATTATATTGGAGTTATCAACTCTAGTGAAAGATGAATGAGTCATTTGTTAACGTTTCTAGAACGAGCACACAAGTTGAGTAATGTTAGGTTTATTTAAAACAATTATGTTGTCCAATAATTCTAATTTTTAATGAATAGTTAGGCACATGTAAATATTCAAATTACGTTATCCATAATAATGTATTCTTTTCGAGTAAAATATTTAGATGCTTAATACCCCCATTAAAAATATAATTTCAAGTTATCTTCATATCGTTTAATACGTAAAATAATGGTGTGTTGTTGATCCCACACTCTTTTTTTTTTTCGAAATCCCATGATATCAACAATTGAATACCCTTAGGCTGGACATAAATGTGAGGGTGGCATGACACTTTTATGTTTAATAGCGCCGCTAAGAGCTTTAATCCACACCATCCAGCTTTAATCCACACCATCCAGCCTTATAGCCACGATGCAACCTGCTAAATCCGAACTTGAGCTTGGTTGGTGACTTCTCGGTAGAAAATTACTTAAAGCAAGATTTGAATTATCTCACACTTCTACTAGAGAAAAAATCATCTCAAATATCTATCATATATGCGTCTTTTTCTGCAGCCTGGCCATATTCTATAGAGTTCACATACATCCCACAATAACTTTGAATTACAATAAATAAAATAAATCTTACTTTATTTTCGATCACTTCAACATTTCACCTAAGAATAATCGCCACCTTGTTGTATCAATGTTTACAAAGACCATGCCAAAAACAACAATCTAACGTTATTTAAAACATCACAAGTCCAATTCTTGGATCATCAACACCTATACCCACATCACATAAACATGTTGGCTCAACGTAACAGCCCCAACACCACGGTAAAACCGCCTGCCGGAAAATCCACAACTTTGCAATTCCTATTCGATCTAGATTCAAAATATTACATAACTCAAAACGACGAAAAAAATAAACAATTTTCTGATTCTAGAGACGAAGAACTTTCTTCGATAATCCTTTATTGCACCCAATCGCGTTTGGATGATCAAGGATCCGCATTAAAAAGACTCAAACTCACACAACTTTTATCGATCATTAAAACTTCAGTAAACCCGATTTCTGATCAAATCCTAGATCTTTTGTTTAAGATGGTGGCTTCAAATCTATTCCGTCCTCTCCCACCACCATCTTCCACCGTGTGCTCGGGCATTTTTCTTGAAGATGATGATGTCCTAACTGTCCCTTCGGCCGCTTGGGCGTACTTGCAAATCGTGTACGATATTCTCCTTCGGTTAATAATCAAGATAGACGTGAAATCCGTTCAGGGAGAATATAATGTTGGTTCAAGGATTTTAAATCAAGGTACGTTATAAAAACATATATAGCAAACGTATCTAGTGTGATAAGTATTTTATATAAACAAGCAATAACTTTAGATATATAATACTGATCACATTGGAGGTATAAACATTGGCAAGAAATTTGTCATACTTAATCATAGAGAAGTGAATCAAAATGACGAAAATGGCCATTTCGATCATGTTTTTTTTTTACTGTCAAAATCACGCAAATGTCGATTTTGAAAGCAAAATCATGTGGTATGTGATATATAAGTTCGCATGTGACCTTTTGGTTGAGTTTTGGCATGATATAATTCAAACTATAATCTATTTGTTAGCGATAACTCCGTTTATTCGTTTCCAAAATACTACATTATGAGCGGATTAAAAATCACTCTAGGATCTCAATAGGTACATACATAGTTACATTTCCATTTAAATAAGATTGCTCTTATTAACAAACAGTGGTGAAGCTTGACAAAAAATAGTGGTGGAGGCTAAAAATCACGAGATCTAATTTTATTTTTTCCTATTGGTGGGGCCGAAAGTTCAAATCGGTAGGGCTGAACTTAATTCATATAAAAATTACCTACGAAAATTGCAAACTTCAACCACTGAGTCAAAAAACAGAACCTAGGGCACCCCTTGACCCCATTATCTTTCGCCCTTAGCAACGAAAATGAAAGTTAGAAGTATCATTAATCACAATTCCAGTATAGATTATTAGACTATGGGTAATGGTTAATAATGTCTATTCAAAGAATGTGTAATGGTTAACCTATTTTAATGCCCTTTTAATTATTATTTTCCTTATGTTTCTCCTCTTTGGACATCATACTAGAAACGCGCCTCCTTCTTCATGCCCCTATAATGCCAACGGGGACGGTGTTAAGGGCGTTATCAAGCTCATTCATGCCCACATAATGGCCATTACACATGGTCTTATAAGATAATACACTATTAAAAAATTGGCTATTTGCTACAAAAGTTTTCTTACGGAAAAAAAATGCATCACAATTTTTGATAAACAAACTCTATTTTTTCTAACAAATTATTATTATTATTATTATTATTATTATTATTATTATTATTATTATTATTATTATTATTTTTGCATGTAGCTCCGGCAATGGAAGAACAATTCATCACCAAGAACTTCATCCTCAACCTCCTCACCCTCTTCAACTCCGACGACCTCCGCGAACGCGACGCGGTTAAAAACATCGTTCACCGTATCTACTCCAAGTTCACATTCCACCGATCCTTCATGCGCAAGTCCATGACAGACGTTTTACTCCATTTCATCTACGAAACCGATCACCGTCAAAACGGTATAGGAGAGATACTAGAGATATGGGGAAGCATAATAAACGGATTCACAGTTCCATTAAAGAACCAACACAAGCTGTTTTTAATTAGGGTTTTGGTTCCTTTGCATAAGCCCAAGAACATGGTGGTGTATCACCGACAATTGGTGTATTGTGTGTCACAGTTTGTGCAAAAAGAGGCGGAGCTCGCTATAGTGGTCGTTGGAAAGATTTTGAGGTGTTGGCCGGTGACGAATTGTCAGAAGGAAGTGTTGTTGATCGCAGAGTTGGAGGAGATTGTGGAGAATGTTGATCGCCGACGGTACTTGATGGTGGCGGTTCCAGTGTGGAGTCGGATCGCAAAGTGTATAACGAGCGATAATTCGCAGGTAATGCTATTTGACAACACTTTTTTACTTTTTCGTTCTGTGTTGGGGTAATGCTGAGTTGTTTTCTGTATTGGCGGATCAGTTGTTATAGGATGAGGAATTCAAACAACTGATCCGCCAATACAGAAAACAACTAATTGGGGTAATGCTGAATGGTTTTCTAAAAGTATATTTAGAATTCAAAGCACAAGAGGGGCGTATATGAATTAGAAATTACGTAAATTGAAGTTTAATAATGTAAATTTTGTCTTGTTGGTCGATAATAACAATATGACAAATTAAACTCCATACTTCCACTTACATTGTTAAGTTGTTATGAATAAGTGGATGATTTTTATCTTGGCTAGAATGTTGTAAATTGTTTTGAAATGATATAATGGAAATTAGGGGCATACCAAGTTATTATTCCACTAAAGTGTCATTCCTATTATCAATGAAAGTGAATGTTAGCTCTTGTTATTAGTGACATTGTATACTAGATTTTTATTAGTCAATGGGTCATAGTTTAAGTTATTAACGTTTAATTGGAAAAAAACGTACAAAAATTGACACAAAATTTCTTGCATCTGTTACCGTTTTTTTGGTAATTGAAATCATAGGTAGCCGAACGGGCTCTGGATGTTTGGAATAACGAGCAATTCATGAGATTGGTGTCTCAAGATATCGAGATAGTGTTCCCAATTCTGGTTAAAGCCATCGAAACGAACCTTAAGGTACATTGGAACAAAAACGTACAACAATTGACACAAAACGTGAAGATATTGCTTCAAGAACTTAACCCTCTTCTCTACAAAAGGTGCCTTGATAGGCTATAAATTAGAAGAGAATACATTTACATCGATTTTGTAGGTATATACAAATTTATGTAATTATATCCTTCAATTAGTTAACGTTAGAAAACCATTCATTTTAAGTTCTTATGAGTTCAAAGTTCAAAACTAGTAGATTGGGCCAAAACTTTTGAAACATTACACAAGAAAACTGCGGTTCTTTGGTTGGGCTGGACCCTCCAAACCAGTTCCAAAGACCAAAATACAATCTGTGGGGAAATCGGTGAGGACGATTATGTCATTTAAAAACTCTTTCGGCGCGGGTTGCCAACGCAAGCCCCACACACCACCCTCTTCATTTGACGATGAGGGTGTTGCCTCTTTGCGTGGAGGAACCCACTGGTGTGGGGGAGGTTGGGTGATGAGGTGTAACCACTTGGTTGACTGACTTTTTTTTTTTAAAATAAAAATAAAAATTTGACCAACCATTATTGGTTGGTTATTTTGAAACCTATGCACCTCTACTCTCCACCGTTTTGGGAGCTTGAGTTTTGGACCTCACTCTTGCCACACGGCAACTCATGCACCCAACCCAAGCCTCCCCTCCCTTTAGTCTAACAAATGGCCTTCCCGAGACCACACCGTATTTTGTTGCATTTGATTATTTGAACACACTTGTGGACGACGGTGAGGACAATATGTGATGACTGTCCGCAAAAGGTACACAACGATAATCAATAAAACATGCACGTGTTTGATATCATTCTTCGTGTGAACAGTCGAAATTAAATCGTATATATCAAAGTGTCATTTTGAGATTTATATTTTTTTAATTTTAAGAATATAAATTTTTGTATATATATTCATGAACAACGTGTCACCTAAATCTTAATAGAAAATTATACTTTTAAAACCTCAAACCGTGAAAACCAGCCGGTTCGGCCAACCCAACCCCCACGACATGGCACCAAGTGATCAATCAGAGGGTATGATCCATAGTATCAAAAAGTATATATTAACTTAATACATATCAACCAGCACTAGTCAAATAACAATGCCATCAAGTGAACTGTATAAGAATATGATTTTTATTAAAAGTTGTATAAGCAATTAAGTATATGATAACAAGGGCCATTTTGTGCACAGGTCAAGAGTTCTTCCATTCTCCCTTGTCAAGAATCTGTTTACACAGAATCTACATACACAAATCAAGAGAGTACCATGGCGAAAACATATGTGAATGATTTCGTTCATTTCAAGTATTATCATTTCATTTAAGTAATTGATATGTGATGAAACGCATACAAAACATCAAACAAGTAACCAAACACGAGAAGGAAAGAAACAAAAGTTGTTAATTCTTGAAAGTTACATAATCAACTTGCACAGAACCTGCAGAAGGCTGAGTTCTTCTACTGCGTCTCCCCGAACACTAGAACAAATACAAACACACTAATTCGTTATGAGAAGTAAACATTAACTTTAAGGAGAAAAAGTGTTCCAACAACTAACAAAAATGACATGTTTTAAGCTTCATTTGCGACGTTTACTCTATATTTAAATATCAAAATGTTAGAAGTAAAGAAAAAAAATTAAAGACAAATAAAACCTGATGTATGAGTGTTGTGGTCTGATTGCAAAAAAATCCAAGACTGATCTCCATCTTGTTCTACCAGAATTTCTCCTTCCAACATATCCAAACTCACAGGCAATGTTATGTGAATCCAATGACCCATAAACTCTTGGAGAGTCAATCTTTTTCGACTGCATCTTAGTATCCGTCGTGCATGTTCAACACAAACCCGTTTGGTATCCAATTCCCAAACCATCCCATCTGTTGTGCTAGCATAGAGTTCCAAACAATGGCGCGCAAGAACGGGAGAGTATCCCCAACGGTCGCCTAGATATTTCACAACCTTATTTCCATCAAGTGGTATGAAAGGGCAGTGGCGGTTAGATTCTATTTTCAGCAGAAGGAAGTATAGCACTCGACCAATGCAATAATCATCAACAATTCTCCAATACCCATTAATTTCTACGGCTGAAACACGCCTAAGAGCAGATTTTAGTTCTTCGTCAGTAGCGTGAAGAGCGCTCTTTAGGTTATCCCATCGATGCAAACGAGATGGCTGGCCAACCTCGAATCCCATATCTTCATCAAGTGTGTATGGATTTTGTAAAAGAATTGTTTTGAGTTTCTGCTCCATGGTTCCAGCATCTTCGTTTCTTAGGCTGATCAGGAATTATCAAATATAATGATTCAGCCAACGCGAAGCTAAGAAGAATGTATATATTTAAATTACCTTCGGTTAAAGAAATCAGATTCACAAAGACGACGTATATATAATTAGAGAATGTCATTACCTTTGTGCAAAGACGCCAACTTCTGTTTCATCAAGCTCATCAAGTTCCATTTCATCACACCCATCAAGATTCGGTCTTGATTTATTCCTTGGCTTGTAAGACCTGAAACATAGAAAACCCCTATCACCATGGCCACATAAAACCAGAAAAAACAAACAATCAAAGATCAGATAAAACCCAATTTCTTCCTCCAACACATGGACAGTAGTAAAAAAATTGAATTTAAATGTTAACTACATAATACAGTCATCAAGTATATTATTAATTACATAAATAATCAGTATCAGTATGCAACAAGAACAGATTAAAAAACAGGAATCTGAAACAATAGATTGATCCTGGATTAAGAAGGATTAATACGATTAGATTAGAGAATTGAAGGACTACCTGCTAGGATTTTGGTGATCAGGAGGGAAGGCTTTTGACACTAAAACAGATACAAACACATTAATTAGTTATGAGAAGTAAATACAAAATTATGGAGAGAAAGTGTTCCAAGTCAAGCAAAATTTTAATATAAATGGCATGTTTTCAGCTTATCCAACCAACCCGTTTGCCCAGTTTACTTAGATTTCGATATCAAAAAGTTAAGAAAAATGTACACAGATTAAAGAATGTACAAAACCTGTTGCCAGAGTGTTGCCATTTGACCCGTTGTGGTCTGATGGCAAACAAACCCAAGCATGATCTCCATGTTTTTCTACCAAAATTTCCTCTTCCAACATATCTAAACTCACTGGCAATCCTACATAGCTCCAAAGATCCATGAATGTTTTGATTTCCATTCTTTTCCCATTACTTTTTATCACCCATCGTGCAAGTTCCACACAAACCCGTTTGGTATCCAATTCCCAAACCCTCCCATCTGTTGTGCTAGCATACAGTTCCAAACAATGTCGGATAAGAACGGGAGAGAATCCATATTTGCAAAATCTAAGAACCTTATCTCCATCAAGTGAGCTGAAAGACAAGCCCATAGATTTTGCTCTCCATACAATACAATATAGCACTCTACCAATGAACAAATCATCAATAATTCTCCAATGCCCATTAATCTCCACGGCTGAAACAAGCCTAAGAGCAGATTTTACTCATTTTAGTTCTTCATCGGTAGCATGAAGCATGCTTTTTAGCTCACCCCATTGATGCAAACCAGACTGCTGAGCACCCTCGGATACCATCACTTCTTCACCCTCGAATCCCATTCCATCTTCGTCCTTGGATCCCATTTCTTCTTCACCCTCGAATTCCATTTCTTCTTCAAGTGTGTAGGGATTTTGCAGAAGAAGTGCTTTAAGTTTCTGCTCCATGGTTTCAGAATCTTCATTTGTTAATCTTAGTCTGATTCAAGTATAATGAATTAATGATTCGGCCAGCAAAAAGTAAATTTAATATATATAAAATTAGATTACCTCTGTTTAAACACATCAAGATCAATCTCATCCATCCTTAACTTCTAAGACCTGAAACATAGAAAACCCAATCACCATGGCAAGAGAAAACTAGATAAATCAATTAAACATAAATTAAAACCCGAAACGTCTTTGCACGCGTAAAGAAATTGGCACACGACGAATCTTTAGAAATACATATATAACTAGATAAACCCGCATAAAACCAACAGTAAATAATTTTGATAGAACTAGTAGGCTCTTGCAGCTGGTATAGCTAATATGACTAGATAAACATGTACAAAAACAATGGATAAATGTGTAAAATAGAATAACTAGTTAACTCTATGTTTTCCAAATTTAAAATAACAACTGATGCAACAGGTTGGGTATGGCTCAAACATATAACATTCTAATTAAGGTTTATGGTAATAGACTATAAAGTTGTCCTACAGCGAACAAGAAAACATTGAAAAATCAACACATAATTTCATGTTCCAGGTTATCCACATGAGGGCCTTATGAGTGGCTAAACTTGCAAATTATACTCTAGTATCCGTAATGCAGTACTAAGATATCAACATATCAAAACCAAAGCAAAAGCATATAAACATTAAGCAAAACATACAAAACCATTGTAATCACTTTCATAGCAAAACAATGTTCTAAACTCACTATAATGAGCATGATAAGGAAAAATGAGGTTAGCATCAAGTAGTGAATCCACATCTTCTGTATTCACGGATTCAAAAGCAGAGGAATCACTCATCGCTCGGATTTAAAACAATTTCTTCAACAGAATTGGTGTTTATAATGCAACAGAATTCATGATATTAAAAATCAAAACTAACTTCTCAAACTTACTATCACCTATGAATTATGATTAATAGATTAAGTAAATAGACAGTACACAATGTTCCAGAATCTAATTTCAAAACACATGAATACTATCAGTTAAAGTAAATCATTCCAAAACAGACGAATCACGAATACATCAGTAACCTGCACCCAAAAAAAAACATACCTACACATAACGAAGATTAGATCGATTGAGTAACATTCTACTGGATTGCACTTACTATCAACGGCGATTAACTTTGTTAAACCTAACTTAATGAATACAATCACTAGCTAAAGTAATTTCCATATAACCTAATTTCAAAACACATGAGTATATCGATACCTAAAGTATTGTCAACATAGCCTAATTTCAATACAAGAAATTACATCATTAATCTGCAACAAAAAAAACCTAAATAGTACCTACACATAACAAAGTTTAGATCGATAATGTAACATTCCATTAGATTACACTTACTATCAACGATGATCAACACATGAACACGATCAGCTAAACCTAACTTCATCTAAGCACATGAATACGATCAGCTCAACTTAATTTCAGCTAAGCACTTGAATACGATCAGCAACTAAAACCGTAAATAATAATAATAATAATAATAATAATAATAATAATAATAATAATAATAATAATAATACGTGTACAAAGTTTCAAACAATGAAGATTATTAGATCGCTTATTACGTAACATTCCAATTGATTTTGTTAAAGAAATACTTATTATTTACCTTTGCAATGTCTGTTTCTAATCGTCGATTCGTTAGAGCAGAGCAGAAGAAATCAGAGTTTCTGAAGTTTTGGCGGGAAAAATATTATGGGGGTATGTATGGAATACTACTAGAATAGAGGAATACTACTAGAATAGAGTGAGTTTTTAAGATTTACTTTTTAGGAAAAAAAATTAAGAATGGGAGTGCGGGTAAATGCGGAGCTAGCTCAATTTAGTGGTGAAAAAAAAAACTCGGCTTTGGACCCGATCGGACACCGGTTACTACCCTACTCCACCAGCGGGTACATACCAGTTCTAGATCTGGGATAAGAAAACGGAACGGATCCAGAACCATCGGAACCGGTTTCATCTTTACTCAGTAAAAAATTAGAACATATCTGGAACCGGTTTCTACCTGACTAGGGTGTTGACTATGTTGACCAAATACAAAACCGGTTCCTACCAGACTCTAAACAAAACTCATTTTTCACACCTCACTTGGTAAATGCATATGTCATTAAAAGAGGATATCTCAAGTCATTTCTAACTTTTGAACTATGAATATGTGGATACATAGCGGGTAAAGTGTGAATAGATCTATTGGGCCCGGCAAGCCCCACTCGGGTCGACTGGATGTCAAACGGGTGCATATTTGTCCTATCCAACTTACGACATCGGGTGATGTCTGGTGGCGGGTATTTAAGGCATTAGTAACGTTCAACAATGATTCATAACGATTTAGTATTATGTAACAATGTCTAGCTAGCAACAGGTATAGATGTAAGGATTGTTACGTCTGGTTTACAAACGTTTACTTACTTTTACAAACATAAAACTCTGTGAACTCACCGGGACTGTATGTGTAGACAAAATAGTATGTTTTCTCAGGTCGCTAAGGTAGTTGCACATGGCTAGGATGCACGGAGTCGCACAACATCCTTTATTTACATTTCCGCTGCATAAACATTATCTTTGAACTACTTTACAAACATTGATGCACGATGGTTTGAGTTGCATCTTTTGAACATGTTTTGGGTTGTAACGTTTGTAACTGCTTCCGATGTATTATGGGTTTTCTAACTTTTGAACTGTTTGGTTTACATTCATTACGTTGTTTTCATGTCATATAGTTGTCGTTTATTGTGACCGTTGATTTGGATTCTGGTATGTCACGCGCCTCGCGGTAAAACCCCGCATATGGAATTTGAGGGTGTGACACGTGGCTTCCCATGAACACACACCTTCCTTTAAAGATTAGGACAGTAACATTTTTGCATAATCAAACCCATTTTTCACAAGATCATGTGTGTTTCAAGCTTGGAGCTTAACCCCCTTGGAAGAACATAGTAAACCACTTCAAAAGAAAAAGTTTGTTAAGTTCCCTAGCCTTGTGCTTGTTGTAAGTGTTCTTGATCTTGTTTTTATTCTTGATAGTTTATATTTTGAAGTTTAGAAAGCAAGTTGTACATAAAGTTTTAACAAAGTTTTAAACATGGGGTTTTGTGTTGGGTACGTTGGAGACCATACTTACCAGTTTATATACTTTGGGTGGTTTAGTCAGGGTTTACTAGTCAAGGGACTAGTTATGTACATGTTTCCTAAGTTCCTAGGGTTTTGTTTATGTTCCGCGTACTTAAGTCAGGGCCCGACGTACTTGTGTTAAGTACGTCGGCCCACTAGGAAACTCTATATATAGAACTGTTGTGCACCCTCATCAGCTAGGGTTTTGGTGGTCTACATTGCGCAAGTATAATCCGGTTCGTTTCATTGTATTCCATGGTTTTGATAGTTTATTCAGTAATGGAAATCATTTTTTGATTATCTTGTGTGTGTTGGTTATCATTGTTCATCTAGTTTCTTTCGGTTTTCTATAGATTCATCACCCAAAACACCTAATCAATAGGTGTTTGTGTGTGATATCAATCTTTTGCACCTGAGATCTAGATTATTGGTGACTTACATTTTGTATGTTTTAAATCTTAACATGGATTATCTAAAAACATGATATAGGGTCGTGGGTTTGGTGATGTGTTGTGGTTGTTTTTGTAGTTTCCAAAAGTTCACATAAACTTGTTTAAAATGATGATCTAAACATTGTTGGTAAATGTAAATTGAATACACTTAAAAGTGGTCTTAATCATCATAAAACGATCATTTAAGACTAAATATAGAGTTGATCTTCTTAGGAAATGAAGAATGTAAAAGTTACATCTTCAAAGTTTATGGACTTACGGACACAAAGTTGGACAAAGTGGACTTAATCACACTAATATACCTATTATTATCCCTAAAGAGACAATCAAAGACTATGGATGATGTTGGATCTTAATAATGATCTAAAGTGACAAAATTGATAAATTAAAGTTACGAGTTTAGTAGAAACTTGTCACTTTTGAAGGTCTAAGGATAAAATGTAACTTTTAAAAGTTAAAGATGTGATTTGGAAACTTTAAAAGTTAAGGGGTGTAAAGTATCATTTTAGAAATTTTAGTAAAAAAATGTGACTTTGTAAACTTTATTGTTAAAAATTGAAGATGGTACTTTCCTAGGTTTATTTGAAAACTAGTATATTACCTGAAACATACAGCAGATCGAATTTTTCCCTGCGCGTTGCGGAGAGAATTTAGTCGGTATTTGTTCTGTTATTTACGTTATCGGGGGCTACTAAACCAACCAGCCAATTCAACTAAAAACGGTCACAACACCCTTGTCTCAGGTCAAACCGTTGTCGCCAGCTAAACTTTGAACCACCTTCAGGAGCGTTATAACCGCGGATGTTAATGCCAGCCTTACGACATTAGACCTAAATACGGTAATGCCATTTACACCGCTAATCTAGCGCTGAACTCACCTTCGTCAACCAGCTGTTGTCACCACGACGTCGACCACCATATGGAAATGGTGGTTGTAGTGACCTTGTGCACTTTGCTCGACTTATATTAAACAAATGGCATTCACGTAATTAACATGTAAATAAAAGATTCTTTAAACGGTATTTTCGTAATTAACTTTAAGTTAAATGGTATGGCATTTTGGTAATTATGTTGTAAATAAAAGTTTCTTGCAATGGCAGTTTCGTAAATAACTTGCAAATAGAAGGTTCTTTATTTGGCAGTTAGTGTAGCGAAGCTCCGCCATTTGTTATATATAATCATATCTACAAGACTGCAAAAATTATATTTTTGTACAAGATATTATTCTGATAAAATAAGATTTCATAAAAATACAAAATTACCAAAAAGGTTGTTAAATATAAAAACTAAGGTTTTTAGTATAAAAATTGGTAATTTAAAGACATAGTAAAATTTGTATTAAAATGAACACTTTTATATCTTTAGGAATATAAAAATGTTAGAATATTTTTAGTGTTGGAAATAACCAAGTTTTAGTATTTTATAAGTTTTGAAAACACAAAAGTTATTATATAAATTTTCAAATAAAAATATGTAGAAATTAAAATTGATTAATTTCATGTAAAACATATTGTTAGGAATTTAAGAAAAATAACTAAATATATATTTTGGTGAAGTAGGAAAAATATTACGACGAGGAGTAATTATTCCTAACAAAATATATATGTGTAACTTATATTATTCGTCATACGAAAGTTATATAAGTTTGAATAATCGGACATGAATGTATTGTATTACGACGAGTTATCGGACTAAAAAGTAAATTGGACGAATAAGTGTGTGTGTGTGTGTGTATTATATATATATATATATATATTGTATAGCTTCCTACAAGATAATGTTAATAATACGGTAAAGTGAGTCGAGTCGGATATAATGTTAATTTAGGTTAGTAAATATATATTGTGAATATACTTGTGGGAAACCCGCGCTACGCGGCAGGACTCTGTAGCATTTTAATACTAATCACAACTTGGTTTTGAGTAAAATTTAAATCGAGATATAGATAAAAATAAGAACATCGAAGCAGTATGCTTGAAATTTATAGAACATCATGTTTCTAAAAGTTGTAACAGGAAAATACGACATCCCTAACATTAATTAACATCTTCTAGCCCAATTCGTCTGAAACCAATATGCCAGATTAAATTTTTTTTTTACTCAGATTAATATAGTGTTGATTATACTATTCAACATTCATCTATACGGTTTATTATTAATAAGCACAAAATCCAAGTTAGGTTTCTAGCTACCGTCTTCTTGTCGAATTGTAAACCCGACGCTGACAGTCGATCCCCTGCAAAAGTGATCCTGTCTATTGGATCAGATCGGTTTGAGCCATGGTCCACAATCTAAACCGGGGCGCTGCCACTCCTTTGATTGCTACCGTAGACCGTATTTTTGAGGATCGTGGTGACTGGAAGTATGGTCGGAGGTTTTTATGGTAGGTTTCATCTTGTCGAATGTCCATCGGAAATTGTAGAGAAATAGAGTGAGAGCCGAGAGGTACGAAGTTTGTTTGGTGCTGTGGGTTTCGGGTTTCAAACTCAGTTGTTGTTATTCCGGTTACGAATTGCTAATAAAATGGGTTTAACGATGATTCAATTGTAACAATTGTGACGAATTTGAGTGGTTGGTTACGATGGCGGTCGTTTCATCCATTTTTTCATATTGTCAATATGTAGGGGGTTTTTGAAGAATTGGCTATATATAGTTTATTAAAAAAATTCAATGAATTATCTTAAAACGCTTCGGTTGCTCTTTCAATTCAAACAAAAATATAATGTTGTAGAAATTAAGTGAATTGGTTTTTCAATTAATTTCATCTTGGTCAAGTAGTGATATTATTAATTAATAGAGATTTAGTTGTTTTATTAAATGTGTCTTTACAAATTAATAAGATTACAATTTTGCCCTTGTAAATGAATGTCAAATTACTATTTTGCCCGTCCAGAACCCATTATATAGTAGTATAGATATAGATATCAAATGATAAGATCATGACGTGATGAAATGGGGCAATGATTATAGTTCACAACAACGAACTTAACTAGCCTTGAAAATTAATGTTGAATGGTTATTAAAATATAAATTATGTGAAAATTATAACTAGGGTAGTCCATCACCAACGAACCTAGAACATGTGTTTTAATTAAACGGGGAACAGTATTTAAATAGCGGGTTGGAGTTGGGTGTACAACTTGCCGGATAAACACATGCTGTAGACATAGTGTCTTATACGTCCCAAACATTTATAGGTGTTTGACCCGAACTTGTTGCTATTCTCTGTTGTTTGATTTCACTAATATTGAGCTGAGGTTCACAGCCCTATCTTAAAATGTTTTACAATTTTTGAGGGAAATATATGTTTGTTAAATTAATGTAACATGTGGAAATATAATAAGTGGCAAGATGCATACCTGGGTAACTGGAAACCACTCGGGCTAGGTCCTCGCATGTTTACTGTAACAATTAATTCATTGTGTATGAAACCGAAATAAATTTGAATAGTCCTATTGGTGCCTGACAAGGCCCACCCCTACTTGATAGTGTCAAACCAGTAAAGACAAGGGTGCACATTATTCTGAACTGAGTTGTTCTAAGAAACAACTCGCGGGGCAAAAATGTTGTGTGTAGTCTTGGTTTGGTTATGGGCCTGGGATAGGTCGTTGTCGTCTTGTAGGAATTCGCAACTTCTCGTATAAGACACTACTTATATACTTCCGTTACCTGCTTGATTTGAAATGTTGTTGTGATGTGGAATTAAAACCTGTGAACTCACCAATATGTATATATTGACATCTTTTTAAATATATTTCAGGTAACTAGCACTAAAAGAACGTATGGCTAACTCAGGGAAAATAATGATGTTGAACTTTTGTTGGGAGGTTTATTTTTATTTCATTCTACTGGGTTGTAATATAATTGAGAAATCTTTGTCTTGAAACTTAATGTTAATGTTTATGTGTAATGGCGAACAAGATGCACCTTTTTGACGTCTTAATAAATGATATTTTTTTAATTAAGTATTGTTTGTGTTAATCTTGACTTTAATATGTTTTTGAGCGTTGTGGAATTTTTTACGCCGCTAACGTGGTGTGATAAAACGCAAGAAAAAACAAATGTATTTTGCAACATATCACTTTTCATGTAATATAATAGAATGAATTGAGTTTCAACTTATACGTTATATAACCAACATATATTGAAGATATAACCTTTTATACGCCGATCAAAAGCCCCAAAATCTAAGAGCACACCAAGATTTTGAGAGAAAACAAAGAACACAGGAAGGATGGAAGCATAGAGTGTGTCGACATATCGCCTCGTTAAAACAGGGGCTCCTGTTACCGTTTTCTTCTATTAAACATACCGTGTGTTAGGATGAGATCAGTACCATCTCTGTACCCGTACCGGTACTTATAATACCGGCTACCGAATTTGAAAAAAGTGGGTATCGAATACCTTATCGAATATTTTAGTATGGTATGGGTATCGATATAGGTATTTTGGTATTGAATCTGTATACATGTGTCATTTTTTTGTATTCTTTATGTGCAATATTTTTATTTATTAAATAAATAACAAAAAATAATATTAACAAAGTTTGTGTTAGTTTATCTTTAACCAATAACTAAAATGGAATATTATCTATTTATTAATACAAAGACACTTCAATAGTGTCTTTGTTTTAATATTTATATTGGCCATTAACTTTTAGGTTAACTTTATTTTCTTCTAATTTGACCACTAAACTTAGACCAACAAATTTTTAGCTTTTAGGATTTAAAACTTTGGCCACTAACTTTTAACTTAACTTTATTTTCTTCCAATTTAACCACCAAAATTTTAGTTTTTAGGATTTCAAACTTTGACCACCCAACTTTTTTAAACTTGCATTGCACTTTGGCCAAACTTTTAGCTTTTAGGATTTCAAACTTTGACCACCAAAGTTTTATCTTTTAGCCGCGAGTATTTTTTTGAAGCCCACGCGAGAATAACAGTCACTTAATATTATCTTTTATGTCCACGAAGCCCTCCACCCAACAGTGTCTTTAACATCCGCCAAACACTCAACGCAACAGAAGCGTGGGGACGGGTGTAAAACATGTCTCATGGAAACAAGCAGGACGTTTGCTATGGTATATGCTGGTACTATAACGAAATAATGCCAACAGAATTACCATCGAATCACACGAAAGAATGCCGAAAAATCATTGCCCAAATACTACTAAACATTTCTGCACAATAAACGCGCCGAAAAATCGGTCACACTAAGTATTTAAATTAGTCTTTCCATTGAAAAAAAATCTAATACTGTCATTACCTTGTGATGATTAAGTTATTAACATGTTATTTTCCCTAAATAATTATTTATTTTTTATTTCAAAGGAAAAACCAGCTCATTTAAAAAAAAAATCGTATATGCACACTCGTTTAAACCAATTAGTTAGATTGGTGTAAGAAGTGCATAATAAATTTATTAAAAACTTGTAGTAAATCCGTAAGTTGATTATCTAATTAACCACCTACCACACTTTCTTTTCCACCTCAATCGTAATGTCAATCGTTACATATACGTCTATCATGTGATTCTCTTTTTCCGCAAGTAACGTATTCCTACAAAGTTATTGCCAAAGTCTTCTAAATAAATAACTCTAGATTTATTTGAATAAATAAAATGCATGTTTTTGTCATAAATTAAATATCTAAGCTTAATAAACAACAAGCCATTTTGATTTTATACTAATATACTTATTTAACATTCTGATGAGTTAGTCAGGAAGAACAAGAAATATTGTAACATTCTTTCTCGTCCTTTAAGTATATATTATAGTAGAAAGAATCTATGTTTTTCATTATTATATTTTTTATCCTAAGTTTATGTATTTCCCCCTCAAAACTTTTTTGTTTTTTTAACTGTGAACTTCTATTAAAAAATAGAAACCGGGCCAGCTAGACGTTGAAACCCCGACAAGTTACATGAAGACGTCTCGAATGTTAAAATCAGACCATCTATGCCAACCAATGTTACAAAATTTAGATCTACTCGTTATCCATCAGAGCTTAAACTTTTGTTTAAGCTCTGCCGCTGATGATAGGCACGTGATTAATCACAGTCAATAAATAAAACACCCGCACATGATGCAATATGTATATTTTTGTACAAAATCATGCATAGTTTAAGATACGGGGAATCGTATAACACATCGAACTTTGATGTAATATTAGGAAATCGTAGTGAGATACTTTATTCCACTTGACAAATAAAAAAATAATTTTGTTCTCGGCATTATATCATCATAAGATTTAAAATAGTTAAGTATCAAAGGGAGCTTTGAAACTAAATTCTCATAAATTTCTAAAGTCATATAATAAATAGTCATTGGACGACATCGTTTTGCATGTTTTGTATTATTTTTTTATAGGATTTGTTATATAGCTATGTTAAGCAAAAAAAAATTTGGTCTAATTAGTGTGGTTAGTCAATTTCTTTACGTTATCATCTAGCATTTTTCTACTCTTTTATGTTTTCTTTTTATATACATAGCTGCCATTCTAAAAAAAAACCTAAGGGGTATGTTGGATCATTTATTGAACATCGAAATTTACGGATAAGGTTGCAAGATCGTATGACGTTGGTCTTAGCTCAAAAACAGGAAGCAAGAATGGAGACTTTGCTTAAGAATTGATGACCTAAGAGCAACAAGAAATCAAGTAGATTGAAGTTACAGTTGTGCTTAAGCATAGTTTACAATAAAATCTGGATCATCTAAGAACTCCTTATTGTGAAAACTTGAGAACTCCGTTGGAAATCCTACCTCCCATGAATCACATTCTGTAAATCAATTACACTTGTTCCAAACTTATTTTATTATAGGTAGTACCGACTTTTGTTTTTATTATTTTCGATCGATATAAAATAAATATTGATAGCCTCATACGCATATCTCTTTCGCCTGTTATATTAACTTATGATACCGTACCAATACTGTAATGAATGAACCGAAGCCATATGCAACACACCGGAAATCATAATAGTTTAAATTATACAAAGATGTTTGTTAAGTAGTAGTGCATGACATGAAAAGACAAAACGAATAAGATATGAAAAGGAAAAAGAACAACAATTAACTAAATCATCTTTAAGTAATTTTGTTTCGTAAAAGCTGCGAGTCTTCTAGATATCTAGAGTAGTTTATTGTTTATTTTTTCTTAAAGGTTCAAAAACTATCAAACAAATGAAGTGTTTATATCAATAAAAGCTTTTTACACCTACATAAAAGTATATTATTCCGTTACAAAAAATAAAAGTATATTATTATTGTTACATACTCTTATTGTTTTAGTTTTAATCTTAACTAGTAATTACGCGCCGCGTTAAAGTAGAAATATAACCGGTGCTGATTCGTGAAAAGCTACAGATTTTTCCGACGAACAATGGAGTTACACCAACGGTATTGCGAGGGTCTGCTAATCGGATAACACAACGTAGAGAGTCGTATTGTTCCGTCGGTACATCGGTGCGCGTTGCACTGAGCAAAGCGCCTAAACCGCTTGAAAAAGATGATTTACTACTAAAAGTAAAGCGATGGCATTTTCGTAATTACCGCGAAACTAAAGGCTTTTTATTTTGGTTTTAATAATAAAATTACTACGATGACATTTTCGTAATTAATTCGAAACTGAAGGCCTTTTATTTTGCGTTTAGCGATGTTACTATTGCTAAGGATGGAAAATGTTATATATATATTGTGGTGAACGTGTTTTTTTTAATGGCCAACGGTACACACCCATAACGAAGCCTCGCACCCTTCAGGTCTGGTCCCCGGCCCCCCCTAAGGTCCAGCCCCTCATTTCAGAATAACCCTACTGATGTATTGTAAAATACATCTATTTCCAGTGTATAGTTTGTACAATTTTCGAGTCGTTTAGATAGTGTTTTTATTAGTTTTAGGCTTGTACCGGTTTATTTTATTTAGTATAGGTTTTTATAGATTTTTATTAGCCTTGTGTCACTTTAGTACTTATTTATTTATTTTATATTTTGGTAGGTGTTCGAATGGACGTTGGAGCGTAAACGAGTAACTTTGGTCAAGTAAAAAACACCCGATTCTAGAGCATGGAGCTAAAATGCTATATAATAATAATAATAATAATAATAATAATAATAATAATAATAATAATAATAATAATAATAAAAGAAAAAAAAAAAAAAACAAAAAGAAACGTGACCTTAGGTCGGTCAACCCAAGGCCCAAAAAGAAAAAAAGAGATAATTAGGTGGGCCGCACTATTCTTGAAGGAAAAAAACATTATAATTGGAGATAGAGCATAACAGCGAGAGGATTTTTATTTTCGTCGAAGAAATCAATAGGAGATCGACCACAGGAGCAGCTGGCAGAATTATCAAGAGAAGGGGGTCAAGGGTTGAAGCACTGGTGCGAGCACGGGTCGGTTCTATTTCAATTATTTATTATTTATCTATTCAAACCTGTTGTGAACACCATGAATTTGTCCTGCTTTTATTGTTTTGATTGTGTCATGACTTTTATAGGCTAGACTTTTTTTTGCTACCTAGGCGATGATGAATACGCTTGTTTGATTTATTTTCTTTTGGTTTTTGGAACTTTTGGTTGTGGGTGAATTTTTAAAGTAAAGACTCTTTATTTTCTGTTTTGATGTATATGCATATTTAGTTTTATTTAATTAACTTTTATAAACTCCACTTGCGTTTTTGTGAATGTCTTTCATGTATGAATGCGGGTTAGGTTGCAGACTGTGTGTTAGCAGCTAGTTTATGGTTAATTGCCTAGGGTTATCCATAGGAGTTGTAATTGTTAGTTAAGTAATTCTAAGTGTTCTACCAATTCTCAATAGCTGTAAGGTGCGAGATTGTTGGTCTGTCTAGGGTGTTAAATTGCTAGATCTAGAGGCTTTGTGAGAAGATCTGCCTAGTTTCCCTAGCATTCCTTGTAGGCCAAGTCTTATCAGAAATATTGTAGTTACCCCTTGCACTTTCGGGTGTATTGTGACTTTCGCGCTGTGAGGTAGATTGTCTAGCGGGTACATTAAGATTCGAGTAGGTAAGCCTGTGAGGGTAACCTCTCAACCGGTGGTTTAACAGCACAACAGTATTCTAGGGTTTCCCCTTGAGAAGGGTCGAGGGTGTCTAGTTTATTCTTGATGTTTAGTATTTTAAGATCCCGGTTCCACACCAGTTCCATAGCCGTTAGAAGATTATCATTCATGTGTAGGATTCTAGCCTAGGTAGTGCCTTCCCATCATCTGATCCCAGTTGTAGTTTTCAGTTCGTGTCTTTATTTATTTTAGTTTTATTTTATTTATTTGCATTAGTTTATTAGTAAACCCCCCCTTAAGCAACAAAGCATTATTAATTTAGTATTTAGGATAAGTAATCGAGTCTAGTTTACGTTTTCCAGTAGAGTCTCGTGGGTTCGATACTCGGACTTACTTTAGCTATACTGCACTGACCGGTACACTTGCCGGTTGTGTGGTTTAGGTTTAGAGAGTCTTAGGTTATAAATTTAAAACTTAGAGTGTCTAGTTTAGGTTAATTTAGTTAGTTTTTATTAAACCACTTTCAGCACATCAAGTTTTTGGCGCCGTTGCCGGGGACTCTTAGGCGATTGCGTTTATTAGCTTTGATTACACTTATCTGCTATATCCGTGCTACTTGTTGTTTGTTTTGAGTCTGTCTTTTATTTTTATTATATAATTGTATTTAATTTTTTTGTATTTAATCATGTGTGAGATCTGTGGAGGACCCCATTTTACCGTGAAATGCCCAAATGCATCGAGGTATCCCCCAGGCTACCGTGCGAATACGTATACCAGGCCATATTTCCTTCAGTATCATTGGACAGAACTGAACACGAAAGAGGAATTTGATGAATGGCTTAGATCATACAGGGAAGAGCAAGATAGGGAACGTAAGGCCATAATCGAGCATCTAAATAGACCAAATCCCATAGCTCTAAAGGTTCCTTGCTTTGATAAAAATGGGAACTTAGTTGGTCATCATGTTGGCTCCGGTCCGTTAATCCCACTTCCCCCAGGAACAAATCTGCCCCCAGTGGAGATGGAAACGGTTTATCTGCACCCAGTTTGTAGAGCTCCCCCTGAGTCACAGTTAGAGCCAGAGACCATAATGGACATCTTAGTCCCACCTCTGGTGCCACAGGTTAGTAAATATGATTTCGGGAGTGACTCTGATGAAGAGGAAACAGATGAGGAAGTAGTGATGGTTGAAGATGAGGTAAGTAATGAACCATCATGGGAGGTAGAGTTTGGTGACGAGTTGGGTGATTTGCCGATTCCAGAAGTAGACAGAGATTTTGACCCAATAGGCGACCTCGACATCTTAGAGGCATTATTGGAAGGGTACCCGACTATGGAAATAAAAGAGTCACCAAAGGAAGTTGAAGAAGAAGTTGTGGAAGAGGAAGAGCACCACCGCTGGCCCGTGAAGACATTAAAGAATAGAGTGTCACTGGATCAGCCAAAATCACGGGAGAAGGCGAAGAGGCACCTGGATCGGCACAAGCTGAGGGTTAGGAGTTGTAGAGACAACAAGTCCCCGCATTACATGCTAAGAATCAGGTTTGGTCCAGGTAAATTTAAATATTGGTGGCCCGACCCGTTTAAATTCGATAAAAAAATTTTCAATTCCACTAGCATAAGTTTGTTAATTAATAAGGACCGGGTAGAATTAAACGGGTTGGATCGGGTCCAGATAAAAGAGAAGCCCCCTGATAAAGTTTAAGTGTGGGGAAGCTCTGTAGAGTTTGTACATTTTTATTTATACTTATTTTCTTTTTCTAGCTTTTCATTTTTTTTTAATTTGTGGTCCGTCGTTTGGTAGTGGTTCATAGGTTTTTATCATTCTATTTTATCTTTGTTCTTGTGTCTTTGAGTCTGTTTGCAGGTTTGCGTGTTTGCTTAGGTAGAGGAAATTTCACCATGAGCGGATCCCATGTATTTATCTTGATATATATTTTTTGAGTGGGAGTTTCGGTAGAGGTTTGGGTAATAAAAGATAATTTTTCTTTAAAAAAAAAATTAATTAACTTTCTGTGAAAAAAGACTTTTCATGTAACGTGAGGAGTCTGGGCTGACCTGTTCGCCTCATGCGACCAGCTATTACCCCGGAAAGTTATATTTTTTTTTTGCTTGCAACGCGTGTTGCGATCACCAGTGTCCTTCACGTTGAGCGAGAAACAAATTTTTTTTTTTTTTTTTTTTCTCTTCTACCCATTTGGTTCTACCACCATTCACCGCCATTTTGCCAAGCAGGTTTGGATTGTACCGCCAGTACTCAATCTCAATTCGGGCGATTCCAGAGCTGTTCATTATATTGAGGGCAAACCCGAGAGTATACCATTGTGTCAGAGCCGATCGCGAATGAAATGCTATACGATCGAGCTGGATTGGACTAGAGTTTTGGAGCTTACACAACAAAAATTAACCAGCTAAGTCTTTTCCAATTTGCCCTTGTCTTTTTGTTTTTATATTTTATTTTTGTATTCGGAATTTATTTTTTTGTTTTGAGTCGTTTTCTATTCCTACATTGAGGGCAATGTAGAATTTAAGTGTGGGGATGGGAAACTGTCGTTTATTCTGTATATAGAGTCGTTTTGAGTCAAAAAAAAAATTGAAATGAAAAATTGAGAAAATGTCTCTGATTTTGAAGTTTGCATTATATAAAATATGGAAGATGATAGGTAAAGTTAGGTGTCCGGTTTTCAAATAGTATGTATAATAAGAGATTAAAAATTGACTGAAAACGTGTCTGACTTGGGATATGTGGGTAGGCTCGGCCGGTAGAAAGGTTTCCTTGAAAAAGTAATAAATTAATTATGTTAGGCTATTTTGTGGGTTCTCATCTAGGAGAAACGGGGAGACCGAAACCGCCAAAAATAGTATAAGAAGCACCGTTATAAGTAGAAAACCGTTAGAATTTCTAATCTCTTAAAAAAAAAAATTTAGAAATCAAAGCAAAAATGCTGAAGCTTAAGGTGCCTGGTCACTGGGATAGCGACTTGGATTGGCCACACCCTCTGAGTTAAGTATGCTGAGATGGAAAAAAAATGCTGAAGCTTATGGTGCCTGGCCACTGGGATAGCGACTTGGATTGGTCACACCCTCTGAGTTAAGTATGCCGAAAAAAGAAAAGAAAAAAAAGTGATTATAAATTCGCTTGGTTTTCTAAATAAGACGGTTAGGAAATGGTAAATTGATCGTTCCTTTAGCTTCATAAGCTTGAGGCGGGATTCGGAGGAACTGTGGCTTCCTTTGAGTGAGACCCTAGGTAGACTAACTCACATGAACTAAATGTAAATAAATGAAAAGGGGCTTGGAAACCGGTTTGGGTTTAAGAGGATCAGTATACCTACAATCGCGGTCAACACATGAGTAGATTATTAATTAAGTAACCTATGTTTTGAAACCGGATGTAAGCCTAACTGTGATTCCATAGCATAATTCTTTTTCAGGGACGAAAAAAAGATAAGTGTGGGAATATTTGATGTATTGTAAAATACATCTATTTCCAGTGTATAGTTTGTACAATTTTCGAGTCGTTTAGATAGTGTTTTTATTAGTTTTAGGCTTGTACCGGTTTATTTTATTTAGTATAGGTTTTTATAGATTTTTATTAGCCTTGTGTCACTTTAGTACTTATTTATTTATTTTATATTTTGGTAGGTGTTCGAATGGACGTTGGAGCGTAAACGAGTAACTTTGGTCAAGTAAAAAACACCCGATTCTAGAGCATGGAGCTAAAATGCTATATAATAATAATAATAATAATAATAATAATAATAATAATAATAATAATAATAATAATAATAATAATAATAATAATAATAAAAGAAAAAAAAAAAAAAACAAAAAGAAACGTGACCTTAGGTCGGTCAACCCAAGGCCCAAAAAGAAAAAAAGAGATAATTAGGTGGGCCGCACTATTCTTGAAGGAAAAAAACATTATAATTGGAGATAGAGCATAACAGCGAGAGGATTTTTATTTTCGTCGAAGAAATCAATAGGAGATCGACCACAGGAGCAGCTGGCAGAATTATCAAGAGAAGGGGGTCAAGGGTTGAAGCACTGGTGCGAGCACGGGTCGGTTCTATTTCAATTATTTATTATTTATCTATTCAAACCTGTTGTGAACACCATGAATTTGTCCTGCTTTTATTGTTTTGATTGTGTCATGACTTTTATAGGCTAGACTTTTTTTTGCTACCTAGGCGATGATGAATACGCTTGTTTGATTTATTTTCTTTTGGTTTTTGGAACTTTTGGTTGTGGGTGAATTTTTAAAGTAAAGACTCTTTATTTTCTGTTTTGATGTATATGCATATTTAGTTTTATTTAATTAACTTTTATAAACTCCACTTGCGTTTTTGTGAATTTCTTTCATGTATGAATGCGGGTTAGGTTGCAGACTGTGTGTTAGCAGCTAGTTTATGGTTAATTGCCTAGGGTTATCCATAGGAGTTGTAATTGTTAGTTAAGTAATTCTAAGTGTTCTACCAATTCTCAATAGCTGTAAGGTGCGAGATTGTTGGTCTGTCTAGGGTGTTAAATTGCTAGATCTAGAGGCTTTGTGAGAAGATCTGCCTAGTTTCCCTAGCATTCCTTGTAGGCCAAGTCTTATCAGAAATATTGTAGTTACCCCTTGCACTTTCGGGTGTATTGTGACTTTCGCGCTGTGAGGTAGATTGTCTAGCGGGTACATTAAGATTCGAGTAGGTAAGCCTGTGAGGGTAACCTCTCAACCGGTGGTTTAACAGCACAACAGTATTCTAGGGTTTCCCCTTGAGAAGGGTCGAGGGTGTCTAGTTTATTCTTGATGTTTAGTATTTTAAGATCCCGGTTCCACACCAGTTCCATAGCCGTTAGAAGATTATCATTCATGTGTAGGATTCTAGCCTAGGTAGTGCCTTCCCATCATCTGATCCCAGTTGTAGTTTTCAGTTCGTGTCTTTATTTATTTTAGTTTTATTTTATTTATTTGCATTAGTTTATTAGTAAACCCCCCCTTAAGCAACAAAGCATTATTAATTTAGTATTTAGGATAAGTAATCGAGTCTAGTTTACGTTTTCCAGTAGAGTCTCGTGGGTTCGATACTCGGACTTACTTTAGCTATACTGCACTGACCGGTACACTTGCCGGTTGTGTGGTTTAGGTTTAGAGAGTCTTAGGTTATAAATTTAAAACTTAGAGTGTCTAGTTTAGGTTAATTTAGTTAGTTTTTATTAAACCACTTTCAGCACATCACCTACTCTGAGTGGGATTCGAACCTGTGACCTCTCAAAGCAGGAACCCCACAAAGTGGGTAAACCTTCTTACCTCCATTGCAACCACTAGGTTACAACATCATTGGCAATTGTGGTGAACATGTCGTTAACATTATTTAAAATCATTGAAAAGTAACATCGATTATGGTTTATAATTTGTAGTTATATTTTATAATTATCTGATGTACATTAACTGCCAAGTTAAACACTGCGCGCATGTTTTCCAACACTTTGAGCTAGTGATATCCAACGTGTAAACAACGTGTTTTTCAACTATGTTATCGAGAGTTCAACCCAACATAAAATAAACATGTAGGTCAGACGTGTGTGGGCTTGCCAAAAAAAATATATATATAAAAACATACACATTGAAATTCTATAAATCTGTATATTGACCATCTATTTATATTCATATATACCCTATCACATAATACATGTCCACAAAAAGTTATATCATGTAAATCATGTTCTTATTGACTTTTGTAGGCATTCAAAACTGCATTAGGACATTATCATGATGTCTATGAATGGGGTTGATCACTTTTCAGTTTTTTTATTAAGTTAATCTATGTTTACATGTGTTTTTCTAAGGGTAACAGCGGAGACTTATATTTATCCTACATTTTTGTATAATGAATTCCATAAACGTACGAGAAACATATAGAAATATGACACTTTAAAATTGACGATCAATATGTATAAACAAGTACGGATTTTATTAATATTTTACAAAATAATTCCAAGTCGAACCGGTCAAACTAACTAAACTATATCATAGTCAATTACAATTTATAAAAAGATACAAAATATTCAAAACAAAATATAAAAACATACAAAATTTAGTAAGAAGAATCAGCTATACTTACGTTTATACAGGGAGGACATATGTATCTATTCTATAGTATATTTATTTCTTAGCTTGCTACCTAAGATCCAGCACTCGACTCACAAGTCACAAATTGTACTTGTACATGTTGCTAAACCCGCCAATCATCATTTGGGGGGGTGGCAGCCCCATGACCTTCCAATGTGAAGGTTGTGGGATGGAGTCTCACCTAAAGCAATTTATTCTAGGTTGAGCCAGAGGTTTTAGTCACCCAACCTGCCGCCTAAACAAAATTAATTATATCAAATTGGCTTATAACCTTCAATCAAGTTCATCCATGATATATTTGGTAATGGTAGGATCACCAATCCCTCCAAATCAGGATATCAACAGTTCAACACCAGGCAGTCCAACTAATGTGCACCAAACTGATCTAGAGATGGGTTATCGATTTAACCAGTCGAATCATCCGGTCCGCTTTCTAGTTCAAGTTATATCCATAGATTAACCCATGCAAAAAAAAAAAAAACCTCTATGAAGAACTTAAGTCAAAGTTTTCACAAATCTTAAGTGCAACCAAGAGCAAAATAAAAATTAATAAGTTCCTACCAAAGTACCATACAAGAAAACTTAACATAGGAATGTGAATAAAAACACCAACAACTAATAATCAAAGTCAAAAGCTAAACTGAATCGAAACGAATCTAATCATAATATCTCATTCGAGACGAATGTATCACATCTTCAAATGTAATCCCTTATTCCCAGTAGAATGGAAGTGTTTGAGGAGGCGCATTATCACGCGATGCATGATGATGATGATGATTCCGAGCATGATTATGATTATGATTATGATCCATAATCGACTCAAGACCACCGTAACCCACACCAGGATCCAACGGGTTAGGTGTTGCAGTAAATGAGTTAGATGGGTGCATCACATGGCTCAGTGTTGTGCATGATGTTTGTGACGGTGATGATGACAGAAGAGAGAGAGCACAGTCGGATGGCACCACCGGCTGCACCACCCGAGCCGGTGGTGGATACCCGTCACAGAACAGCTTGTCATAGCTGCTATTATTATTATTATTATTGTTATGAGTCTCAAAACTAAGAAGTTGCTGCTGACAGACTTTTGGCGGTGACGTTTGGTGGTTGAGTTTAAGGTGTGAACCTGAACAGTTGTTATGAAATAGGCTGAACTGCTGCTTTCCGGATACTTTTTTGGAGCCTGAAGATGATTCTGGATACGCGTTCTGTTTTAGGGATCGGGTTGAGTATGTGGGTTCTTCTTCACACTTGACCATGCCTGTCCATAGTGGATTCGTGGGAGTTGAGGTTTGGTACACATGTGGACTTGCGAATTGTAACATCGTCGTACCTAAAACATACCAAATTGATTATTAGTAGACGTAAAATTTCTTCATCAGTGATCAGCCCAGTTAAATATAACGGGTCAATTTGGGTTGTGTTTCATTCGATACAAGTCAAGCAGGTTGAAAGACGCCCAATTGTATCTCACTATTTCTAAAAAAAATACTCAAAGAAAAATTGACTAAACGGTGTTACGGGTCAACAAGTAATCGTAATTTGAAAAGTACCTTGGTGAGTGGAGAAAAGACCTGCAGCACGTGAGGTATCGGGTTGAGGCTTTCTTCTTCGACGATTATGTCCATCGAGACGTTTTCTGCAGCTTCGTTTTCCCTCATCAAATTCTTCTAGTGAATGAAACCTGCAATGAGTGACAAATTTTAGTACAAGAAACGCCTCACACTTCATACAGTTTGGCAATAACAACAAAAAAAAATGAGTACTGTGTTTGAATCTAGGACGAAAGAGAAAAGAGGACATTTTAACGAACATTTATGCATAGTGGTAAGCGCCTGATTCCCCTCTAGCAGAGGTCGCAGGCTCAAAATATGTTTCTATTAGTTGTCTTCCATAACTACTTGACGGCAACATGCCTAGCAAAGGCTGTGATTTACTACAGAAAAAGGCTACATTTTGTGATCGAATTATATGGGAAGTCGGTCTCATGACAAATTAAACCCTTCGGTTATTACCAAAGGGATGATTATCAAGAACCGAATCCACATGTGATGTTTAATCATTAATGTCATCTGAAAGTATAAGTATATTGACGAACAACATGCGAAAGGTAGACCACATTTCTTTAAGATTTCAAGCGATTGAAGTCGAGCTTCAACTAAAGGTAAAGCTATGGTTGTGGAGATACTTAACCGACGAAAAAAGATTTTTTTTATGTTCTTTTACAATACATAACAGAACTTTTTGATATAAACAACTTATTTCGGTTAAGGGTAAAATTAAAAAAAAAAATAGTTTGAGATAAGCAATATCAAATTGCATATTAAAAACAGATTGTTTCAACATTAGTATTTTTTTTCTTCATCCAAAAACTCAAAGGTGCTTATATGATATTTAAACAATCCCTACCAAACCAAACACACCCTAAGATATGCATTCTAAGAAGTAATAATGTTTACAAAACCATAAGAACCAAACAACAAATAAGCAAACAATAAACAACACAACACAAAATGAAGCAATCGAAAGCCATACCGACTACACTGCTGGCAAAACCGTTGCTTGTGACCATTAATCGAAACCTCAGGAGTCTTGGAATGGACTTCACACACCTTATGACGCCTATGATACTCTTTACACTTACTAAGATCAGCCCTGCACCCATCCACCAAACAAGCAGCCCCCTGAACCGGGTTATTAACGGGCCGGGCCCTCTTCGATGAACCCGAAGGAGACAAAGCCATTTTTGAATTTGAACCACCAGGGTTCAAATTCAAACCATCCCTATTATACTCATTCCCTGAATCAATGACTTGACCAAGCTTTAAATCGACCGAAAAACCGCCCCGATTCGGCCCAGTGTTATTAGAATCAATGGTGGGAATTGATCCTTGTTCAAATTCTGTGAAATCCCAAGATGGAATCTTTACATTCCTCCAGTCCATAATATTAATCTTAATACACCTTTCACTTTCAAACACTTTATCTTTAATATCTTTTGACTCTACACTTTTAGGCTCTTTTTCCTGTTTAATTCCTAAATAATATCTCTGAAATCAAGATGTTGTTCTTCTACAAGCCAGCCTACAAGGCATATGAAATAAATAAGTGTCAATATCTATATATATATATAAATATTATATATAACAAAATAAAAGAGGCAATCTATGGAGCAGAGGAAAAGCAGATAATTAATTAAAGAAACAAGTACAAAATAAAGCATTCCAACTAGTTAAAATAAAGGTTACAAACAGAAGACAAGAAACTAAATGTAGAAACATATAACTACCAGACTAAGTTGAACTAGTTTATAAACAACAACACACACTTGAAGAAAACCAATCAAGTAGCTTTCCAATATAAGAACATATAGAGAGAGAAATATATGGTACTTTACTTACTTACTTACAAGAGAGAGAGAGAGAGAGAGAGAGCGCTTTACAGCCTTTCAAAGCCTGTCATGGAATCCATGTAAAAGAAAAGAAAAGGAAAGGAAAAAACAACAAAAAAGTTAACAAGGGGTGTAGGATAAGAATCTGTGCTCTTCAAAGAGACATTTTATGAAATATCAAACATTAGGAAGGTGATCTTGGATATTGAACAAACAAAAAGAATATATATTAATAATAATTATTGAATAATAAATAACATTGGTACTTGAAACACACTTGTGGGAGGGAATTAGATACCAAAAAGAAAAAAAAAACTAAAGAAAAGAAAAGAAAGAAAAAAATAAAAAGAGGAAATGAATTAGCAAAGAAAAGAGAGGAGAGAAAGAAAAATATAAAGAGTGGTTTGGTTGGTTGGTTATTGAAATGAATGAATGAATGGTGGGGGTGGGTCAGGGGAGTGTGTGGGTATAATGGGTTTGATTTATTGATGTGGGTTCAGTGATGTTTGATAAAGGAGGATGACAGGGACAAGATGTCTCATGGAAAAGTTAAAACAAAGTTTTCAAGTACAAATTACAATGGAAGGAGGGAAGGATAGGAATAGGGTTTTGCATGTCCTTGATTTGTTTCTTGTATTCCTGCCTGTGTTGTGTTTCACATGTCATGGGAATGTTTTTATTGCTTTTTGGCATGTATTTTTTTCTTTTAATAACATGTTTTTAGTTAAGTTTTGCTAATTTATGTCAATGACAATCCAGTTCCTATTACTCATTAATCATTGAGATGCTTATTATCTAAAACTAATCTTAAACTCATTTAAAAAATCGATTTGAGATATTAGATATTCACCTACGTTTTTAATATTTTATAACTAGATTATACCCCGGGAACGTCCCGGGGTTGAGAAATCTAATATGACATATTAATCTATATATATATATATAAAAGAAAAGACTTTTGCTGACGTGGCGTGCAATGGAGGCCTCAACCTTGTGTCACGTGGCATCATAATGGAGAGTTTTCGGTGTTTTTAAATTGTTTCCTTTTTAATTAAATTTAGTTATTTTAGGAAAAAAGAATTTAAAAATAAATTTAAAATTTTCTCTCTCATATTTCCTCTCATAACTTTTAAACGTTTATATCTTTTATATACGGGATTTTTTAAATAAAAAAATTACACCAAATTAACGAGCGTTTTATTATCTTTCCAACGAGTACAATAGTGCTATATAAAAAACGGAGAAAAAATCGACTATTTTTTGTGGGGTTTCGTTCATACAGGAAAAAAACACACAAAGTGTTCATGTTATCACGTAAAATTAGATTTTGTGGGGAATATGAGTTATTACTGATTAGAATACTATGAACATGCAATGATTGGAAGATTTTGTGGTTAGTTAACTTGAGCAATTTGTAATAGGTTATCACGTAAAATTAGATTTATCAACCCCGGGACCCTCCCGGGGTAATCAGCTAGTTTTACATATGAAATAAAATGATTCGCTTTATAGTTATATGCAATAAAGCTTCGGGTAGCACCTAACCTAAAACAATTAAAAATGTATCTCCAATGTTAACGCCTAACCTTAAACAATGTATAACTCTAATATTAATATTAATATCTAAACTAAAATAATGTATAACTCCAATGTTAATGCATGTTGAAAACAAAATTCATATTTACTAATTTGAACATAATTAGTGACTTGCCTATGTATGATTAATGATTTACCTGAACACGTTGTGTTTTTTATCCTGTATGAACAAAACCCCACAAAAATAGTCGTTTTTTTTCCTCCGTTTTATATATAACACTATGGTACTCGTTGGAAAGATAATAAAACGCTTGTTATTAATGTTTAAAAAATTATGGGAGGAAACATAAGAGAGAAAAATTCAATTTTATTTTTAATTTTTTTTTCTTAAAATATCTCAATGCCACACGGGATGACACATGACACACTCAAGGAGGAGAATGACTCTTTGAGTGTCATGTCATTAAAATGGCTTTGGTTGTATCTTCAATGTTAACGCCTAACCTTAAACAATGTATAACTCTAATTAATATCTAAACTAAAACAATGTATAACTCCAATGTTAACACATGTTGAAAATAGAATTTACATTTACTAATTTGAACATAATTAGTGACTTGCCTATATGTGATTAATGAATAACCTGAATACTTTGTGTGTTTTTTCCTGTATGAACAAAACCCCACAAAAAATAGTTGTTTTTTTTTTCTCTGTTTTTTATATAGCACTATGGTACTCGTTGGAAAGATAATAAAACGCTCGTTAATTTGGTGTAATTTTTTCTTTAAAAAATCTCGCATATAAAAGATATTAACGTTTAAAAATTATTGGAGGAAACATAAGTGAGAAAAATCCAATTTGATTTTTAAAATATGTTTTTCTAAAATATCTCAATGCCACATGGGATGACACATGGCACACTAAAGGAGGAGAATGTCTCTTTGAGTGCCATGTCATTAAAATTGCTTTCTTTTATTATATATACTAGCTAATTACCCCGGGAGGTCCCGGGGTTGATAAATCTAATTTTACGTGATAACCTATTACAAATGGCTCAAGTTAACTAACCACAAAATCTTCCAATCATTGCATGTTTATAGTATTCTAATCAGTAATAACTCATATTCCCCACAAAATCTAATTTTACGTGATAACATGAACACTTTGTGTGTTTTTTTCCTGTATGAACGAAACCCCACAAAAAATAGTCGATTTTTTCTCCGTTTTTTATATAGCACTATGGTACTCGTTGGAAAGATAATAAAACGCTCGTTAATTTGGTGTAATTTTTTTCTTTAAAAAATCCCGTATATAAAAGATATAAACGTTTAAAAGTTATGGGAGGAAATATGAGATAGAAAATTTTAAATTTATTTTTAAATTTTTTTTCCTAAAATAACTCAATTTAATTAAAAAAGGAAACAATTTAAAAACACCAAAAACTCTCCATTATGATGCCACGTGGCATAAGGTTGAGGCCTCCATTGCACGCCACGTCAGCAAAGGTCTTTTCTTTTATATATATACTAGCTTATTACCCCGGGAGTGTCCCGGGGTTGAAAAATCTATTCTGACGTGATAAACCTATTACAAATGGCTCAAGTTAACTAACCACAGAATCTCTCAATCACTGCATGTCCATAGTATTCTAATCGGTAATAACTCATATTCCCTAACCTAAAACCTAATCAATAATCAGCTAAACAATCACTTAAGTAAACTACAACTATTCAAAAACTCATCACATATCTCTAATATCTCACATTCTAATGACTCCTATAATTTCTAACGTAATCAACTAAACAATCACTTAAGTTGGAAGTTGTAACAATTCAAAAACTTATCACATCTCTGTACCAAGTCTCACAACCACTGGTAAAGGAACTGCATATACGACACAGAAGACAGAACCCGAAAAACGACTAATAGCTTATTAGCCTAACCGACTTCACATATGCCAAGAAAGAGACTAAAAAAGCAGAAAATGTTTCAAATTCAGATGCAATAAACTCACTCTCAAACCTAAAAGTAATTACCAACAAACAAACAGTTGATGACTTAATAATTTTATCTACCCTTACATATAATACAAAGTTCAAGTATAGTTCCTACATCAAGAAGATGGTTTACACTATAAAGCACTTCAACAACCTAGTAAACAAATAAAAGACACCAAATATTGTACAAACACATCAAACTGTATCATTTCAATCAGCATAATAGAATGACCGTGCCACATCATAATACCTAAAAAAAATTAAGAAAAAAGAGTATTAGTATGCCGCATGAAGAAATCAACCATACCTGAAGTGCCTCCTGTGGCACGTCTACTAAAAAAAAACCAACATGACGCAAATCCGTGCGTAAAGCTGGTTTAATCACAACTTAAATTAAGTTTCTCACATGCGTTGCCAGAACAGTCATACTTATATATATGAGTAATTTTAAACTTTTTCAAAACAAAAGGAAACCTCTTACTCACATCATATGTAGAAAGCCTTTTTCGTAATATGAGAGTCCCTATACGGTTGTACCTGTTAAAGCACGGTTTAATGCTAAGTGTTTGATTCATCAAACAAAATTTTATTTTACAAAATATAACATGTTTGAGCAAGCATTTTGAGAACGGTAAAAGCAATATTTCAACCTGCATTACATAATAGATTAATCGAGATTAAGACATAACGATAATTTTAAACAAACAAAAACCTGGAAAAAAAAAACAAACGTAAGTAGCTAACGTGTAACCTGATGACATGTGTCGGATAGCAATCGATCCTCACATGGCCTCCTTACAAAATTTCCTGAATGGCACACGAAACAGCCGTGATCTTATTTTGAGGAGGTAATCATCAAAACTTCGATCTTCTTTAACCATGTAGAATCCATGTGTTTCTGTTCATTTATTTGTTTCGCAACTTTAAGAACTTAGAATCGTACCCCCAGTATCTAAAAAGTAAAAGTGAAGGTCCAAAACTTGAAAAGCAAAGCTGTAATAATTTGGCCAGATTCATCACTTTCAATATAGTTGACAAGATAGTCAACCAAAATCGTATAATTTTTTTTTTGGACTATTTAGGGTTTGGGGTGAAAGATAGGGATTATATATAATGATAGCTAGGGTTTTATGTGATTTAATTTTATTTAAAAAAAGAAAATAAAAAAACTAAAAAAAATGCACCACATAATGCCACGTGGCACATTCAAGGGGGGGTTGAGACCACCATTGAATGCCACGTCATCAACCCTCAATTCTTTTATATATATAGATAGATATATAGATATATAGATATATATATAGATTATTAATTTCAATTATCTTAAGTTTTTAATAACTGCGACATAGTACTTATTATAATTTTAAAATTTTATAGTGTTTTAGTATATTCAATTTTGTTACTCTTCTTAATACCATGACAATCATATACCCATGATTTTTTTTTTAAATAGTTAATTTTATATCAGTAACATATCTGAATAACAGTCTCAAAATTGTTATTTCTCGTTAGGTTCGGAGTCTTGAGAATCAGCACTACTTTAAATAAAAAAAATAATGACTTCTGATAATTTTTTAGGATGTACTTTAATATTTCTAGAAGTCCAATATAAATTAATAGACAATATAAATAAGCTATTGGTTACTTTTTATAAAGTATAGATTATATCTGTGAACTGAAAAGGTTAATTATATTTTATGCCATTTGTTCATTAATAATATGATTTATACATGTTCGGCACTACATGTTGTAGGTTTCGTAGTTCAATCACCCATATATAATTGTGAATCGTGTCAATAGGTTTTAGATTAATGTATTTTGTTGCTATGCAAAAGTCAGTAATATGATAAGATAGAAAATGATTTATACAAAGAATAAGTTCTTCTATGTAAAAACTAGATTCTTATTTGTATGTTGTGTTACTTGTGTAAATACCAAGTGATTCTTTTATATGGAGGATGTGCCATCACAAAGATTAGAATGAAACCTCACAACCCTTAGTGAAGAGTATGGTAGTTGAGTATAACCGCAATAGTTACATTAGTGAGAATTTTCGTAGAGGACTCTATTAGTAGTAGCTCGATCACCACTGATCGCCCAGTTGCCTATGATCTCTAGCTTTTCATCAACAACTATTTTTCCACATAGAGGAAATTAAAAGAAAATCCACGCTGGACAGACCGTATATACAAGCCCCGCCATGAGTGTTGTCTGTTGGACCTCATAGGTGCCAGCCCCCATATCTCGTAAGGTGATAGTGCCCCCTGGAACTACCTACCATCGATCTTGGGCTTCGTCACTTGCAATCTTAAAGGTTTCTTAATGCCTGAAGTCATAACAATGTAAAATGAGCATTACTTCATACATGCTAACTCATTAGGCATTTATCATGATTTATCATTTACCCAAAATATCTTAAAGTAACCAAAATCATCATCACACGTATGGTATATACGCAACATCTATAAACTATAAACCCCACCACATCAAATACGTGTTTGTTAAACTTATTAGGTGTAGTTAAGTAAACAACACAAGGTTGTGAGATCTAGTATTGAGACAACGTCTCAAGCTCTACCTCATGTAACAACTGAATTCATTGGAGTATGTCATTATTATTCAAGTGATGCTTATCTTCTACAAGTCCACCCGTTCTTGGTGTGACAACAATGGCAATAGAGCGCCAACAATTCAGTATTTCACAACATACGGAATATTTTGAAGTTGACTTGCATTTCATCATTGATACAATGCTCTCTCAAACTCTCGAGGTTTGATATGGTCTTGCTACCATTCAACCTGCCAATACTATGACCCCAGGTTTATCATCTGTTATGGACTGAGACTTGTCCTACATCAGTTGTATGGGCAACCAATGTGGAGTTTATAACTCAAATGGGCTCTCTCTCCCATCAGACTAGTATTTTGGGATGAGTTATCCTGCTTGGGTTGTAACATATTCTCTCGGCTGACATCCTTCGGTTCAAACTTAATGTTATTATGCCCGTTTACTTTGCAAGGGCGTATTAATGTAGCCTTTGGGCGTCCTTTTAGTAGCAGCTTTCTCTATACATTTGTCTATGTTTGTTTTTTTAATGTTGATGATGTAAGAAAGAAATACATCAAAAACAATAGCTCTTGTCTTAAAGTCGATTAAAAACACAAATGTCAAACACGCAAACTGATAATTGGTTTATAGACTTCTACTTTGGTTATGACTTATGACATGATCAAAATAATAAAATTACAGGGAGTAAAGTTTCAAACTTTTAATACTTACTTGTACATTTATCTTCCTAAAAATTAAATTCATGTTTGATTAAAGAAACATTTAACTATTGACTAAATATTGAAGTGTTAACTACAAAAAAAAAAAAAAAAAAAAACAAAAAGCCTCATAAGCAAAACCGATATTTCGTTGTTCTCTAGAAGTAATAAAATATAACAAATAAAACGTGTTTACGGTTTGAGCATAGTTAGTCAAGCGTTTACAATTGACCAAAACCATGATAGAATCCAAGTCAAGCTAGCGTCCAATAATAATTATGGTGGTTGGCATCCTTTTGCAATCAAGAACTAAGGGGGACGTGCGCTCGATTAGGTTTTTTTCAACTTCATTAATTTCTACCGATCCTGCACTGCCACATCACTTTACTGGTTTCCCTCACTAAAACAGTTTTTTGGAGGTAGCACTCCACTGAAAATAAAATATAGAAAAAGACAAAAGGGGAGAGAGAAACTCACTGGTACCAGCATGGGTGGTGGCGGTGTTACCGTGTTGATAGTGAGGTACCCGTGACCAATTCTGGTAGCACCCCGTCCCCCTAAGAAGCAAGGGCAAAATGGTAACTTCACTAACTTTGTCTTTACTTTGCATTGTGGCGTTGTACACAACTACACATGATACCGGTTCTTGTGCTTACCATTAACAAATGTACATTCTTTAAGCCAGGTACATGAAGTCTCGAGAAGGAGAAAGGATTGAGAACAACATAACAATCAATATATATGCTTTCAAAACACATTACACAACAATCAATATACTACGAAACAAAAGATAAAAAGACTATCTCCCAATAAGTGCTTACAAACAAAATTTACAATTTGAATTATATAAAAATTTCATTCCGAATATGATATATGATAGATGTTATTTGTAGCATATGTAAACAAATGTTGCCATGCCCAAGTAGCCCGGTTTGAGAGTCTCAAACGGACCCAGGATTTTTCGCCACTGGGGTCCCCATTTTTTGGTGTTTAAATTTTTTTACGACGAAATGTTAGAGTTTTCGGCCCGGTTGCCGTTCGGGCGGGGCGGGCGACAACTAGTAAACATGTCTTGCGCGTTGAGGCAGTATAACACGAATAAAAATATAAGCCGTGTTCGTGCTGAACAACATCTAAGTCTTTTTTGTAAACCTTACTAATATATATGTGTACACTATGCTTTGTTTGTACCATTTCTAGTGGCTAAGTAGATTGACGTGGACCAATTGAAATTAACAAAGAAGAAATAGTAACAAACGTGAGTTGATTTTTTTAACTAAAACAGTGGTGTGAAAATATGAATTAACATGTGTTTTTATTTAAAAAATTATAATAGAACACTAGATTAACTTTAAATCCCTTAGAGTTTTTTTTAATAAATACATTATTATTTATAAATATTAATAATAATGTAATACTGAATATTAATGAAACAATAAGCATAACATCTATATATATATATAAAAGAAAAGGCTTTTGCTGACGTGGCGTGCAATGGAGGCCCCAACCTTGTGCCACGTGGCATCATAATGGAGAGTTTTTGGTGTTTTTGAATTGTTTTCTTTTTTAATTAAATTGAGTTATTTTAGGAAAAAAGAATTTAAAAATAAATTTAAAATTTTCTCTCTCATATTTCCTCCCATAACTTTTAAACGTTTATATCTTTTATACACGGGATTTTTTAAAGAAAAAAATTACACCAAATTAACGAGCGTTTTATTATCTTTCCAACGAGTACCATAGTGCTATATAAAAAACGGAGAAAAAATCTACTATTTTTTGTAGGGTTTCGTTCATACAGGAAAAAAATACACAAAGTGTTCATGTTATCACGTAAAATTAGATTTTGTGGGGAATATGAGTTATTACTGATTAGAATACTATGAACATGCAATGATTAGAAGATTTTGTAGTTAGTTAACTTGAGCCATTTGTAATAGGTTATCACGTAAAATTAGATTTAGCAACCCCGGGACCCTCCCGGGGTAATCAGCTAGTCTAATATAAGTTAAACAGCTAATTAGTAATTAGCTACACTCTCCTATTTTGGGGATGATAAGTGATAAGTGCTTCCCGATAATACATAGAAATCAAATATTTACTATTTATAACATAACAAAAAAGGATAGAAGAAAAGGATGGGAGGGTTTTGAACCCGTGACCTTTGGTTTGTAAGGGAAGAGTTTTGCCACTACAACAAATTTGAGTTTGATACTATGGGTTCACTAAAATATTTATATGGGGTCCTTTAAAAAAAAATTTATATCGTCTTTACTACAATTTTAAAAAAGATTGGTGTCCCGGGACCCCGACCCGCTAAGGGTAGGTCCGCCCCTGTTTGAGACCACATCGACCAACATGAGGATTTTGACCCCTTGTTTGGTTCAGTCAAGGATCAAATTCATATATTGAAACACGAAACCGGGTTTCTTATTTAAATTTTGCATTGTTTGACTATTCTGGTTTCTGAGTAAATATGTTGTCTTCATATATTACCGTTGCAACATGACCTTTCGATATGACAATTGTAACTTTTGGTTAGATAGTTATAATCTGTTACCTCCTATTACAGTTGTGACGTGATGTTTCTATATAAATAAAACTAGCTTTTATCCCGGGAGCGTCCCGGGGTTGAAAAATATAACAATTCTAATAATACTAATACTAATAGTTATAATTATTACTCTTGTAATTAAATAAATAAAAAAATAACCTTGCTATAAGGTTTATCCCGGGAGCGTCCCGACGTTGAAAAATATAACAATTCTAATAATACTAATACTAATAGTTATAATTATTACTCTTGTAATTAAATAAATAAAAAAATAACCTTCCTATAAGGTGACACCATGTGTTGCAGTGTTGCGCGATTCTTTCTCCTAGCTTCTCTTGATGAAGTATACATATGCATCTTTAAAGAGTAAAATTCCAATGATAGCATGACGATTGGGCTGAATTTCAACATCGTAGATAAGAACATGGTTTAAAATAAAAAACATGATTAATGAATAACCAGAATACTTTGTGTTTTTTTTCCTGTATGAACGAAACCCCTCAAAAAATAGTCGTTTTTTTCTCCGTTTTTTTATATAGTACTATGGTACTTGTTGGAAAGATAATAAAACGCTCGTTAATTTGGTGTAATTTTTTCTTTAAAAACTCTCGTATATAAAAGATATTAACGTTTAAAAATTATGGAAGGAAACATAAAAGAGAAAATTTTTAATTTGTTTTTACATTATTTTTTCCTAAAATAACTCAATTTAATTTTAGTAGATTAGGTTTTATATTATTATTTGTTTTTTTTTAATTTGCCACATGGTCTATTTTTTTTAATAATAAAGTTAATACTATCAACTCAAGGTGTCATATGGCACATTCAATGAGGGAGTTGAGGCCTCCATTGAATGCCACCTCATACAAACTCAATTCTTTTATTATAAGTTATAGATTATAGATAATTCAAACCGGTAATTTTAATTATGACATTAACCGGTATCAGTGTTATCAGAAACAATTGTGAGAGAATGTAATCCCTTGGCTTTCTCATTAACAACAACATGTACATATATAGTTACAATGGAAGAGATAATTACGGAAACTAGTCAATACAAATAATCTACAACAAATACAAATTAATATCCGATAATTGATTGGCTTAATTATCGATTAGCACGCCCCCTCAATTTGAGCCGTCGGAAGCCGAAGGCATAAACTGGATTTAAAACGATGAAAGAGATGCTTTGGTAGACCTTTGGTGAAGATATCTGCATACTTGTAGTCGGCAGGGATGTGTAGGACCTTAACAGTGCCAGATAGACCGTCGAGATATTGTGACAGTAAATAAGAGTAGCCTGACGAACATGAACAAATAATTCGAGCAAAAGGTTCCGCACCCAACTTATTTCAGCAATGGACTTAGCTACGACTCAGTATTCAACTCCGGCACTTGATATGGAAATTGTGGATTGCCGTTTTAATGACCATGATCTTAAGTTGGGACCCAAATAGACACGTACAGTAGTAAGAGGTGGAGCGGTGGCAATCAGGACACCCGCCCCAATCAGCATCAAAGTAGGCATTCAGTGCAGTAGATGACGATGGGTATATTAGCAAGCCTTCGTTAATGGTACCTTTGATGTAGCGAAGGATCCACTTCAGAAACTAAAAATGTGGTTCCCGAGAAGCATGCATAAATAGACAGACATGTTGAACTGCATAAGCGACATCTGGTTTGGTAATAGTAATATACTGTAAATCCCCTACTAAACTCTTGTATAAAGAACCATCTAAAAAAGTAGTACCGCTGTCGGCACTGAGTTTAGACCCTACTTCCACAGGGGTGCTAACAGGTTTTGTCATGTTTGCACGAGACAAAATATTAGCTGCATAAGTATATTGAGATAGAAATAACCTGTTAGCATGTTTTGTGACAACAATACCCAAAAAATGATGCAACGCCCCCAAGTCAGTCATTCTGAATTCAGCAGTAAGGTACTAAATGATGTGTTGCAATAAAACATCACTAGAAGCAGTTAATATAATATCATCCACGTACAGAAGTAGGTAAGCCATGTGTTCCCCGTGATGATAAATGAATAGTGAGGTTGGCAAGCTCATGTTGGAGGGCTTGAAAGCGTGGGTCTTTGTTATTCACAAAGAGGCGTTGGACACGTTGCCAAGTTTCCAAGGCTGTGGAATCATCGACCAATACTCGGACAACCAAATCAATATTAGGCAAACTCGGGCGATTCTTTTGCGGGTGGAAGAGAGCCATCAATATGAACGACCACATTGTACCCTTTAGCATTTAGCGGCATCCGAAGAAGCGGCTGGAGCACCAGACTTATCGGCCATATGGTTAGAGAAGGCGATCAAAAATAATTAAAAAGATGTGAAGGCTGATCGAAATCAGAGGTGGACGGCAGGGTGGATCAAAAACCAATCCCTAGGTTGATACCAAGCCCTTGGGGCTTGTTTTAAGCCATGTAATGATTTATTGAGTTTGCATACATGTTTGGGATAAATGTCAGAAGTAAAACCAGGCGGTTGAAACATGTAGACAGTTTCTTTTAAATGTCTGTGCAGGAAGGCGTTTTCGACATCAAGTTGATGCATAGACCAACCTCTGGAAACAGAAAGACTGAGGATTGTGCAAATGGTGGAAGGATTGACGACATGACTAAATGTCTCATCACAGTCAACCCCAATAGTTTGGTTTTTACCATTTACAACCAAACGAGCCTTGTGGCGCTCTAGAGAGCCTCAGCGTGGAACTTGTGCTTAAAAATCCACATACAATGAATAACAGGAGCACCAGGTGGGCGTGGGACAAGTTCCCACGCGTTGTTAGCCAATAGCGCTTCATATTCATCGGCCTTGGCAACTTTCTAGTTTAGGTCCGTGATGGCAGTAGAGGGGTTGGCAAGGGGAAAAACTTCCTCGTCAAAAGTGAGATGGTGAAAAAATATTGTCTTACCAGTGGCAAGGTCAAGAAATCGGTATCTCCGGCAGTTGGTTGGGTAGCCCAAGAAAAGGCACACAAGATAGCGGTGGGTGAGTGAGTTTGTTTGGGCGAGTGGAAGAGGTGTTAGGGTAGCAGATGCAACCAAACACACGAATATGGTCGTATGAAGGTTCCCGAAGGTAAAGAAGCGATAGAGGGGTACGGTTTCGGTGGACTTTGGTGGGTGGGATGTTGTGTAAGTAGGAAGTTGTGTGAAGGGCTTCGAGCCAAAAGTTTGAAGGGAGAGAAGCATGAGTGAGAAGTGTAAACATGATTTCGTTTAAATGATGAATCATGCGCTCGGCTTTGCCATTTAGTTGGGAGGTGTGAGGGCAGAGAACCATATTTAAATGCCATGTTGGGTGGTGAAGTTTTGAAAATTGGTGTTGTCGATTTCAGATTTCTTGTCCTAACTATTTCTTTAATTTTTCTTGATTCGCAATAATTATTTAATATTTCATCGATTCAACCATATATACTACACAAATTTCTAATCTAACAATAAATAAAAAATAAAATAAAATGTTATTACACATGTAATTCACAAGTTTCTAACCTGATAATATATAAAAAAAAGCAAATGAAAATATTATAATAATTAAATAGTTTATTAAACTTTACTTATTGACTTGGGATGAGCGCATTAGACAAGATTTGCTAGAGTTGCATCTTTCTGAGGACATGATCCATGATAGGAGTTCGTGGAGACGTATGATTATTGTTAAAGACTTTTAATGAGGAAATAGTTGGGTTTTTGCTTTGTGGTAGAGGGGTAGTTTTTACTACACTCTAGGTGGACATTGCATATGATAACTTTATAACAGCTAGATAAATGTTTATAATGCTATACTTGTGTATATTCTACTCTGTTTCATGATGCATATTTATTTATATTTTACCATATTATTTTGTCCACCACCTGTTATGTTACTACGTCGTTGTTGTATTTCTAGTCTAGTTTGTTTTCCTATTGTTTGTTTTGAACCGATGGTCTCTCTGAAAGCAGCCTCTCTGTCCATACGGTTAGAGGTAAGGTTTGCCTACATCTCACTCTCTTCAGATCCTACGAATAGCCTTGCCATTTGTGGGATATACTAGGTATGGTTGTTGTTTATTAAACTTTAATTTTTCAAAAATTATCTTATTGTTTGTGCTAACCGGTTAAATTATATTTATTTAAGCAGTGTAATAAACGTGTTTATTCAACTTGGACAATACACAAATTTTTAAATATTAACTTTTTATTACTTGATATATGAAATTGTACTTATTTACTAGTGTAAGTTCGTTTCCACCAAACCAGCTGGGCTAGCCCAGTTGGCCACCTCAATGAGGATTAGGAAACATAACCTAATGGTTGTGGGTTCGAATCTAAGGGGGGGAGGGTTTACCCACATTTGTGGGGTTCCCGCCCGGGTGTTCCCGGTTCGATCCACGGAGCATGTCAAAACATGCGAAGCCTTCGGGCGAAGGGTTGAAAAGCCTGCTTGCACGGGGGGTCGAACCAGGGTGGGTAAGGTCGTTGGCATGCGTCTTACCCGGGTGATCTAGCCGTCCAAAAAAAAAAAGTTCGTTTCCACCACTAATGGGGTACCACCCTATCCGACGGCTCTCTCTCCATTTTCACACTTGGCCTGTAGAAGTTCGTTTCCATGAATCACTCTCCATAGTGTTTTCTCCATATCAACCGTCACATCCCCCTCTCTTCCACGCGATCTCAAGGATGTAGACAAATTTCTCCGTGGGATTTGTTTTATAACCTCATATATCATTGAGTGCATAATTGATTATAGTATATACTTATACTAGCTGATTACCCCGGGAGGGTCCCGGGGTTGATAAATCTAATTTTACGTGATAACCTATTACAAATTGCTCAAGTTAACTAACCACAAAATCTTCCAATTATTGCATGTTCATAGTATTCTAATCAGTAATAACTCATATTCCCCACAAAATCTAATTTTACGTGATAACATGAACACTTTGTGTGTTTTTTTCCTGTATGAACGAAACCCCACAAAAAATAGTCGATTTTTTCTCCGTTTTTTATATAGCACTATGGTACTCGTTGGAAAGATAATAAAACGCTCGTTAATTTGGTGTAATTTTTTTCTTTAAAAAATCCCGTATATAAAAGATATAAACGTTTAAAAGTTATGGGAGGAAATATGAGAGAGAAAATTTTAAATTTATTTTTAAATTCTTTTTTCCTAAAATAACTCAATTTAATTAAAAAGGAAACAATTTAAAAACACCAAAAACTCTCCATTATGATGCCACGTGACACAAGGTTGAGGCCTCCATTGCACGCCACGTCAGCAAAAGTCTTTTCTTTTATATATATATATAGATATATTTTTATACTGATAATATTTAAATATTTAGTATTTAATATATGGTTAATGCATAATACTGACTACTGACTTTTAAAAGTATTGGAAGGTGATAAAGAAAGGTGGAAAGGAAATCCACTTAACATTTGGAAGGATTCAATAGAGGGCCATGTTGGATTAACACCACTTACCAACCCCTATATAGGTAGATAGATGCCTACTCTATTGCCATTAATTTATGCTTTTAAAGAGTGAGAGTCGTGTCCAAACAGGGTTAAAAGGATACAAAGACCAAGACCAAAATTTCTTTTGAGAAAATTATGAAACTGCTTTTTTTGTTCTTTTGTGTAAATAATTGCTAATGTTAGTTAATTGTTTAGTGTGTGGTCGGATGTAAGGTGACGGGTCTGTTAAGAGACGAGTGTAACCTACTTATCCTCATAAAAAATGAATAAAAGTCAATTGGGATTGATAGATTTTCTAACAGAAATATTGTTTCATTCACAATATTACACAGTTAGAAAGATATTAATTCCATCAAAATTCATTACCTATAGGGATCTCACAATTCTAACATACATCATGAAAAGCTTGAACATTGGAATCTAAATTGTATCTTTATATAAAATAAATGAAAAGGGGTATGCAATATGACGCTATGGGTATGTTTGACAAAACTATATAGTCGCTAATGACGGGAGCGGTAACTAGTAGCTGTAGATGGTAGCTGTAGCTTTTTAAGGTTTATAAGTTTCAGGTTGAGATTTCAAGGTATGTTTTTGTAACATCTTTAAGTATTAGTACTAACAGTCGTTAAAAGATAACTGTATTCACCCTCATGTGAGGGTATTTTTGTCAAATCTCATTTATGTCTATTATTTAACAACAAAAAACAACCCATCGTTCAAACACACATCCCCTCCACTCATTCAAACACACATCCCATGCAATCGTTCAAAACATCAATGGATCATCGGTGATACTGTGGACTTGTGGCTGCAGTTCGAACCTCGTGTACATACCCAACCCTGGACGCTGGTTTTACTGTTGCCCCTAAATGGTAAGATTTTAAACCCTAATCCCCCCCCCCCCCTCCTTGAAATCTTGTGATTTCAGGTAGGAGTTAGGTGTCCAATACTTTGTTTGGGTTGATCCCCCAATGTGTCGCAGGTCTATTGATGTTATCATGGGGTTGTTGAGGTCAAGAAACATCATTGAACGATTTGGCGCCGATAATTTTTTTATCGTAAACGAGAAGAAGAAGAAGAAGAGAAGCATAAACGTCAATGAGGCTGACTGGAGTACAATTAGACAAAATTTCAAATGGGAGTTGACAAAAATACCCTCACGTGTGTGGCACTTGATGGTGAATCCAGTTATCTTTTAACAACAGTTAGTGCTAATACCTAAAGATGTTACAAAACATACATTGAAACCTCAACCTGAAACTAAAAAACCTTAGTTTTATAAGGTGAAACTTAGGGTAAACCACAAGCACCATTTGTGTAGTTCTCTCATATATTTAGGTATTTGATATAGTAGCTGGAAATTTTAATAAAATGACTAATATGGGCATAACTAGTAGCAAGCCAGAAATAAAGTATTATCTTGTAAGATTATTTAAGTAATTTAAAATACTAAAAGCTTGTAGTTTTTTTTAACCCTAGTAGTAGAAGTGTTTTAATATGGAGTTTTTTCTCCTAACCTAAAAAATTCAAGCTATTTTAACCAAACAAGACTTTTTATTGAGTAGGAGTTTTTCCTTAAAAGCTATAAGATCCTAAAAACTCCCTACCAAACGTGCCCTAGGTGAGGCCTTCACACCCCTTGATTTCCCCAATAGACTTTTTCTCTTTCATAACTTGAGGGGCTAGACTTGCACAAAGAATAATCTAAATAATAAAAATATAAAGAAATGGAAGATTCAATACACATATGTGTGTGTCGATGTTCAGGACGAGAGGAAAAGGAAATGGAGCTCCAAAACCCTAAAGGTGCAATCTAGTCCAAAATCCAAGCCATGGGAGCCCTAATGTTGGGTTCAGTTGAGACCACAGTTATTAGAACAAAGACTTTTGATAGGATATGATAAGTTTTGTAAGCCAAGGGGCTGAATATGTAATTAATCTAAGTTTTTGGTCAAACCCTAGCTGCTGCGCACTAAATGCATGGGCCCTGCGCACTTAGCTAAGTGCGCAGGCCCATCAGCCTTGTCTATATATAGAAAGCTAGTGCAGCTCATTAGGGTTAGGGTTTTGGTCATCTTTGATAGCACAAGAACTAAAGGGTGCGTACTTATTTTGTAATCCATGGTGTTCAATGATTATTATCAGTAATGGAAGCTTGATTATCTTTATCTTTAGTTTCTTAGTTTTTCAAGATTCATCACTTAAAACACCTAGTCAATAGGTGTTTCTAAGTGATAACAATCTCTTGCACTAACAAGATCTAGTATTTGGGACTTACAATTTGGTATCAGAGCCTTTGTGCTCTAGATTGTATCTGTTTAAGATACCAAAACCCTTATCTTGTTTGTTTTTCTTAAAAATTTTATAAACTTTTGTGTTTTTATAAAAAAAAGGGGAGTTTCTTATCTAGTTGCTTCAGAATTCGTTTGGTCTTGTGTTTCTAAGGTGTTAAAAGTTGTCTATTTTGAGTAGAAACATCATCCAAGCATTTCAGATTGAGTGAAAAAGTCTTGGATAGGTTTCAGCTGGGTTTCGTGCATGTTAACAGACTATTTTGCGCACTTATTTCTTGTTTTGCGCACTTAACTCATAAGCTGCATACTTGTTTCTAAGTCTGTGCACTTAATTCAAGTCGTGAAGTGCGCACTTGTCTCATAAGTTGCGTACTTATTGCTTGGTTTGTGTACTTAACTCAAGTTTTCAAAATTGTAAAATTTCTTTGTCTCTGCGCACTTAACTAGGGTTTCTGCGCACTTAATCAGAAATTTCTAGTTGTCTGTGCACTTACTGAAAGTTGTGCAGTTTTTGAGTACTTATCTAGGGTTTATGCGCACTTATCAAGGAAACACTAGTTCTCTGTGTACTTGTCAAAACTGCGCACTTATCAGGAGACAAGATATTGACAGTATAATTGCTATTGTTTCAGGTTGCTGCATACTTAATTCTGCGCACTTACCAAAGGAGACTTTGGGAGACAGTGGTTTAGCCTTCTGTGGCTTTATCGCAGTGTACTTACTCATGTGTTCTAGTCGTTATTCTGCCCAAAATTTCTTGTGCCATCATATCATCAGACCAACAATTCTGCGCACTTAATCTCTGCGCACTTAAGGACTGCTCACTTAATTTGAGGACCGTGGACTTAATTTTGGACTTTAATCTTTAAAATCAGAAAATCAAACTTAAAATCAACCTAAATCAATGGCTGGTAACAATAACAACTTAACCATGAATCCTATAACCCAAGCTGAACTGGAAACTGGAACGATAACTCGAATCCCAAAGTTAATTGGTGCACAAGATTATGGAACCTGGAAGAACCGAATGAAAGCGTTTTACTATGTTAACGACTTCACCCAGTGGACTTCTGTACTGTAGATGCCGTTTTGCGACTAAGGATTAGATACTAACATGTGTTAATGGGCGAATGAATATCAGAAGGGGCGAAGGAGATTAAGAGTGGGCGAAGGAAGCTTTATCATGGACGAATGAAGATCAGGAAGGCACAGAAGAACACATTCGACCAGACTATCTGGGCGAATGTGGAAATGCTTACCTTCGACCAGTTCATCTGGGCGAACGTACAGCTAGTATAAATAGAAATTGGGTTTTTGTAATGTATAACGAGTTATAGAGAGTGTGTGTTTTGTGTGTGTGTTCCTGAGAGGTTTGAGATTGTCTGTTTGAGGTCTAGATTAACTGTTATCAGTCTGTAAAGGTTTATTTGAACAAGTTAATCTATGAAAAGCATTTAAAATGATCTTGATTGTGTTTTGATTGAGTTTACTTTAGTTTGTTCTAAGCTAGGGTTTCCGCACCTGGTTTAGCAACTTGTATGATCATATAATCCTGTGTTTTTGTCAAATTCCGTCCTCTACAAAGTGGTATCAGAGCTTAGAGGATCATACAACAACAAATTGATAAACTCAGAGCTGATTTGGACATAATTTTCATCAATTCACATCTGTTTTCAACTAAAAATGGTTTTTGTGTGTTTTTGAAAGATTTAGAGGTGATTTTGTGGTTAAAATTCAAAATTCCAAGTATTAAAGTTGTTCCAAATCATCTCCGAAGCATAACCTGATCAAGATCAATCAAATCCACAAACTTTTGAAAATCAGAGATCAAAATAACCGTTTTTCAAAGTGTAACCGTTTTTCAAAACTGGAATATGGGCGAACCTGAGTTTAGTGGGCGAACGTGAGTGTTTTAGGTCGAAGGAGATGGAAATTCTGGGCGAACCTAGAAGTTTTGGGACGAACCTAGAGGTTTTCACTTGAATTTTTCACATTCGGGCAATTTTTTGTTCCTTCGGTTCATCGGGGGTACGAAGGTGTTTCAGGAACGGACGAACGTAGGATTTTCGGACGAACGTAGACAGTGTTTGTGAGTTTTTACATTCTAGTGAAATCTTACATTCGGGTGAGAGACTTTGTGGGCGAACCTGATTTGAAAGGGACGAACCTGAAAGCTTTTGGGCGAACCTGGGATAGATTTTTGAAAATTTTTCTAAGTGTTAAATTTTTCGAAGTGCGTGAATATGTGGCGTTATCAGACTACTCCTACACCAGCAACTACACAACCACAACAGCAGGTGATGGACCCATGGACCGTGGCAGCACAGAAGACGAGCACACAGTCTTCGCAGCCGGTTAACTACATGACTCAGAGTGCACCTACAGTACCACAGTCTGACTACTGGGGAGTAGCAGCAGCGGTGGTAAACACTCAAACTACTAATGCTATTTCCACACTGATTAATGATTTGTCTTCAGGTAGCGGGACTCGGCCACCGAAGCTCATGGAGATTCAAGAATACAATCAGTGGCAGAAAAAGTTCAAGATACACTTGGAAGGCATGGGAGTAGAAGGTGCTGAAGCATGGAACATGATAGCTAAAGGATACACACCACCAGTTCTGGAGAACACGGGTGAACCAGTGCCATTGGAGAGCATGGCGGAGGATGAGAAGAAAAAGTTTGCTGTGGAAAAGAAGGCGTTCTCCCAACTGACGCAAGCTATTACAAATGATCTTTTGCATCAGTTTGGGACGTGCACAACTTCGAAGGCTTTGTGGGATATGCTTAAAAGGAAGCATGATGGAAATGAGAAGACTAGGAATTTGAGGATGGAAGAGCTTGTTAAGGAGTTTGAAAATTTTTCTTATGTTGGAAATGAAACTTTGAAAGAACTAACTCCTAGATATAATCATTTAATATCTGAATTGTCTAGCTATGGTGTACAGATCCCTATGGCAAAACAGGTGGACAAGTTTGCTGAAGCATTACCACCTAACTGGGATCAGCATGTGGATGTTCTAAAGGAGAAGGATGCTTTTCAATACTGGTCTCTTCAAGAGTTCGTTGAGAAGCTGGAAAACAAAGAATTGGAAGAGAAGAGGAAGGCTAGGAGAGCACAGATTCCTCAGAATCCAAACTTATACTTTGGAGGATCTTTAGTTCCAGCAAGCACAAGTTCTGGAGGACTAGTTACACCACATGTTGCTTGTATATCCAATGCTGTAGAATCACCCATCATTAACTACCATCAACAAACTTCATCTTTATCACAACCACAACCACAAGTTCCATATCAATATTCATACATTCCACCATTCTCCCCAAAACAACAAGCAGCTTTTTACACTGCTGGTCAAACTCAACCACTACCAATGAACCAACCTAATCAACCAACTGTGGTGTTAGAGACTTCCAATCTTGGAAATGTGACAGTTGAAGTTGCTCAGCAACACATTGCATTAGTCTCAGCAATGGTTTCTTCCTATAATGGATTAGTTGCTAGTCAAATTGGTAATAACAACTTGACCAATGAAGACTACGCACAGATTGATAAGGAAGAAATGGAACTCATTGACATCCAATGGGCATTTGCGAGCATTATGCGAAGAGCAACTGAGTTTATTGAGAAAACAGGTAGAACCGACTTAGGAACTTCTCCTAACACAACCTACGGGTTCAATAAGGAGAAAGTGACTTGTTTTAATTGTGGAGGTAAAGGTCACTTTAAACGTGAATGCACTCAACCACCAAAACAAGGCAACAGAAATCCATTTAATGCTACCTATCAGAACCGTCAACAACAAAACCAAAACCAAGTTTCTTCCCAAAACATCAACAACAACTATCAAAACCGTCAAAACAACTTTAACAACAACCAAAATAGACAACCAACCACACCAAACCAGACACAAAACCAAACACCGAACAATACTAACCGAACAGTCATACCAATCACTACACCAGCTGAACAACAGAATACCAATCAAGCATTGGTTACCCAACAAGATGAAAGGTTTGACTGGTCGAGCATTCAGATAGGTGTTGAGGAGATAACCACTGGGGGAAATGTGGCGTGTGTTGCCTATCAGGTTGATCTTGAGGATTCTGTGACGATGGAGGAGAAGGTTGAAACTGAAGGTGATAGTGATGATTCTGAAGCTGAGATGGATGGTGATTTTGAACCTGTTAAGGTTGATTCTGAAGTGAATGTTGAGGTTGAAAATGAAGAGACTAATTCGGGAGTTGTGATTGATACTGTTTCTGACATTCCTGAGGAGTGTGAATCGGTTTATTCTGATTCAGACAGTGACTCGGATACGGAAGCGAGTGTTAATTCTCTGGATGAAGATATTGATCAGTTACTTGCAGAGGCAGATTTTCTGATGACTAGGAAGTCGTGCATTGCAGATGATGCTTTCACAAAGATTGATTACTCCAGATTCTTTGCAGGAAAGGAAGCTCATTTTGCATTGATGGCCATGACTGACCCGCCAAAACCTGTAAGTTCTGCTTGTAGTACTGACAATACTAGTGAAAAATATTGTGGTGCTTGTGATAGATTGACTGAGGAGGTTAAACAACTCCGTATTCAACGTGATAGTGCTATCATGAACAGTCAATCTACTCGCAAAGAGTTGAATGCTTTTAACAAAGTGTTAGATGGCTACAAAAAGGACATTTCTGACTTGAAAAACACTTTGTCATTAAAACAATTGGCAATTAACAATTATATCAATGAAATTGAAAATACCAAGTTAGAAATGGCCGCCATCAAATGCTTTGCTGAGAAAGTAAACAAAAAGTTAGAAAGCTACAAGAATGTTGCTTATGTGGTAGACCACATCATTGATGATAAAACAACCAACTATCGGGCTGTACCATCTCCGGTTCTCTTTGAAAACCATAATTGTCATCAAGTGACACCGGAGAGTTCGGTAAAATCTGATTCAGCATCGGAAAATGAATCTAACACTTCAAGTGTTGGTGATCCAAATTCCGATGTTAGACCGATTTTGGGAATCAATGATGAGGGTGTTACTGCTGAAAGTGTTGACTCAGATTCAGAGAGTGATGAGATTGGTTGTAACCAAACTGTTAATGTATGTGATATTCCAAAAGAAAATCACATCATTACAAATGAACCAGTTTCATCATCTCAAATTGTTCCAATGAGAAATGTTCATCATGTGGAAAAGTCTGAGAAGAATGTTGTGAGAAAAGATCTTAATGTGATTAAGAAAGATCTTGAAAAGAATGAGAAAAACGAACAATGTTACAAACCTGTCAAAGTGTTCTATCGGATGGAAGGATCCGATAAGATCATTTCTGACGAGGACTTTCCAATTAAAAATGCCAATTATGCTAAAATTGAAAAGATTTGGCAAGAAAGTACGATTTGGTTCCCAAAACATGAGAGAACAAATGAAATTCCACCAGCTTTGTTGAAAAAGTTGTACTTGGATGTTCCTCAAGAACCGAAGGTCCATGTCACAGAGTTTGTTAAACCCAAAAACAGAGCTAATGGTTTCAATGAGCCAACTTACTCAAAAGGGCCACTCCCTGAGAGTTTAAGGAAGCAACAGTACAATGATCAATACCCTGTTAGATCATTTGCTCAACCAAATGCTCCAAATGTTTTTGAAGAGTACCGTGCGTGCTTTAAATGTGGGGAACGCGGGCATTTACTTGCTCAGTGCCCATATGTAAGGCACAAGAGGCACGAAGTTGAAGTGAGGAATTCTATGCGTAAGCCGATTGATCATTATGTGCCACCTCATAGGAGAGTTGTTCCTCAACAACCACAACCGTTTTATTATCAAAACAATTTTCAAATGAGGAACACTCGTCCAATGCACTATGATAGAAGGAATCGGATTGCCATGGAACACTCGTGGAGAAAGCCTGTGGTGAACTCAACAGTTGATAGGCAAAAGGTTTCACCAAAACCTATTGTCAAAACAAATGTTGGACCTAAGTCTGTTAAATCAGATAAGGTTACCAAGAAAGTTACCTTTGCTAACAATGTTCAGAAACCGACTGAGAATCCAAAGTCTCAGATTCGTATCCTGAAAAGGACTGAACAATCTTGGACACCCAATGGTACTCCAGGAGCCTCATCTTCGAAGGTTAATGAGAAAAAGGAAACAATTTTGAGCAATCAGAAAAAGATTGATCAAAATGTTGTTAAAAATGTTTGTGAAAATGTCATTGTGAAACCTGATGTTGAAAGACCCAAGACTCAGGCTTGGGTCCCCCGAAAGCACTAAATGATTTACTTTTTGTGTGCAGGGAGCTTCAGCTGGCCCTATTAGCAGTCTTTGGATTGTTGATAGTGGAGCTTCAGGCCACATGACAGGGGATCTTGCGTTGTTGTTCGACGTGAAGAACATCAATGGAGGGTATGTAGCGTTTGCGGGAAACAAAGGCGGATATATCACGATGGAAGGGAGTGTGAGCAATGGGATAGTGAGCTTTGAGCGAATATCGTATGTGAAGCAGATAGATTACAATCTGTTGAGTGTCAGTCAAATTTGTGACAAGAAATTTACTGTGCATTTTGATGACAAATCCTGCTATATCTTGAAACCGGGCTTTACAATTCCTAAAGAGTGGATAATGTTGAAGGCACCTCGCGTCAACAATCTATACATTCTTGATATGTCCAAGGCGATGACATCACAGGGTCAAATAACGTGCTTTTTGTCCAAAGCGACTGAGAAAGAATCGATAATGTGGCACCGAAGAATGGGGCACATTCATCTGAAGAAAATGAATCAACTCGTGAGAAATGGACTTGTCGAGGGAGTAAATGTGAAACATTTCCATCTCAATGACAAGTGTGTGAGTTGTAAAAAGGGGAAGCAACACAAACAGTCCCACAAAGTGAAAAAGGTTAACTCTGTTGAGATGCCACTTGAGCGATTGCACATGGATCTTTTCGGACCGGTCAAACGCAAAAGTCATCTTGGAGAGCTTTATTGTTTAGTCGTCACTGACGATTACTCAAGATTTTCATGGGTGATGTGTTTGCAGAATAAAAGCGACACTTTTATCAATCTAAAAGTTCTGTTCACTCGATTGGAGAATCTCTATAATGTGAAGATTAAGAGAATTCGGAGTGACAATGGGACGGAGTTCAAAAATGCCAAGATGGATGAACTTTGTAAAGACAAAGGGATACATCATGAATATTCGGCTCCGTATACCCCTCAACAGAACGGTGTTGCTGAACGAAAGAATAGGACTCTAATTGAAGCGGCTAGAACAATGCTTGCTGACTCAAATCTTCCAGTAATGTTCTGGAATGAGGCGATTTATGCAGCAAATTACACATTAAATCGGGTTCTAACAGTGAAGAAGTTTGGAAAAACATCTTATGAACTGTTACACCGAAGGAAGCCGAACTTAGAGTATCTAGAACCTTTCGGGGCGCCTTGCACTATGTTGAATCCAAGCGAAAAGTTTAGTCCTAAAGCCGAGGAGGGTTACTTTGTTGGATATGCAACCCCGCTCAAACGGGTATACAACAAGAATACTCGTCGTGTGGAAGACTGGGCTAACGTGGACGTTCAACGTTATACTCAAAATATTCAAGGCACGGGTCCTGATTGGATGTTTGATTACAAAGATTTCTTTGAATCATTCAATCTAGATAGCTTGGTTGAAGAAGCTGTCATTCGATTACTTTACGAGTGTGAAAATGCAACAACTTCACCGTTGGTGCGTCCGATCACCGTGAACCCCCTACCAGCTTCTAATGATACCAATGCTCCTATACAAGAAGAAGAGATATTTCAAGAGGCTTCAACTTCATTAGATACTTCAGAATCTGAAGATGAACAATTTGAAGAAGCTATTCTTGATCAAGTTGAAGAACAGGAGGCACCGCCAGTGAACCCAACTCCAAATTCTGATGTGGCTTCATCATCAAATACGGGTCATGATCTGGATGCGTTAGAGAACTTGACTATTCAGACGGGAGTACAAGTACCTGTTTATCCGGAATCTCGGATACATCGTATTCACCCGCTGGAGCAAGTTATCGGTGATCCTGGAAGTAGTGTTATGACCAGAGGGCAGCTTAAAAGCGTTAATACGCCAGAGAGTTTTGGTGCTTTAGCTTTATATGCCAAAATTCAACAATCTGGTAGTCAAAATGATTGGTCGTTTGCGTGTTATGTGTCGCAGGTAGAGCCAAGGACATACAAGGACGCTTTGAAGGATGATGCCTGGGTGGAAGCTATGCAGGAGGAGTTATTACAATTCCAGAAATTAGGAGTTTGGACGCTCACAGATTTGCCGCCGGATAGAAAGAAGATTGGCACCAAATGGGTGTTTAAGTGTAAGAAGGATGATCGTGGGGTAATTGTTAGGAACAAAGCCAGATTGGTCGTGCAGGGTTTCCATCAAATCGAAGGGATTGATTATAACGAAATCTATGCACCGGTAGCACGAATCGAAGCTATTCGGATGTTCCTCGCGTTTGCTTCTTATAAGAAATTCAAAGTTTACCAGATGGACGTGAAAAGCGCATTTCTGTACGGGAAAGTCAAGGAAGAGGTGTATGTCGGGCAGCCACCAGGCTTTGAGGACCCAATCCACCGGGATAAGGTCTACGTGTTGAACAAAGCTCTTTATGGCTTGCACCAGGCTCCGAGGCAGTGGTACGAGGAGCTGAGTACATACCTCATCAACAAAGGATTTAAGCGCGGCCTCGTCGATTGCACCCTCTTTACGAAAAAGACGGGAGATGACTTGCTTCTAGTGCAGATATATGTTGATGATATAATATTTGGTTCAACTAACGAGCTTTTATGCAGGGAGTTCGAATCTGTCATGCAGGAAAAGTTCGAAATGAGCGCAATGGGGGAGATGCAGTTTTTCCTAGGCTTGCAGGTGGACCAAAGACCCGACGGGATCTTCATTCACCAAACGAAATATGTCTCCGACATCTTGAGCCGGTTCCAGATGGAGGACTCAAAGCCAATGGATACCCCGATTCAACCCAATCACGGGATTGGAGTGGACGCTAAGGGGGAGCTGACGGATCCTTTTACATACAGAGCAATCATCGGATCTCTGATGTATCTGACGGCGTCTCGACCAGATATTATGTACGCAACGTGTCTCTGTGCCCGTTATCAATCGAAGCCGAAACAAAGTCATCTGACGGCGGTCAAGCGTATCCTTCGATATCTGAAGGGTTGTCCTTCAAAAGGACTTTGGTACCCTAATGATGATAATTTTGATTTCATATCTTTTAGTGATGCAGATTGGGGCGGCTGTGACAAGGATAGCAAATCTACTACAGCTGGTTGCCAGTTTTTCGGGAGCAGGTTAATCACCTGGCAATGCAAGAAACAGACTTCCGTAGCACAATCTACCTGTGAAGCCGAGTACATTGCAGCCTCGAGTTGCTGTTCGCAAGTGCTCTGGATTCAACAACAAATGGTGGATTACGGTTTGCAGTTTCTTAAAACTCCTATCTACTGTGACAACGAAGCCGCAATTGCATTAACTAAAAATTCGGAAAATCATTCTAAAGCGAAACATATCCGGATCAAATATCATTTTATCCGTGATTGTTACGCTAAGGAATTGATTGATATGATCAAAATACATACTGACTACCAACGTGCAGATTTGTTTACTAAAGCTTTTGATCGTTCACGCTTTGAATATCTTTTAAAAGTAAACAATATAAAGGAAAAACAGGACTAATCGGCACCTCGGTTTATCGCTTTTTAGTTTTTAGTTTTTATATTTTGCTAATTGGGAATTTCTCTTTGCTAATTGGGAATTTCTCTTTACTTTCATAATCCTCAAAGAAGTTGATGCTTTCGAGGGGATTGTAAAATCCTCAAAGAAGTTGATGCTTTCGAGTGGATTGTTTCTTTTAACTTTTGTTTTTGTTGTGTTTTTTTTTCAGAAAAATGAAAATCCAAAAATATGTTCTTTATTTTAGGGGGAGTCATTTTATCAGAAAAACCAAAAACATTATAAAATTCAAAAAGACCTAAAAATTAGAAAATCAAAAATGATTTCCTGGTAAAACAGAGGAAATGATAGTACATCAGTGGGAATCTGATACAGGCTAAAGAATTGTATAGTTTATGAGGCGTGTGTTGATTACGTGTGATATGCTGATAGGCTTCGTAGACTAAATATTGCGTGCATTAGTGATACAAACATAACGAACTACGCGTTCGTGGCTGAACACCTCATGGGCATATGGTCTTAGTACCGTAATTTCGTTTGATAGGATTGCCAAAATCTGAGGTTTCGGGTCGTTATGTTATGGTTATCCGGGATATTCTGATAAACTTTTGTCGTATTGATTTACGGACCTAGTTTTATCAGAATATTTGCTAAAAGAGCTAAATTGCCAAAACCGGAAGTTACCGAATTGAGGAACTTTATGTTTTAATTGATCATAGATCATTATTACATCGTATTGATCATCTGATGCAAATCAGTGATTAATATCAGCCTCAACCTAGTGTATACGCACATGTTACTCTGCTGCATTACATTGCTGACCTGTACACCTCTGTGCTATATACTTTGTAACTTTTACGGATAACTCTGGCATAATCACGCGTTACGACGAAGCTTTGTGCAATTACTTGATACGGGAGTATGTCGTGTGTGTGGGCACCACATCGTGTTAGTCTAATACACTTAACTCGTATCATTTTAAAGCATTGCGTAATTGTCTGCATGTGAGCTTACGTGGACCACAATATCAGCAATTGCCGTATCACATACTGTTTCTAATGATAATATTAAACAAAAAGATCAACGCTGTGATCAGATTTCTCAGAAAACTGATATGATCCTCTGACCGGATTTCACAAACTATTTACTGTTTTCATTTACTTTGATGCATTTTACTTTGTTGCAATTTACTTTTAATGTCAAAAAGATACAAAATCCAAAAACATTTTAGGTGTGTTTTGATAAAATTTCAGAAAAATCCAAAATTTTTGCATTTCTGCTTTATTTTTGATAACCGGGGATGCTTGATAGTCAATTTCTGAGATTTGACAACACCATCTGGGCTTTGTATCATTCTAAAAGTGAAAATTTGTGTTTTGGAAGCTTAACGGATTGAAAAATGTTGAACGAGATTCGAATTTGTAATTTGGCAAAATTTTTCAAAATTTCCAATTTACATTCGCCCTTCATTGCGGACGAATGTGGAAATTTTTACCTTCGGGTTGTTTTATTCTGGACGAATGTGGCTTTTATCATAAATTCCACTTTCGGGTAGAACATGTTTACCTTCGTGCCTTTCATTAGGGGCGAACGTGGACATATTGTTCATTCGTCCAAATAGAACGGACGAAGGTAGAACCCTATAAATAAGCCATAACAGGTTCGACCAAACAGTTACATGTTTTCAAAATTTTTCATCATAACAAGACCTTGTTGATTTTGTTTCCTCTGCTTGTGCATTTTATTACCTAGTGTTCACTGATCATTTTCATCTAATTGTTACAGGTAATGGACTTGAAATGAACCCGTAATCGTTTGTTTAGTAACTGGACTTAGGGTTTAAGGGTTTGGGTTTTTCAGTGATGGTTAATGCTTGATTTTGTTAAACATTCATCCCACATCAGTTTTAGGGGGAGAATGTATTAGGAATTAGGATATTAACACGTTTTAATCACTGATTGATCATTAAAATGATAAGAACCCTAATTCGTTGTTGAAAACTGATGTAAAATGAATTTGAAAGGAAATTGATGGTAGACGAAGTTTAATCGGTCATTTTAGGGTAGATTCCAATCAAAATCAGGGGTTAAAAACACGTTTGATAAAATTTCAAATTTTGGGTCAAGAACAGGTTTTACCTTCGGGTCATCGACCGGACGAAGGTGAACTGATTGGACGAAGGAAACCTTTAAACGGACGAATGTATAATTTTCATCAAAATCCATTTACATTCGACCATAAATCTACACCTTCGGCCATTTTTATTTACATTCGACCACGTTGAAATGGGCGAATGTGAAATTTGAAAAACCTAAAAATTTGAATTTATGACGATTTTGTATTTTGACGTTTTATTTTGATTTTCCATTTCAGATGGCTGAAGAACAAGCTAATGTTGAGATTCCTGTGGAGACTCAAGTGACTGATCCTATTCCAGAGATTGTACCAGAAGAAGGATCATCAAGCGGTAGCAAATGGCCGTTTGAGAAGACCCACAACTGTTGTGCATATCTTGGTGATGTTGAGAAGAATGTAGAATTCACAGAGATCATTAAGTTTCTGAAAAGATGTAGAGTGGTTTATGCATTGGCAACACCAACTATTATCTACAAGGATATAGTTGAGGATTTTTATAATAATGCCAAGTATGATTACTTTGATAATCAAACTATCATCCGAAGCAAAATTCAGGGAATGGAGATGTTTATCACTGAAGCAGATATCAGAGAAGCTCTCCAGATCCAATTTGAAACAAGTGAAGATCCTAGAGAACTTTCATGGACTGAGCAGAAGGCATGCTTTCTAAGAATGAAATACAAAGGACCGATTACTGATGGTTCTATGTATAAAGGAAAGCTGAGCGTGCAGTTCAAGTATTTTGCTCACGTCATCATTCTAGTATTTGGATGTGTTAGTGGTGGTTATGACGTGATGAGAAAAAGTTTAAGCTCGTTAATGGTTGCATTGACTCTCAATAAACCATTTAACGTTGCTGGGATGATCTTAGACCACATGCTGGAGATGTTGAAAGGATTGAAGAAGAAGTACTTTATGCTTTATCCTAGATTTCTGATGATGATCTTCGATCACAAATATCCACACTTGAAGAAGGATCCAACACAGATACTTAATATGGATCATATGAATGTTAGAACCTTAGCAAGAATGAAGGCTTATAAAGGTGTGCCTGAAAAAGATAGACCACCTTTCAGAAGGTTATTCGGAGCTTTGGCTAGAGAGGATTATGAGGATCCTGGAAAGAATCTAGCAAGACACCCTAACAGTGATAGTGACAATGACGATCCACTTGTGTATGCTGATGCAAGCACGAAACGGAAGAGGCAAGTTGTCAATCCCGGAGCCAAAGGGAAGGGCAAAGGAAAGACAGAGCAGGGTAGTTCAAAACAACAAGCAGTGAGGAAGAAGACTACTGCTAAAAAGGGCACAGGTTTGGTAGATGAGGAATCTGTTGATTCTGAGGAGACTGAAACTGAAGAACAATGGGATTCGGATGCTGAGAATGTCAGGACTACCAAACAAAAGGCCACTTTGGTTGGTGAGTCTGAATCTTTGAACAGATCGATAGAAGAAGCTAATAAGGGCAAGCAATCTGTTGGTGCTGAGGATGAAGGGTTGACTATTGACCTTGATGAATTGAATAAGGGTGAAACAGTTGTTGTGAATTTGCCCAAGCCCAAACACAAGTCTATGGCTAAGAAGACAAGCACTAAGCAACTCAGAGAGAAGGAGTTGAATCTATTGTTAAAAGGAAAGAGATTACCGGATGCTGGAACATCATCTAAACAATCTTCACCAGCTGCAAAGAAACAAAAGACAAAAGAGGCTACAACATTACCAGTGGAGGAATTTAATATTGCCCTGGATAATGTTCTTGATATGTTTACCAAGCCTCAGAAGGGAAAAGAAGCTGACATTGAGCCATCTAAGTCTAAATCCAAATCTAAAAAGGTCACTGTGGATGATGAAGTGATGAAACAGATGAACAAAAGAATGGATGATATGATGAAGATGCTTGTGGCTCAACAAGCTGAGATTGCTAAGTTTAAACAGAATGAAGAGAAGATGCTTCAGATAGTTGTTGCTTCTAAATCTAATCAAGATGAAATAGATGAGAAGGTAAAGAAGCTTGAAGCAAAGAATCAGAAGCTTGAAGGTAAAGTTCTGAGAAACAAGAACAGATACAAGGCGATTAAGGAAGATAATAAAGAGCTGAAGGCTGAAAACAAACGCCTTAGTGATCTGATTAATAATCTGTACAATGAAGCACCCAAGCTGAAGGAGGGTGAAGAAGATGCAGAGAGAGAAGTTGAGAAAGTAGATTTTGAACCATCTGAATCTGATAAAGAGGAGGATGAGGATGATGAGAATGAAGAATCGGATAAAAGTGATGATGAAGATGATAACAATGATGATGATGATGATGCTGAAGGTTCAGGGAGTCAAAAGGATGATGATAGTAGTAGCAGTGATGACAATGATGGAGGAGATGATACTGCTAAGTTCACATTTGAGAAAAGACCACCTTCTAAGAAGAAGAAAGACACAGGTGAGTCTAGTTCTAAGAAGAAGGGAGAGAATGTAGATGATGAAACTGTGTTTTGGAATGAAAAGGTGAGGTCGTTATCTGATGATGCAAAACAAGTTTACAAAGACATGTTGGAGAAGAGAGAGTGGACCATTGAGTTCACAGGTCGTTTTGCAGAAATATTCCAAACAGATGATATGAGATATGAGTTGGAATATAACGATCCTGATCTTGAAGAGGGGGAAGTACCTGCGTCTGTAGCAAAGGAGATACTGGATGGTCTTGCTCAGAGAGTAGGGAAAACTTTTGAAGAGTTCATTGTTGATGAGTCGATTCCACCTATTCCTGAAAAGGATGTTGGAACTCACTCTGATGATAAAGAAACCCCTGAGTTTGAGGAAGTTGAGATAGAGGATATTACACATGAGGAATATCCACAGTACTTCAGACAGAATGATGAAGACGTGGTGTTTCCTGATTTCACAGAAAGGCATAATACATCTGCTAAGAGAAAGGCAAGGACAAGAAGTGCTGAGTTTGTTGAAAAAGTACTTGGAGCTGATTTGCCAGAATCTTCAAACAAGACTGATGAGTTGAAAGAGTATTTAAAGAAACTAAGACTGATGGATGAAAACCGACCAAAGCCCGAAGCTCAAGGAAACTTCTATAGGTTTCATAATGCAAAGTTCAGAGGCAGAGCTCTTGGGTGGACATATTTGAGCAGGCTGAAGTGCTTAGCTGCCAAGTGGGAATCAGGAATCTTGTATTTCTACAGATTCATTGACTTGCTAACTCTACCGTACTGGGCGGTTAGAGATCTATGCAGATTCCCTATGTCTGGTGCTTCAGTGAATAACACTCATGTTGGTTGGTGTGCAGACAAGTTGGTTTGGGAGAGTAGGACGAGATGGAATAGATTCAAGCCTCAATATCCTCGGAGGAAAGTTCACAAGGATATTGATCCCAGAACCAAGTTGAAGAGGGTTACCTTGATATATAAGGCACCTGAAGTTATGAGAAAGATTCCTTTGATGCCTATGCCTCAACACTTCAGTGCTGACTTCATATTTTGGTATTATGATTGGAGGAAAGCAGAAGCTGTGATAGTGTTGAGAGATGGAAAGGATAAATACAAGCATGTGCATGTATTTGATCCTATGTGGCTGATCAATTGCACCTTCGAAGACATCATCATGTTATTCTATAATCCGATTCATCATGAGCCAAACGATGCAGATCAAGCAAGGAAATACACACAAGTTGTGGGTGTTTGCTTTGCTTATGATATCAACGCTGGAAGTAATCTAGAAGGGAAGCTTGGCAAGAAGGTTAAGATGGCGAATGTGTCGAAGCCGGTAAAGAGAAAGTTAGAGCCGGAAATGACGAAAGAACAGAAGAGTATTCTGAGAATCAAGCTGTTGAACAAAGCCATGGATGATGATAGAAAAAGATCTAATCAATAGTCGAGGGGGAGTTTGTAGATGCCGTTTTGCGACTAAGGATTAGATACTAACATGTGTTAATGGGCGAATGAATATCAGAAGGGGCGAAGGAGATTAAGAGTGGGCGAAGGAAGCTTTATCATGGACGAATGAAGATCAGGAAGGCACAGAAGAACACATTCGACCAGACTATCTGGGCGAATGTGGAAATGCTTACCTTCGACCAGTTCATCTGGGCGAACGTACAGCTAGTATAAATAGAAATTGGGTTTTTGTAATGTATAACGAGTTATAGAGAGTGTGTGTTTTGTGTGTGTGTTCCTGAGAGGTTTGAGATTGTCTGTTTGAGGTCTAGATTAACTGTTATCAGTCTGTAAAGGTTTATTTGAACAAGTTAATCTATGAAAAGCATTTAAAATGATCTTGATTGTGTTTTGATTGAGTTTACTTTAGTTTGTTCTAAGCTAGGGTTTCCGCACCTGGTTTAGCAACTTGTATGATCATATAATCCTGTGTTTTTGTCAAATTCCGTCCTCTACATGTACAACTTGGACCTCACATTCCAGTGAGGACCACTGAAGCAGGAGAGGTGTTTAACACTGATCCAACTACCTACACTGACCTCGATAAGCAGTTGATGCAGAGGGATCACAAAGCTTATGGTGCCCTCACCATGGCCTTGTCTAATGACGTGTACAACATGTTTGAGGAATATGGATCTGCTCATGATTTGTGGTTTGCGTTAAGTGACTACTATGAAGGAAATGCTGAGATGAGACAGAACAAGCAAGATATGATTCAAAAAGAATATGATATGTTTGGAAGTGTTCGGGGTGAAAGCTTGTCGTCTCAAATTGACAGGTTCATGAGCCTGTTAACAAAGATGAAGAAAGCAGGAATTCCAGTCAACAACCGAAACTCGATCAAGAAATTGCTCGACTCTCTGCCCAAGGAATGGAGTCTACAATGCATGTTGATTAAGAAAGAGTATTTAGATGCTCAATCTACTTTGGCTGATCTCATCAATACTCTAAAGTCATTCGAAATGGATATCACCAAAAGAGAAATGAATCAGACTGTTCCGAATGTCGTTCCTAGCACTGCAATGAAGAATCTGGCGTTAATGACTCCAATAAGTGAAATGGGTTCAAGCACATCACATGTATATGTGGATTCAACTAGTGGTGGAAGTTCAAGCTCGGGAAAGACAGTCTCATACTCTGAAAAGGCGGCAAAGACACTCAATCCACAGCTTACAAAGCTTGCTACTGAACATGTTGAACTCTTCAACACATTCATGACTAGCTTTGAAGCTCTGAAGACTGGTGACCTTAAGAATGAGATGATGACACCTGAAGACATGTACCAGGTTGATCCGGATGATATGGAAGAAATGGATCTCAAATGGCAGATGGCTATGATCATTCTGAGGGTGAAAAGATTTCAAGACAGAACTGGTAGAAGAATCGGAATGGGTAAAGCTGGCTTTGACAAGTCAAAGATTCGATGCTACAACTGCAAGACTCTTGGGCACTTCAAATATGAGTGTCCCACTCTGAATCAAGCTGAGATCAGACCGGCTAAAAGAATGGTGGCGATCACTGATGGGAATGAAGCAAATGAAAAGAATCTACAGAAAGCGCTGGTGGTTGAAGACTTTGATTGGGGAGAGGAGGTAGTTGCGGCTGAAGCTGACGTTAACAAAGCTTTGATGGCCAAAATTTGCACCAAATCCACAAATGGTGTGAATTCACTGGAAGGGTCGTCAGCTGAAATGCCAAAGGGTGGAGTGCCAGAAAATTCAGGTCCGAAGGGAGTGTTGATTGCTGAAAAGGGAAAAGAAGCGACCGCTGAGGAAGCACTGATAGCCGAGAAGACACCCACTACCAAAGCAAATGAGAAGCTGCAGGATGTGCCCAAGAAAGCCGAGGAAAGAGATCTGGTAAGTATTCCTCTTGAAATAAAATCAAAGCTGTGCTCACCAAGGTGTGTTACAGCTGTTGCTTACTGTTTGTCACACAATAGGAGAGTTTTAAGAGAAATGGATGATATCCAAAAAATTAACACTGAAATGAAAGAAAATGAGTTGGCGTATCAGCGAAAGTTAAATGCAACTCTAGCAGAAATGCAAACTCGAAAAGAATTTGTTCTCAAAAAGGATTTTCTAATAAATGATTTAACCTCAAAGTTTGAACAATCTAGAAATGAAACAAATTATCTTCAAATCAATGTGGACAAATGGAATGTAAGCAAACAGGCTCATGCTGATATCGTAGATTGTTCAAGGCAATCGTTCGTCAAAGATGGAATTGGGTATAGGGATAAAAATGGGATTGAAAGATCTCTATTTTTACCCTTGAGCCGAAGTGAATATATACCCATTCTAAAACCTCATCCAGAAAATGATCTTTTTGAAACAGAATGTGTCAAATCTGAGTTAAATACTGATATAAATAAAAGCAATGCAGATGTGACCCAAAATGCTCAGGTGGAAGATGATAAGAGTTGTGGTGGACAAACGTTGGGGTTAGCTCACCCGGGTGCCAATTACTCTACAGTGAATTGGTTCATCTGGAATAATGAAAAGACTAAAACTATTTTGAATTCAGATGATTGTAATAGTTCAACTAAGCTGGATGACTGTAATAATTTATCTAGGATGGATAACTGTAATAGTTTATCTAGGCTGGATGACTGTATTGCATTAACTTCTACACTAGGCTTAAAGGGTGTTGTGGCCCCTGATGATAGGAAGAAACCTAGGGGTGAGCAGTAAACGGTTCCGAACCGCGAAAACCGTGAAACCGACCCGGAACCGCTAGAACCGAACCGAATTAATGTTATAGGTTCCGGTTCCGGTTCTCATATTTTGGCATAATCGGTTCCCGGTTAGACCGACGGGTCCGGTTAAGAACCGTTAGAACCGTTTTGAATTAAATGAAATATTTAAATATTCTATTATTAGTTTGAAATACAATGTGTTGTTTCTTTCTTTATAGTTCTTAACAATTTTAAATTGTTTTACTTGGTAGGAATGTAGAGTATTGCATTACGTGATGGTCAGGAGTCAGCATAGCTTAGTTCTGACCCGTTTAATCTGTATAAAAAGAATGATCTGATCCGAACAAAACATATTTTGATACGTAAACTGCTATACTTTTAGTACCCATGGTTAACACAAACTGTTGATAATTTTTTTAAGAAAAATCATTGTTTTTGTTTTTTTTTTTAATTTAATTGTTAATGTTAATTTTAGGATTTTATTGACAACCGGTTCCGGTCTAGAACCGTTTCATGAGAACCGTTTCACCCGGTTCTGAAACGAAGACCGTTTAGTAATTATCGGTTCCAGTTCCGGTTCTCATATTTTGGAATAAACGGTTCGCGGTTCGGTCCGGTTCGGTTCGGTTCGGTCCGGTTCTGAACCGTTGCACAGCCCTAAAGAAACCTATCAAACGCTCTAATGTTTGTGTTGACAATGATATGCCAGCTTGTATTGATCTTAATGCTGCGTTCTCTGATGATAAAAATGCATATAAACCATCTGTGTTTGTACCAGAACTAAAACAGAACAGGTTTGGGAAATTTTTCACTGAAGAAATTCCAGAGTTTGTTCCATCATCTACAGATATTTCATGTTCTGAGGAATCACAAAGTGAAACAGGTAACTCAAGTTCTGAAGAATCACAGAGTGATACAGAAAGCAACATTAGCGCGCCTGACTGCAACACAAATGAAGAATCAAGTGTTAACAAGGATGAATCATGTTCAAGTGAAAGCTCCTGCTCAAACAAGATCAAGCAAAGAACATCACAACCATCATCATCCAGATCTTCTCCAAAGATCAAGCCTAAACACTTAAAAATGCTTTAGATGTGGAAATGAGGGACATGTGGTCAAAAAATGTCATTTGAAACCTAAACCACAAAATGAAGTCAAAACTCAAAATTCTTTTTCTGATCAGATCAAAAATCTTCAAGAAACCGTAAAAAGTTTTGTTAAAAACACAAAAATTTGGAAAAGACAAGAGTCAATTTTGGGTGAAAATCACGATAGATCAAAACTAAAACAGACTTAGATTCCCAACGTTAACTAATTAAATGTCTGAGTCGTGATTGTACATAGATTTTCTTGTATTTATCTTTGTCTTTCTTTTGTTTTTGAATTTCAGAATAAACTACAGAAATGGTTGATAGCTCTTATGAGATATCTATGGCATGTTGATAGCGGCGCTTCAAGGCATATGACTGGGCTGAAAGAACTCCTCAAGAACTATCGGTTCATTGATGGAGAGTTTGTAGCGTTCGCTAGAAATGAAAATGGTGGAAAGATTGTTGGCATAGGAGATGTGGTCACCGACGCCCTGACTCTAGAAGCTGTCAATTATGTTCCAGAATTGTGCTATAATCTGTTGAGCGTATCACAAGTCTGTGACAAAGGAATCTCAGTGTTATTCAATGACATGGAGTGCATCTTTCTAAAGCCAGGAGTTAAACCACCCACCAACATGATTATGTTGAAAGCTCTTGGGCAGAATAATACCTATGTGATAAATATGAGAGATGCCAAGTTTGAATGCCCAATGACTTGTTTACTATCAAAGGCATCCGAGTCAGAGTCACTGTTATGGCATAGGAGATTGGGACAAGTGAACTTTAAAAACATAAACAAACTTTCTAAACTAAATCTAGTTAGAGGTCTTCCTTCCAAGGAATTCCCTTTTTCTGAAAAATGTTTAGCATGTGCCAAAGGAAAACAACACAAGAAATCGCATAAATCCAAAACAGTGAACTCAATTGACTCTCCCCTTCAATTTATTGTGTATGGATCTCTTCGGTCCAATTAGTGTTAAAAGCTTGGCTAAGAGGTCTTACTGTTTGGTGATTACATATGACTTCTCTCGCTTCACATGGGTATACTTCTTAGAATATAAAAGTGAGGCTGCTGACACCTTGATGCTCTTTGTTCCCCTTATTGAGAACATTATCAAATTGAAGGTAAAATCTATCAGAAGTGATCAAGGGACAGAATTCAAGAACCAAAGCTTCATGACATTCTACAACAGCAAAGGAATTCATCTTCAATATAGTGCTACAAGGACCCCTCAACAGAATGGAGTGGCTGAAAGAAAGAATCGCACACTTATTGAAGCTGCCAGAACTATGCTCATTGACTCATAGTTGCCGATCATTTCTGGGCAGATGCTGTGAATTCCGCCTGTTATGTTCTTAACAGAGTCTTGATCGTCAAGCCACGTGGAAAAACTGCTTATGAATTACTCTTCAAAAGAAAACCTCTCATCGATTACTTCAGACCATTCGGATGTTCATGTACTCTTCTGAACAACTTTGAGAATATAATGAAGTTCGATACAGTTGGAGATGAATGCTTCTTTGTTGGATACTCTTCAAGTCAAAAGGCTTATCGAGTATACAACAAACGCACCAAGATGGTACTTGAATCCTTCTATGTAGACTGGCAAGAATCTAACTCCACTAGTACAGGAGCTGGTCCTGACGGGTTCTTTGACGTGGACGTTGTTTTCAATCATTTCGTCATACCTGAAAATCAAGCACCTGAATATCAAACTCATGAAAATCAAGCTGCCAATTCGTCTCCTTTTGGCGATATTCTCTACTCTTCTGACGATGACGTTGCACCGTTCACCACCCGTCTTTCTCCACTTGTCGCTGATCCAATCGTTCCTCTTCAACCCATAAATGGTGATACAACTGCTGAAACTACTAAACTCTCTGAAAATACTCCAACTGTAGAAGAAACATTTTCAACTCAGCAGTCTGTAAATGATCTATCCAGCTCCTCAGCACCTGGAGATCACTTATCAAATCTACCCCCACAAGTGCAAGAAGAAGAGAACATGGGATACAAATCATCAAAGAATCATCCTATTGAAAACGTCATCGGACCAATCACTGAGGGTGTTCTTACCAAAAATCAGGCTGACAAACTCAACACCGCTCTCTCAGCATTCTTGTCTCAGACAGTACCATTCAGCATTGAAGATGCAGTCAGAAATGAAAGCTGGGTAGAAGCCATGCAGGAAGAGCTCTTTCAATTCAGAAAACTCAAAGTTTGGGAGCTCGTGGATCTGCCTGAAGGAAAGTATCCTATTGGAACAAGATGGGTCTTTCTCAACAAAATGGATGAACGTGTTGTGGTGATTAAGAACAAAGCTCGTCTGGTTGTTCAGGGTTTTCGTCAACAGGAAGGGATTGATTATGAGGAAGTATTCGCACCAGTTGCCCGACTTGAAGCCATTCGTATCTTCTTAGCGTACGCGTCATACAAAAACTTCAAAGTCTTTCAGATGGACGTGAAGAGTGCTTTCTTATATGGGAAAATCAAAGAAAAAGTCTATGTATGTCAGCCACCGGGCTTCGAAGACCCTCATTATCCCAACAGATACTACAAACTGGACAAGGCTCTCTATGGTCTTCATCAAGCACCTCGAGCTTGGTATGAGACCTTGTCCTCATATCTGTTGCAAAATGGATACACCAGAGGGAAGATCGACATGACCCTGTTCTCCAAAGAAGTCAACAAACATTCTATTCTGGTTCAAATATATGTAGACGATATTATCTTTGGTTCAATTGATGAAAATTTGTGCAGGGAATTTGAAAGCATCATGAAGTCTCAGTTCGAAATGAGCATGATGGGAGAACTGTCATTTTTCTTAGGTCTGGAGGTCCAGCAGAAGGAAGACGGAATTCTCATTCATCAAGCCAAATATACAAGAGACATCTTGGCAAAATACAACCTGTCTGACTGCAAGCCGTCCAACACTCCTTTTGCTGCTCAAACTACACTTGTACCGGATCTTCAAGGATTATCAGTGAATCCCCACACGTATCGATCAATGATTGGATCCTTGATGTATCTCACAGCTAGCAGACCAGATATTATGTGGGCAGTTGGATGCTGTGCTCGCTTTCAGTCAAATCCCAAGCAATCTCATGAAACTGCAGTCAAAAGAATCTTCCGCTACCTCAAAGGAACACCAAAACTTTGTTTATGGTATCCTAAGAGTGATAATTTTGATCTAATTGCGTACTCTGATAGTGATCATGCAGGTTGCAGGATTGACAGAAAATCTGTCTCTGGTGGCTGTCAATTTCTGGGAAATAGGCTCGTGTCTTGGCAGAGCAAGAAGCAGACAACAGTGTCTATCTCCACCGCTCAGGCTGAATACACGTCTGCCTCCAGTTGTTGTTGTCAAGTGCTATGGATACAAAATCAGCTGTTGGACTACGGTTTGAATGTCATGAGAACTCCTATTTATGTTGATAATGATGCTTGTCATGACATAGTGAAGAATCCAATTGACCATTCTAAAACTAAACATATAGAAATTCGGATTCATTCCATTCCATTCGCGATGCACACGACAAAGGATACATACAGGTGTTGCCAATAGATACTGCTAATCAAAAGGCAGATATCTTTACAAAAGCTTTTGACAAAACCCGTTTCCGCCAATTGGTAACTTGGCTGGAAATGATCAATTTTGAATGATTCTCTTTAAAAAAAATGTATATATTATAAAAAAAATCTTATTTTTGAGTTAAAACAAGATTTTTGGGGGAGAAAGTAAAACCAATCTATCCCTACTGCAGAATATCTCAAATTTCAAGAAATGGTAGGAACTAATCATATTGTGTTAGCATGTGAATAGGATCCAGAGGATGTTGCGGCTTCAAGCAACGATGTGTCGGTAGGTTCAGCTTGGAATCGAGTAAACTGCTACTAGGTGATTAACAGTAAATGTCTACACGGAAGGCTGGATTCCCACTGTGTTATAGGTCTGCACAAGCTGAGTCCGGTCATACACAGGTTGAGAGATCAAAAGACACAGAATATTTTGTGCATATATAATTAAAAGACACCTAAGAGTGCAAGCTACCAATGCGGAGCTATTCATTCAAATGAGCAACAAAAGACACACAATGTTAGTGACGTGCAAACAAATATAGATAGCTCAACAAGCGATCAGAAGATCATCTTCTCTGCTTATGGGAACATAGACCTGAAGCTCTCATCATCTGATTGACATAATGATCATCTTCTCTGCTTATGAAAACATAGACCTGAAGCTCTCATCATTATATCTCAATAAACCTTGAGGATTGGTAGGTTTATACCTAGCACAAGTGGGGTCCACAAAATTTTCGTCAATATTACCAAAACATGATAAATCTCATCACCAAACATATGTTGAAAGACGAGAGGCATGGATTTAAGTGGACAAGTATACCGACAGTGTTTCTTGGGCTGCAGCTATCCAACGGAAAGTTGAAATGTGATCTGACAGGTATGGTTGGTATGATCTTGAATGCAAAAGGTGAGAAACGGTTAACCCCTACTCTTTAGCTTCTATCTTTTGTTATTATTATAAAAAAGGGGTGCACACTTGTTGAGCACTTGAGCCCTGCGCACTAGTCTTAAGTGCGCAGGCCTATATCTACTGTATAAATACCCCTGTAAATTTGTTTTTTTACAACAGTTACTCCATTAAAACCCTAATCATCCTTTAACCCCAAATCATCATCATCTTCATCAACCGTCACCTTTAATAACCCTAATAATCACATAAACCACCTGTTAATCCTCTGTCTCGTCTCCTTTTTCGTTGTTCTTGATTCATTTTTAAGGTAGATTAAATTCTGACTGATCTGTTGTGGTGATTATAAGGATTACGAGATTGTTTTTGAAGGTTTAAGTTGAGGGTTTTGGGGTTTTGAATAGGGCGCATTTATTTCTTGAAGATTACGTACTTGTTTCAAAGGATCTGTGCATTTGTTTCATACATTCAAATCCCTGAAACCCTATACCCCTGCGCACTTAACCTGCGTACTAAAATCTTAAACGAAAGTTTAAGTGTCTGCGTGCTTATTAAGTACGCAGATTGGTCTGTCAAGGCACTAGGGTTACCATGCCCAAGTGTTGACTGATTTGCGCACTTACGTCTATGTTTTATTTTGACTCATGTGACCTGCGCACTTGATAACCTAAGATTCTGGACTGGACTGAGTACTTAGACCACTAACCCTTATGTGACCTGCGTACTTAACATTGGATTTCAATGATTATAGACTACTTAACCTTATGAAACCTGCGCACTTATCATACACATTTTAAAACCAAACCAATCAAGCATAATAATATATCTAACTAAACCACAAGACATTTATAACTTAAAATGGTCTAAGTCCGTCGTCCTTCTAAGTCTAAGATATCAAATCGTTGGTCGTTTGCTTACAATCGAAAATTCTAACTTGCTTTTCGTGCATGTGACCTGGAACAGATGGAAATTCCGTGGGATAATAGAGGCCTGTACAACCAGGCTATAGATCTCAAGACTGATGATCACAAATTCAGAGACGTTGTCGCATGGATCCGGCAAAGCAGAATCGGATATGCTGTGGAACACAATCTGACCGTCTACGCAGATTACATTGAAGACTTCTGGAGATCCGCGAGATATGAAGTCGTCGACGGTGTTAGAAGAATCAATGCAACTGTCCGAAACAAACCCGTGATTATCACCGAAGATACAGTCAGACGTGTGTTAAGGCTTGGAGATCAACCTGGAAACGTCAAATTCTTAGTCAAAGCTGATCTTCTGAGAGAGTTCAAGAAAATTGGGTACAAGGGAGAATTCGACAAAAGGAGCGACGTCAAGAAAAGTGAGCTAACTCGAGACTGGAAATTGATCTGTCACGTATTCATGATGGCTCTCTGTCACATAAACGGAGGATACAATGCACTCAGTCCGGAGTCGTCCAGTGCAATGATCAAAGTCTGCAAAAATGAACCGTTCAACTTGTCCGGGATGATCTTTGACTACATGGTAAAGAACGCCCAATCTGATGCAAAGTGGGCAATGTATCCTAGATTCGTGCAAATGATGATAAATGCACAACACGAGAACCTGCCTCATGATGGAGTGTACCATTTTGCCAGAACTGGAAGATTTTTCACTGAGTGCAACACTGTTGATTAGGAGCCGATGTATGAGTGTATGTATCCAGCTCAAAGGTATTCTGGAATCAAAGCACTATACAACAAGATTCAGCAAAAGAAGCGAGAAACGAAGAAGCAAGTCTCAAAGCTGCAGCTGAATCTGTTCCATCTGAAACAACTCCCACCACTACTCCACAATCTGCTGAAGAAAGAGCTCGAGAAAAGGCAAGAGGTAAAAGGCTGGCCACTGAAGAAGCCCCCTCTCAAGTGACAAAGAAAAGTAGGCCCAAGTTGTTGACAGAAAGCAGGGAATCACAGACTGAGGAACAGCTTGAGCTTGCACGCGCGTTACAGAAAGTTGCTGAATCGAAAAAGGCTGAGAAAAGAAAACGAAGAGAAAGTCTACCTGCATCTGAAATTCCGGCTGTGGTGACTGAGGAAGAAGTGGAAGATGAGGAAATCCTTGAGTCTATGTTTGGTGGTCAGGATCGACCTGGGCCATCCACTGCTAGGGCTCCTATTCCTAAGGCTCCAGCAAAGAAACCAACAGAACCGTCCTCTTCAGCTCCTGCTGCACAACGTCGCAAACCAGTGCATCAGGAACTGTATGAGACTTTGGTGAAAGAGGTCGGTAAGACTGCTGCTAAAGAGATTTGCACTCTGAAAAGCTCAGTACACAATAATCAGGAACTTAAAAGAAAGCTGAAGAAGTTGAAACACAAGAATAGGAACCTTGAAAATATTGTTAAAGATCAAAGATACCTGATAAAGTTCCAAAACAATGTGCAGATGAAGATGTTTGAAATGATTCAAGAGCTGCAGAAACAACAGAACATTGAACCTAGCATATCATCTGATGAGTTGTTTGACTTTGGGAAGTTTTCAGAAGAAGAAAAGGAAAAAGAAAGAATTGCTGAAGAAAGTGATGTTGATGAAGTAAGTGAAGATGAGATGCCCGAGACGTTCATAGAGTTTGGTGAAGAAGAGGCAACCGTGTATGAGACGGCTGATGGTCACAGAATCCGTCCAGAAAGGCCCACATGGCTTCTAAGCAAAGGGGTTATTGTTCCAGCTTTTCATCAAAACGTCCACCACACCAAAGAAGCTCATCAAGAAAAGATTATCTCATGGAAGTACGATGAATCAAAGAGTTTGTTCGTGATCAAGCGTCGAGGGGGAGTCATTCAGCATTTTAAAAGTCAAACTGACTTGCAATCTCTCCCTCGCTGGGACATAAGGGAGCTCAACAGGGCACACTTCATCAATCCCACTAACAACTCCAGTGGAACCTTACTTGCAAGACTGATAGAAAGAGAATGTGCTTGTGATTTCGAAGTTTTCAAGCCCCAAAAGCCGAAACGTCGCATTTTAAAGAAAAGAATTGATCCTGCTACTGGACAAGGTAGGATTACTTATGTGATAGATCCTCCCAAGGTTGTGACAAGGGTTCCTATCCGTGAAGAGCTTCCTGTTATGTTGAAAGATTTCAAGAAATGGTACTATGACTGTCTGACTGGGGAAGCAGTGATCAAGTCAAGGGATAATGCTGAGACTATGAGAATTTTTGATCCAGTGGACGTCTTCGCTCTTAATTTGTCCGATCTGAATATGCTGTTTGCAAACCAGATCAATGTGGGAGCAGGACATGTACTTTTTGAGGAAGTTGTACTATTCCGAAGAGCAGTCGGTCGTGCTATGAAGTTGAAGCAAGAACTGCTAGATATGGTGAATAGAATCAATGCAGCTGACATTGCCAAAGAACAGAATGAAAGAGCTGCAAAAGAAAAGGATGCTAAAGATGCTGCTGCACAAGAAACTCAAGCTGAGGCAGAAACTGCTCCAGAGGTGATTACTCAAGAACCTGCAACAGTATCTGATCCAGAACCACCCGTTCAAGAAGAAACTGCTGCAGAAATTGTTCCAGAACCACCCGTTGTCCAAGAAGAACCTGCAGATGTTATTGTTCAAGAACCCCCTGTGCAGGAAGAAAGAGAATAAGGGGAGGCAAGCGACGTGTCAATTGACTAAGACAGAGAAAGATCTGGTAGTTGTGGTCTAGGGGGAGTATTGTTGGGTTCAGTTGAGACCACAGTTACCAGAACAAAGACTTTTGATAGGATATGATAAGTTTTGTAAGCCAAGGGGCTGAATATGTAATTAATCTAAGTTTTTGGTGAAACCCTAGCTGCTGCTGAATATGTAATTAATCCATTTTATAGGATTTTCTAAGATTATGTGAATGTTGGATTTGGGGGTTTTGGCAAAAACGTGGGTTATTCGGGTTATTGAGGTTCCTCTAGCTTGAGTGGATCTCAAACATGTTTAATTTGGCAAACAATAACAATACACATAGGTGGTTGTCATGTTATGTGAAATATGATTATGTGTAAAACATGGGTTTATGGCCATTTGGTGAAAACCATATGAAAATAGTGATTTGATGATGAAATTGCATGATTGAATGATTATGTAGTATGCTAAATGCTATAATGAATGTTGAGAGTAGATATGATGATATGGAGGATTCCATACATGTATTAACTAAGAAAATAGGTGGTTAAAAGTTGTATGCACACCAAGTGCTTGATGAAATGCTTGAATAATTAGGTAATGTACACCTATATTCAATCGTGTGTAGTTTCAATGTGGTTTAGGTTTATGTAGGAATTTGGTGAAGTTTTTGTATCATATAATGTTTAGTATGTTTATGGTGCTTAAAATATACTATGAACATGATTTGATGATTTAAAGTTGAGTTTTGGTTGATAATATCAAAGGTTTACAAAGCTGATTGGAAGTAGATATTGTTGTGCACCTGTTTTGAATAATTTGTGTAAAATCAACCGCAACTCGGTTTAAGGCATACTATACATGTTTGAAAAGATATTTGAACATATTACGATTCATATTTGAACACGAAAAGTTCATTCTAATGTTTGGCGGGTCAAAACAGCAAGTTAAGTTATCAATTCAGTTTTGACAGCAAGCTGAAATGAGTTAATTTTGAATTTGTCCTGATCTTTCAAACATCATATAAAATCATAGAAACATCGTATGGAAGTGTTCTTTATATGCCTGGAAAGGTCTTTGAACGAAGCACATTTTGTATTTGATAGTCAAGGTCTGATTCCGAGGTTTAAAAGGGGAAAAATGACCCTGAACAGCAGTTGCGCAGAAAAATTGCTGCACATTTATAATGTAATCTTAAATAAGAAAAAGGTATAAGAATGTACATACTTGTATTAATCTTGGAGTGTTGATTGAAAGGAATTAATAGCATATTATGTGGCATTCAAAGGTGTCTAAAACACTTACCAACTAGTTCATGCAAGTACTTTCACTAACGGGTCAAACGGGTAGTATATGGAAAGACTTATTGAATAGAACTAGTTGTTGAATGTATTGATCGCATGTTTGAATGATGTTGAATGAATACTAATGTTTGAATATGTAAGTTCCAAATTAGTATTCTAACATGGCATGTTGACTTGAAAGTAAGTTAGGTACAAGAAGCTTAAAAGTCAACGGGTCAAGTGGATATGATCTCGAGCTAGGTAAAAAGCTTAGGGACTATAAGTCAAATGCGTATAAGGTGAAAAAAACTCCTACGGGCAATGGTAAGTGACTTATGATGCAAACTCTTGGTTTATTAATTGTATGTTTATGTATAAATATAGAATGGTGTTGTAAAACAAGCCTAATAGCTAAACAATACAACTATATAAGAAAGAGATGTATGAGGGAGAAAGATGTTTATATTATTATTTGGTGTGTTTACAATGAGATACAAAAGGCTCTATATATAGGAGAAGAAAACTTGGAGAAGAAGCCTAATCTATATTAGGAATTGATAACCACAATAATATATATTTATAACACTCCCCCTTGGTTATCAATTTAATACGCTTTTAGATGCTGCCTCATTAAAAACCTTGCCAGGAAAACCCAGTGGGACAAAACCATAGCTAAGGGAAAAAGAGTGCAGCGCGTATTGTCTCCTTCTATGATGTTGCCTCGTTAAAAACCTTACTAAGAAAACCCAATGGGATAAAACTCAGTGAAGGGAAAAAGAGTGCAACTTGTATAATGCTCCCCCTCATTTGAACATCTATTTTCTAAGTGACTGGTGTGGATCTCCGTATAGCTCAAAACTTTTGTAATTAATGATTCGTTGCTTGATTCCTTGACATGCAATCTTTTATGTTGAGCAATGTAGTGTGTTCTTCATATGAGACTTCTAGTGCCTCCTCTCATGAGCAAATACCATAACATCCATAACTATGTTGTGCTACATTCCCTGCATCTATAAGACTAGCCAACTTGTTTTCATGGGTTAGTAAAATATAATTTCATATCTTACATACCTTTGATGTAACAAAATAGTTCTAATAACCCATCCCAATGCCTTTTTGGTTTACACATACTAACCATGACAATAAGTTCAAATAAAAAAATATTATAATCATGCATAGCTAGAAAGAAATATGTTGATGCACATATGCATTTAACTAATGACACTTCTAGACTGAGAATCTCTACTTTGATAAGAGATGAAAAGAGTCATTTTCTATATAAAATAATTGGACAACCTTCAATGTATATTAAGTATGAGCTTTGGCCATTGTAAAATGTCACAACATTTCTATAAATACTTTGATGGATTGATAAACATATCATTACACGTATACTCGAACTGCAGGGTCGAGCAATAATTAAACTGTGTTAAGGACTTTCAAAAATTCACTCTTTAAAAGTTCTACAGAGTCTCTCGATGATGCCTAGGAATTATCATTGTAAACTGCGATTATAGTGAACTTTTAAGAGAGAACTTATGTCAAAAGATAGATAATATTATTAGCCTATATTCCTCTTTGTAGGAATACTTCATGAGTTGTACAACACTCAACTCAACTATTTTAGTGCATATATATTTTGTTAACTTTACAAAATACTTGATATCGATGCATTAGGCATCATCAATCAATCAAGGACATTTTCCATCTTGACCCAATTAATGCCAGTGCATTTACTCTTTAAGAGCTTTGGTACATGAAATTTATCATATAGTAAATCAATTTCATTCGTTTGTCCAATCTATATTGTACTATTGTTATACATTGAAGTATCATAATCACCAGGTTTAGTTTATTACCTGTAGTGTATTGGTATACAATAATTACATCATACGATGTTTCATATTACCTTTTAAGCACTTGGTTGCTTTAGGATACTCATGAGGAGTTCCACTTATATTCAATTCAATCATATAACAAACATAATATATTCAGAATTGAATTATTCCGATCATAACGTTCTCGAAAACTTACGTTACAGGATATTTATTAGACGCATTTCAATTCTCTCTTTGCATTACCGGACTAATAACATAATGAAAAATTATTGTATCCACCACTGGAGAATGCTTCTCCTCATAATCAATTATGGGTCTTTGCGAAATTCTTGTGCCACCAATTTTACCTTATATCATTTTCTTTTCAAATGTTGATTCGCACAAAAGACCTTTTCGTATTGATATATTTTACTACTTCTGTTTTCTGGACTACTGGTCCAAGAACTTTCCATTTCAATAGAGAATTCAACTCTTCCTCATTTGCGTCTTTCCATTATGGCCAATCTTTTCTTTGTATTCCTTCATAGGCAGATCTTACATTTTGATCCTCATTTCAAGCGCTACCTTCATAAAATTTATAACGACGTCGATTTTATTTTGATTCCATACATTTCGTAGACATGATACTATATAACGAGATCTCTTTATTTTTCAAGTACCTGAGGTTCTTCTTGAACCATCATGTCTAATGTCTCTTCAGGAGACCTTTTTACTATAACCCCGACTTGACCATCTTTATTACTTACTCCAATTTCTCGAAGATTTTTATTCATGGAATCAACCAGTCTATCACGCTTTAGGCGTGCAATAGACTTATAAGATTATTTGGAGCATTAGCAGCTGGTATATGTGACTTAATTAGCTAGTCCACATATTTAGGTCAGTTAATGTGTCTGGTAAATGATTTGTTAATCGTTGTAAATGAGTTATGCTTTGAAATTATGTTCGAACTTCATTTTTGAGGATCAATTATAACTCATACCAACTCATTTCGTTACCAACTGCCTTTTATCTCCCCCTGATGTTGGGAATGTTAATCCATTAAGATGGATAACAATTAATTGAGCCATAAATAAATACCTCATTAAAGGCTCTATTCATCATCGTATATTCCCAACCACCTTATGAGGTCTCATCTTTGTGCGTCATGGTGGATCAATTTCAATATATGTCGCACAACAAAAAAATATTAGATGGGCGATATTTGGTTCATGACCAAAAACCAACTATAATGGAGAGAAACTATTATCACGTATTGGCTTGATGTGAATAAATGTTACTGCATGTAAAATCGCATTTAATCAAATATGAACTTTTGCTTTCATGATCATTGACGTTGCAATCAACAGTAGACGTTTAGTGATCATATCAATGAAAGTAATACGTGTATGAACAAAAGCTATATGAAGTTCAACACTTATTCCAATGATCATTAGTATCTTGGAAATTGATTAAATATGCCAATCTAGAATAATATGCTTGCTATCTTATTAGCTAAGCCATAAATCAAGCAAACTTCAGGTTGCAAACTTGATAACCATTTAGACGATGCATCGATTTTAAATACTAAATGGTATCATGCTAGGATATGCGCATCCTTAAATCAATTCCAAAATATATTGTGGTACTTACCCTACTTTATATGGTAAGTATATAATTTTGCTTAAGAGAAAACATTACATGCTATGTATTAGATTGAAGAATCTTTATGTTCTTCATTATGTTCACATCATCATCGACTCGGCGTGGTCTTACCGGTCATGCCAACTAATTAAATAATTATGATCCATAAACTAAACTTTTAGTTTATGATCGAATATGTATTACTTGCACGTATGTAATACAAAACATATGATATGAAAGAATGTATTGTAACTTCAATGTTCAAAACATCATGTTATATGATCACTCCTTTTATTTGCCACATGTGGTGGTCAATCTCATTAGTAACATAATCATTACTGCATTTATGATGATCGATCTCATTATTAAGTTGGCTATCGTTATAATTTCCTCATTCAATATTAACATGGTTGATCTTATGATGATCATTACAACTTTCTCATTTACTATGATCATAACCTATATAACGATCATTCTGTAATCATCATATTATTAACAAAGCTGATCTCATTAACATGAGCATAATTTTCACAATTACCATAATCATGAACTTAATTTGCACTGATCATTATAGCATCGCATTCATTTCAGGGAGTGGATTATAACCACAAAACTTTCATGGTGGAATCAACCAACTTCCTTAGTTATGTATATGATCATGACCTTTCACTGATCATTATATTATCACATTCACTTTAGGTAATTAGATAGAATCCGAAAACATTCATGGATCTTCATTCCCTTTTTGGATGGATATAAGGTCACTTCAAATCTTTAACCCTTAATGACATTGCTACTTCAAGAGCATATTAGAGGGACAAACATATTTTGTTTTATCCGATTTCCATTTTAAATGAACTTCTCTTCACATAACATCAATTGAGAAGTAGTTATATGTTCGAGTCATATAATATTATCGATTTAACATCTTACGATCTTTTATAATGATATACAAGGTGTATGGTACTTTGGATATCAACTAGCATATTTATGCTCTTTCATGGAGTTGATAATGAACAAAACTATGGTTTAATTATTCTACTCAATATTATCGATATAAAGAAATGATAGCATACAAAATACAATGTATATAATGTATATCATGCAACCAAACTATACAATATACAACATTATAACCTGTTTGCAAGTAAACGAGTTATAAAACTCTATGAAATATGAAATTTATATATCAATCTATCATGACATAACTAACCAACCACAAGTATATCTTACAAAAGTTTTTCACTCTAGATTAAACATAAACAAGTAGTCATCAATCACATGATTTTTAATAGCATCTAATTAATAAGTTTAAATGATAATTTGTAGAAACCAAATGTCCAATAAAGTCCGCATTTTGAAGTTAACCACCAACACTCCGCATTTCACATAATAAAAAAATTTGATCAATTAACCTACTTGGTTGATGTGAATTACTCCACACAATAATTGTTACGTTCAAATTAAATATCAAATATGCATATTCCAACGAATGTAAATGTAAAGACTAGATAAAAACATATATATTTTCTTTCAATATAACAATCTATATGAAGCCGATGCAACATTATGCACCACTTAATCTTATTTTCACAAAACACAACGCATACATGTTATACAAAAATACTAATGAGCATATGAAATTTGTAATATCTCAAAGTGACTTAGTGGTAGAAAGACAATTTTTTTTTTAAATTTTATCAGTGATAACCAAATGGACTATTCATAATAGAGATACAATTTTGAATACCAAAAGTAAAAGATTTACTATTGACATGGCAGGATAAATCATTACAAGATTGAGGATATTGAATTTGATATACAATCGTAAAATTGACATCTTTAATATAAATATTAGAATACTAGCTTACTAACCCGGGAGCGTCCCGGGGTTGAAAATTTTAATATGACGTGATAAACCTATTGTAAATGGCTCAAGTTAACTAATTATAGAATCTCTCAATCACTGCATGTCTATAGTATTCTAATCAGTAATAACTCTTATTCCCTAACCTAAAACCTAATCAATAATCAGCTAAACAATCACTTAAGTAAGCTGCAACTATTCAAAAACTCATCACATCTCTCTAATTTATCAAATTCTAATGATTCTTATAATTCCTAACCTAATCAACTAAATAATCACTTAAGTTGAAAGTTGTAACCATTAAAAAACTTATCACATCTCTGTACCAAGTCTTACAACCACTGGTAAGGAAACTGCATATACGTTACAGAAGACAGAACCTGAAAAACAAGTAATAGCTTATTAGCCTAACCCAGTTCACATATGCCAAGAAAGAATAGCAGAAAATGTTTTAAATTCAGATGCAATAAACTCAGTCTTAAACCTAAAAGTAATTACCAACAAACAAACAGTTGATGACTTGATAATTTTTTTACCCTTACATATAATACAAAGTTCAAGTACAGTTCCTAAATCAAGAAAATGGTCTACACTATAAAGCACTTCAATAATTTAGTAAACAAATAAAAGACGCCAAATATTGTACAAACACATCAAACTGTATCATTTCAATCAGCAAAATTGATGGACATTTCTACGCTATCGGCTACTTAATACAAACTTTCATACAAAAATACATGTTTGGGCAACTTAGTCGCGCCACCATAATCGCCACGGGCACAACTCAACGCATATTGCAAAGCCACCTTACCAATCTCCAACTTTAACTAAATTAGCAAAATATCTATAATTTATACAAATTTTACATAAGCTTAAATTCAAAATAAAAACATAAACTGTTAGTAATTATTTTTATTAATATTATCACACACCATGAACAAACACCAACAGTTTTGTGAAAACTCCTCACTCATTGATCTTTGATTATAAATAAACAAATTAGCTCTTTTAATTCATACTAACTGAGACTGAATATTAATTGTTCTATTAAATCCAAGTATACCTAAAATTTTTTTTAAAAAAAGTGTAAAAGATACATAAATTTCCTTAACCTTACTATAGATTCCAACCAAAAAAAGCATATCATTATAACACGCGTACCATTAAAGTTAAAGATCAAGCACCCCTTAAAAATAAACAACAACGAATAATATGTTGTAGCCTAGTGGTTGTAATAGAGGTGGAAAGGTTTACCCATTTTGTGGGGTTCCTGCTCTAGGAGGTCACAGGTTCAAATCCCACTCAGAGTAGGGTTATTCTGAAATGAGGGGCTGGACCTTAAAGAGGGCGGGGACCGGACCTGAAGGGTGCGGGGCTTCGTTATGGGTGGTACCGTTGGCCGTTAAAAAAAAAAGAATAATAATAATAAACAAAACCCTAAACATATGATGGAATAAAGTAAAGGTCAAAAAGGTAATTTAACGCGTGGAAAATAAGCGATTGAAATCGTAGCAGTGTGATGATATAAGTTGTGAATGTAGTCTAAATGTTGAATGAAATATATGTGATGGTTTTTTATATATATTTATTTAGGGCAGAAAAAGAGAGAAGAAAAAATAGAATCTAAGTATCCAACACATGTAGAAGAAGTTAAGTAAATCAATTGTAGAGATTAAATATCGAATCTTTATACGAATGATCAATAATATATAAATATATTGAAAACAATTACATAAGCATGATGAAATCAAGATTAAGGGAAAAAGGGTCTTGAAAGAATAAATCGAATATTGATGATACCTGTAAGAAACATATAAAGGAGATGACAGAAGATTGCCGAGTTCAGTGAGAGAGCCGGTGGAGGTGGCTTAGGGTTTTTTGAGGGAGAGAGAGGTGGAAGAAGGAGGAGATGATTTTTAGGGTTTTGAAATAAAGAAAAAGAGGTTTATATATGATTTACTAATTTGATTAAAAAAATAAAAAACTAATAATTGCACCACATAATGCCACGTGGCATATTCAAAGGGGGGTTGAGGCCACCATTAAATGCCACGTCAGCAACTATCAATTCTTTTATATATATTATTATTACTAGCTTTTATCTCGGGAGTGTCCCGGGGTTAAAAAATATAACCATTCTAATAATACTAATACTAATAATAATAGTTATTACTCTTGTAATTAAATAAATAAAAAAATAACCTTGCTATAAGGTGACACCATGTGTTGCAGTGTTGCGCGATTCTTTCTCCTAGCTGCTCTTGATGAAGTATACCTATCCATCTTTAGAAGAGTAAAATTCCAATGATAGCATGGCGATTGGGCTAAATTTCAACATTGTATATAAGAACCTGTTTTAAAAGAAAAAACATGATTAATGAATAATCTGAGCACTTTGTGTTTTTTTTCTGTATAAACGAAACCCCATAAAAATAGTCGTTTTTTTCTCCGTTTTTTATATAGCACTATGGTACTCATTGGAAAGATAATAAAACGCTCGTTAATTTGGTGTAATTTTTTTCTTTAAAAAATCTCGTATAAAAAAGATATTAACGTTTAAAAATGATGGGAGGAAACATTAGAGAGAAAAATTTAAATTTGTTTTTAAATTATTAAAGAGATTAGGGTTAGATAAGTGTAGGAGAATGGATGAAAACAAAATAAAAAAAATAAATTTAAAACTCTCACCTCAACGTGTCACGTGGCACATTCAAAGGAGGGTTGAGGCCTCCATTGAATGCCACCTCATCAATATTCAATTCTTTTATTATAAGTTATAGATAGATTATAGATATATATTATATATTATATAATAGATAATAGATTCATATATTCACACATCTTGCTACAACGTATATTAATCTATCTATATATATAAAAGAATTGAACTATGGTGACATGGCATTCAATGGGGCAACCCTCCACCCTTTTAAATGTGCCATGTGGCATCATGTGATGCATTTTTTTTAATTTTTTATTTTCTTTTTTTTTTAAATAAAATTTAATCACATAAAACCCTACTTATCATTATATATAATCTTATCTTCTCACCACAAACCCTAAAAATCTTTTTTACTTTAGTTTCCATCCTCCCTCCAAAACCCAACACAATAATCGGTAATAAGAAAAAGATTGAATAATAAATTGGAACATGAAGCATTCACTGTCATCGATGCTTCATTATTAGATGTAGATGTTGCAGGTTGTGATGGAAGAGTTTTCACACAAGAGCAGATCCAAAATTGGTGGTTACGATGCAATCTCTCACCCCCTTACGTTCTCCGCTGATTACCGTGATCAGTTGGCTGTGTGATCCCAGTAAAGGTTAGTTTTTTATTAATCGGTCGTCTTCTCGGGCGGGTTTTAGAATTACGGTTCTCTTTCACTTATTAAATTGGAAAATCTTCTTGTGTTCTTGCAGCCCTACGACTGTGCATGTGTATACATACATGCATATATGATACATTATCGAGTAGGGTTAATTTGATGCATTCTAATGATATGATCTTGTAGTACGATGAATGTAAATAGATCTAGAAATTGATATTTGTTCACTAAAAAGGTGGAGATTCTCTTGTGTTTGTAAAGTGACAGAAAAAAAATTAACTTCTAAAAAGAATAATTATGAGTTTGTATATCCATAGAAAAATCATCTTACCTTGAAAGTTTACAATTGATCTTTACCACTACAAGAAAAGAAAAGGAAGCTTTACCGGTGACACCTTTAGCGGCGACCCGTCTTTCAGTCGCCGCTAAAGGTTAAATCCTAACACGAGCCACCCCTACCGTTGATCAAGAACAGATCCAACGGCCCAAAAAACTTTGTACTTTTGGTAATTTACAATGTATTAAAATGAGCGTTGTAAACGAGACGAGTCTAAGTGAGCCAGGTTGGGCTCAGGCTCAACACGTTTATCTTCATGAACTGATAACTTCTCTCTATTTCGTTTATGGTTAAGTAAAACAATATTACGATTATGGTGTTAGCATTGGATTTATAGATTCTTTTAGGTTAGGTATTGAATATTGATATTAGAGTTATATATTTTTTAGCCTTTATGACATGTATTAATATTAGAGTTACACATTGTTTTAGGTTATGTATTGAATATTGATATTGATATTAGAGTTATGATTTTTTAGCATTTATGATAGGTGTTAATATTAGAGTTATACATTCTTTTAGGTTATGTATCAATATTAGTATTGTGAGACTTGGTACATAGATGTGATAAGTTTTTTAATGGTTACAACTTTCAACTTAAGTGATTGTTTAGTTGATTAGGTTAGGAATTATAGGAGTCATTAGAGATTGATGAGTTTTTAAATAGTTGCAGCTTACATACGTGATTGTTTAGATGATTACTGGTTAGGTTTTAGGTTAGGGAATATGAATTATTACCGATTAGAATACTATTGACATGCAGTGATTGGGAGATTTTGTTGTTAGACAACTTCAGCCATTTGCAATAGGTTATCATATCATATTAGATTTTTCAACCCCGGGAGGTCCCGGGGTAATCAGCTAGTTTACCAATATAAAAATAATTATAACACAAATATTTAATTTAAGGAGGAAATCAAATTTGGAATGAATTTTTTTTCTTGACCAGAGTATAAAGTTTGGTCCTTAATTTTCAATTAAAACATATTTTTCTTATAAAACTAAAACTCAAATCTAATTTCATAATTGATTAAAGAAACATACGAAAAAAAATATCAATTCATGCAAAATAATATTAAAATCATCAAAGTATAATATCGAGGATTGAAGTCCATGTATTAGTTAAATTAAACAAAAATTATAATTTAAAATTTGAAGACATGAGAAAATCACCAAGAACTTGTAAATTAAATCAGAAAGTAAATTTTTTTTTATAAGCCAGGATGTAAATTTGTTTGCAACCCAAATCTCTATTCCCGATTACGGTTTTTACCGGGTGATCAAAATAATTACAATATCATAATTCAAAGTTAAATAATTAACTTAAACATCCTTATTTATTATACTATACATAAGTTGTAATTATACTGAAATAATGATATGGATCTCAAACAAACCCAAAATCGTATGAATTACAATATGGATGGTTTCAGGGGATTGAAGACAAGAACAAAAACAAGTTAATGACGTACCTTATATTAATGCGATCCAATTCCAAATTTCAAAAGCAATTCGTGCTGATAACGTGTTGTAAAACAAGCCTAATAGCTAAACAATACAACTATATAAGAAAGAGATGTATGAGGGAGAAAGATGTTTATATTATTATTTGGTGTGTTTACAATGAGATACAAAAGGCTCTATATATAGGAGAAGAAAACTTGGCGAAGAAGCCTAATCTATATTAGGCATTGATAACCACAATAATATATATTTATAACAAATGGGAACAAGTATGAAATGGTAATTTAGAATAAGGTAAGCGAATTGATGTTGTTGGTGAATAGGTATAGTTCACCATATAACAATGAAAGTAGTTGGGATAAATGGATAAAAAAGATATAATAAAGTGAAGGTATTTAAGCATGAAAGAAACCCAAGATTAACAAATATGGCATAAGAATGAATGGTAAAATTTACGGATTGATATGTGTGTGTGTGTGTATATATATATATATATATATATATATATTGATACATTTAATCATGGGTGTAGCTATTTAGATTGAATTATATAGTTATGCAAGGTCACACAAATGGTAAACCGTTTGGTAAGTGGAGTTATCACGTGTTGGATGATTGTGTAACAGAATGTGTGCATAGGTGCTAATGCCCGGGTATGTGTGAAAGTGTTTTATATGTAAAGGTTGGTCGTTATGTGTAGATTGAGTATAGGTTTGGAAACGTCATGTTTGTCCTAGAGAATACACGAAGGAAGAATAGTATATGACGGGTAAAGATAACTTATACATGGAATTTGTACGTTCGTGTGTATTGTAGTGTTATTAATCTTTTGTTATGAGGATGGTAATAAAGATGCAGGTATATAAGTATGAATGCATGGAAATTGGAGGATAGGATCCGGAGACTGGATCCGAACTTGCAAAAAGGCGTTTGGATATGATCATTAAGTATTGTTGTTGTTATTTCCATATTGTGAATATTTGCATGTAGTCACTTAATGAACTAACGAAATGGTTATGTGATAGTTGCAAGTTGGTGTGCGTGGTTTTAGTAATTAAAAAGATATCATTTTCCCGGTGCCAAAAACTTGGTGTTTTAATTCAGAAACTTTGGTTTGGGTTAAATGACTTAATTTTACTAAACCAGTTTTACCAGGTTTTAAATTTATAAAGTAAACAATATTTACTTTTGAAACTAAAACCAACACATAAACAGAGAACCTAACGTGCGTAGTATAGTTTCTAGGGTAAGTATTGAGTATCGTATCCCCAAGGATCACACTTTCCCCTACTTAACCTTACATCCATCTACTGATCGGGTTTTAAAAAGAAAAATAAAACGGAGGGGTTCTTTGATAAAAATAGTTTTTAAAAAAAGTTTTGGTTTTGTAAAATAAGAAGATAAAAATAGTAGAGTAGTATATTATGCATATCTCAAGGTCCATTGATTTAATAGTTAAGTTTATTATTAGAATTAATAATTTAAGTTAGTTAATTTTGTGAGGAAGACGAGAGTGATCTTGAAGTGTTGACTCTTTTATAGAGAAGCGGAGGCTACTACTGCGTAGAATGCTAAACCTCTCTAGCGTGCGTCCACCTGGGGTCTCCGCCAGGGCCTCGCGTATAGCGGGCTCCTCAAACCGCGGTCAAGTATCTGGTCTTCGAACTCGTCTTCTTCTTAAAGCGGAGGCTTCACTTCTGACCTGGAACACCGTACACCTAGTCTTAGCTCTCGCGTTTCGTACTGAAGGGTCTCGCCTTAGGGTCATTCCCGAGTAGGCCAACAACGAATCCCCATTGGTTAATGAACTAGGTCGATGGATCTCTCTTACAGTTGGTATCAGGAGACCGTACCCCCATTCGTTAACGACGTTGTACTAACGAGAACTAGATAAAGAATCCATTATTTGCTTATATTTATTGTGAGACTTAATATTTAGTGATCAATTAAATATCAAGTTGGTTGAATCAATGATAACTTAATTACCCAATCCTTAACCTCCCGAACTGGATGAAACCCTTGATAAAGGTGGCACATAATCCTAAAGGCGTATGATACAAAAGATCACTGGTGCGCCCTTAGGGAAACCTCTCTTTACCAAGAAGATCATCCAATCAGCTGGTAAGTACCAGAAATGTGTCACTCAGATCTGCTCCACTTCATAAGCCATTGCTTAAAACCCGATTCGAATATCAGAAGCCCGAAGGATCTGTCTCACTAGCGGTTTCCTCGCCTTGGATCTAGTTCGGGACTACGAGAAGCTGATTAAACCTCTAGTTATTTAGTTAAGTTAATGAATTATTATTTTATATTTTTGGATGAGCTCATAAGTGCATGGGTTATTACACACCATGGGTACACTCATGAGTTCTCCTAATAAGTTAATATTGATTTTAGGTTTAAGTTATCATCAATGCAAACCTGTCACAAAGATAAACAAATAAGGATTAGAAGAAGAGGACACCACAAATAACTAAAAATAAACTATCAATAATAAAAAAAAGTCTACAAATCAAGTGGGTTCATGATGATAGAAAGATACAACCATAAACATGATCAACACAAGAACATGGCTGCTCATAGACAAGCTATCCACCTCCAAGTGATATGTAGCTCTTTTTGATCCTCACAACCCTCAATATTTATTGCATAACTACTCTACGATCCTCTTCTTGGCCAAGACGATCAAGGTAGGACGAGGCCTAACCATTGAGGGATGTTAGGATGGCCGGAAGGCCTCCCACAAGACCCCAAGATCTCTGGAAGAAGCTTGGAGTTCGGCCCCAAGAGAGCACAAGAAGGGATGGACAAATGGTGAGGGTTGGCTTGCTATTTATAGACCTCCCAGGGGTAGCACGGCCATGCCATGAGTGTCGAGGGCGTGCTTGCAATTACACGTACGTTCTGTTGTTGCATGGCAGATTTTGTCTGTACTTCATTGTCTGGCACGCCCGTGCTTGTGAATGTGGCACGGCCGTGCACTACTCTTCAGTCTTTGATTTCTTGCCCTCCAAGTTTCCTGCGTTGTCTTCTCGCTTGCAGGGCCTTCGTGCAAGTGAGCGTGGGCGTGCAAAGTCACTCCGGGACTGATTTTAGCATTGTGTAAGTCCCAGGGAACAGGCTTGAAGTCTGGTATCTTCAGGAATCTCCAGTTTTTGCATGTTTTTACCCGGAAATCCTTTGGTTCCATCTTGGAGCTCCAGTTTCCTGAGATAATCAAATAGGAACGAATTAAGCATCAATTATAACTAATATAAGCCTAATTGTGACCTATTTTGGGACTGTTTATGCCTGTTTTATATGTTAATTCTGTGAGTTATCACAATACCCCTCACTTAGACTATTGCTTGTCCTCAAGCAATCATCCACAATACACCGAGGCAAACTGTAGCTAACAAACCCGCAATCCATTTATTTTATTTTGGTTCACTAGAACAATAAAATTGCATGACACACCTACTTGACCTGTACGATTTTGCTTGAACCTATACCTGCTCACAAAGTTCAATCATCACTCGGGTTTTATCATTTAGGTGAGTTTTGAGGGTGAACACTCGTGTCCTGACCGAAGTCAACTCAAGTCATAGGCTTGTATGCAAATCAAGTCCTCGTCTCTAAACCAACTAACTAAGATAAATCAGGAGGACTTTTATTCGGGTTGTAATGTAGGGTGTAAAGATAAAACTAACTACTCTTTTTTTAACTATATACAAGGGGGATGAGTCACCGAATCACAATGGTGTGTCAAGGCTGGGAAGATGATGAAGCAACAAAGCGTGGAAAAGGGTGGCTGCGTCGTTGAGCAACATTTTCTGCAGCGATCTCTGAGAGGACTCGGGAGTTTATCCCCAGTTGTTTCATCATGGCTATCTCGTCCCTTATCGTGTAGTCAATATTGCTTCCTTTTTCTGACTTTTCTCTCGGCTTGGTATCGAATAGCACCCTCATGGATCAGTAAAGTATATTCCACCTACGAATGAGTTGAGTTGTTTCTGCACTTGCCGTCATGAGACCAATGGCCACACTTCCTATACTTTTCATATCTTTTGGCCCGTCTCTTTGCAGCGCTTTTTGATTGTCCACAAAGGGTGGATTTTGTTCCATCTTCCGCCACAATTTTCTTTCGTCTGCAGTCTTCTCAAAGATGATCTGTATTACTTCTGGTGGCAGACGTGGCTGAGCAAAGTGGAAACAGCGAAGCAAGTGTTCGTCCAACGGATGCATCTTGAGAAAGCGAGGGGGAAGCAAGAGAGAGAATGGGAGATCACAGAAATAGAGTAGAGGGAGAGAGCTCAGAGTAGGAGAGAGAGAAAGAGAGAGAGAGAGCATGATTCCAGTTCTTTCAGGTCTCACCGGTCAAAGACCAAATTTTAACTTTGAAGAACCTTCTTGCTTGGGCTCTCTTTTTGGTCTCGCTCTCTGTGTATTTTTGCTCTCCCCTACATACTTTTTATCTATTTTTTTAAGAAGATTTCTCTCTTGGCCCCGTCTTGTGTTGTTCCTTCCTTTGTCAACGGTGTTGCTTTTTCTTCAAACTTGCACTTCGTGCCTTTGGTGATGAAATCTTGAAGCTACTGTAGTGACGCGTGATCGGGACTCATTTATTGGGTGAAGAAACGAAAGGCTAAGGCTCAAAATGGTTTTCTAGGGGAATTGATTTATTTGGGGAGAAACCTAAATGTCTCTATCATTTCTATTTTAATTACCGGTTCTAAAACAAGAAAATGCATAAACACACAAGTTCTAACCGAGTCGGACTAATGTCAGAAATCGCTCAAGAAAGGAAACGAGCAAAAATATATGATGTATATATGCAAGCGTGGTGCTCATGTAATGACTCAAGAATCTCTCACGGACAAAAAAGGGTAGGATAAGGTAGCGGTTTCAAGCACAACTTTCGGGGTATTTTTCACTTGCCATGCAACGTATTTTTCTACTTGATTTTATTTTATTTAAACGGATCTATTAAGTTTAATTAACGTCATCTAATTTCGACTGTCTTTTTAGTGTGAACCTTTCGGCATAAATGCCTAATAGCGTCCACTCGGTCGAGCCTAATAGACTATACAAACCTGCCAAAGTGACCGTGAATGACGCTACGGGTATTAAACTGCTAAGAGGGTACCGGACAACCACAATTATATGACAAAATGACCCGCGAGATAAAATAAAATAAGCAGTACTAATGGTCCACCCACACTTAAAATTTTGGTATAAATTTTAAGTGCAGAAATAGAAAAAGGCAAGAGAAACTAATACTCCCCTGATAACGACGAATCTACTCGTGTGTGAGCGAAACCTGAATCCTCCACCGAGAGACGTCGAAATGGTGGCTCCAAAAATAGCAAACTGTCCTCAACCTGTCCTAAAATACTAGAAAAGAAAATAAAATAAAAGGTAACAAAGAAAAATAAAAACTACGTCCTAGGATAGATACTAGTGCCGAGGCACTAGCGGGGTGGTACGAGTCTTAGCATGACCAAGCATGCCAAAACATCCACAAATCCAAAGTGTCAATACAGTCATCCAAGAAACAACCACAAAAAGAAAGAAAAATAAAAATAGTGTTTAATGTCAACAAACCGTCCAGGAGTGTCTAGAATCACCGATCAACCCAAGAAGAATTTCAATCTAAGTGGCCGTGGTGTGCATGGGAGCTGGAACAAGTGCATGAAGTCATGAGTGTATCAAGCCCGTCTAAAATACTGCGAAACAAGCCTCTCCGTGGTTGGCTTCGTCGGCCCTGCAATGAATCTGGCAGCGGCCTGACTGTGGCTGTACCTGACGACTCTGCGTTCCCTGCTTCTTCTGCTTCATCATACTCAGCCTACTCATACCACAACCACTGCTTGTTATCCATTAGCCTCAAAACCTGATCGACCAAATCTGCAACTCCGATATCCCTCATGTCTTGGGTATCTAGAGGTCGGATCCTTCCTACCAACGTTAACTGGTCCAAGTTCTGAGGATGAAGTATCTCTGGACTGGTGGTTAGGAGCGTAACATATGGTCCCCCGAAAATTTGGTCGGAAGCAGTGGGTCCCCAACATTTGGTTAAGAGTTCGGCCATCGTGTGGGCAAGGTTACAGTGCCGGTTTCTGATGATGCTGAAGAGATAGAAGACCCCCTGCTTGTGTACGTTATCTGTACGATCCGTGCGGCATCCCAAACTACTGGCAATGATCAATTGTAACCACCAGTGGATAGGGTCTAGGAAACTAGACCTCTTACGCCTCCTAGGAGTATAGGGGGCTTCGGAGATTTGTCTCCAGAAATCCTTGGGCCGAACACTGCTGGGCCAATCTAACAAACTCTCAGTGAACACTGGTGTGTGAATTTCCCTCTGCTGATATAAACCCAATCTAACCCCAAACTCTGCCAATGTCATAATGTACCAACACCTACCCAACCTAAACCGCAAGCACTGCCTTGTGATTCTTTCTTCAGATGTAACGGGCGGTTCATAGGTAAAGGAGGCTAAGAACTCCAGGGTGGTCTCGCGATATGTATGTTCAGAAATTTGGAAGAAGTGACGAGAGTGGGTTGACAACATTTGGTAGAATCGAGGGTCCATTCCCACTGACCTCACAGAGTCATAATCCACAGGGCGGTAATCTCCAATTTGCCTAAGCTGAAGGATAAGCAAGTGCCTGTAGGCCTTCAGTTCCTCACCTTCCTGGTTAAAGTGCAGCCAGGGGTGGATGTCATCTGGGATGGAGTTTTCTGCTTCTGCCATCTAGTGTGGTGGCATCTCTAACGTGACAGATCGTCTGGCCATTCCCTGCAAAACACAACAGAATCGGTTCAACTTTACAAACTTAAGTATCTTTGTAGAAAATAAACAGCTTAGGTCCAATGGCTGCAAGCCCATGCTCAACTGGTGAACTTGGCTATGTGGCTCAGTCTGCAGTCCGTGTTCCTACTGGTTTGACTGTTTAAACTGGTTTGTTGCCTAAAATACCCTAAAACTGATTTTAAACTGCAAAAATAACTTAAATTTAAAACTTAAAAAGTTCTGGTGGATTTTCAAGGTCAAGCACGCCCCCTGCACCTATGGTGCACGGCCATGCTTAGTCTGGTGGTTCAGATCAGTTACGCGGGAAATTTCTAACGGTTTTTCTAGTCAAGCACGCCCTTGCACACTGCTGTGCACGGTCGTGCTCCTTACTGATGTGACTGGTTTTTCAAACCTGTTAGTTTTCTGGAAAATTTTTTCACAAAGTTTCTCAAAAATCTTAACCACATTACATTCATAGTGTTCCCTAACCATTTTCCTACAATATCATGCTTAGATTCGGGCCACAAACACTAGAAACCTAAGATTTTTATCAAAACCTAAACTACTCAAAAACTTAAGAAAACGGACAGATCTGGACATAAAACACATAGAAGGTGTTAGGGGTCGAGTATACATACCTTATAGTGAAGAATGGAGCCTGAAATGAAGGAAAAAGGTGGAAAATGGAGATTTGGTGGTGGGTGCGATAGTTTTGGCGAGAGTAGGAAGAAGAAGTGGGTTTTGAAAAGTCAAAAAGTGACTTTAAAAGGCCCAACCTGATCTGCACGTGCAAGCACGAGCGTGCCACCTCGGGTGGCACGGGCGTGCACTCCTGCTCAGTTCCCGTTTTTTCGTGTTTTTCAATTTTTAAAACTGTTTTTAAGGATCTGGTTTTAAAATTTTTAGTCGGATTTCCCCAAATTAATTTTTAAAACCCCATTTTCAGTTTGAAAACAGTTTAACTTTTAAATTTTTGAAAAACTTCACCCGGTCTCATTTTCCACATTTTCTGCACTTACCTGACGATCTTCAAGGGATGACAAACCGACCTCTAACGAAATTAAAGAAGAAAAAAAACCCTCCAAAATGAAAGTTGATGACTTTGGCGGTCTCAGCTGTCCTCACGGGAATTCTCCAAAGTGGCCAATCCGGAAGCAAACCTGCAAAGAAAAAACTAAAACAACCGCGATCATCGAAAATAAAGCAGAAATAAAATGAAAAAGAAAAATAAATAAGACCAAAAACAAAAAGGAAAATAAGTGAAAAAAAATGAAAAAGAAAAAATAAACCGATCAGCAAAATGACTTAGGTCTTTCCTTGGAAACAAATGTGTTCCCCGGTAACGGCGTCAAAAACTTGGTGTGCGTGATTTTAGTAATTAAAAAGATATCATTTTCCCGGTGCCAAAAACTTGGTGTTTTAATCCAGAAACTTTGGTTTGGGTTAACACATATTCACAACCCAACTCAACCTAAAATATTTTTCTTAAACGAGCTCGGTTTTTAATAAAATTCATATTGGATTTTCACAAATTTTTTTTTTTAAAGAAATACAGTATAATTAGTTTTTTTTTAAAACTTGAATATTATAAATTATTTAAGTAATTAAGGGGGGTGTTTGGGATTGATAATTTAAAACAGATTATGCGTTTTGGAAAAGCAGGGGTGGAGCTGCTTATAGATTATTGCGTTTTGGTAGCCTAAAAAACTGATTATCTGCGTTTTCAAAACACAATCCCAAACACTAAGGCTGTAGGGAGTGGGGCGGGGAGGGGAAGGGCGGGAAAGGTTCATGGGCGGGAACACCGGCCCGTGGTAGCGTGGAGGAGGGGGCGGGAGGGTAGGGTGGGGAGAGGAGAACCGGCGTGGGGCGGTTGCTTTTTTTTTATTGGTCAGTTTTTTTTTTTTTAACTTTTAACACAATATAATATTATTCTTCCCCCCCCCCCCCCTTCCACTCCTCACAATTTCCCCCCCCCCCCCCCCCCCCCACCTAGGTCCCACTAGTGCCACATGGCGAATCACGCCCCTCTTTCCCGCCCCTCCACTCCTTATACTCTAAAAACTGATTATCTACGTTTTCAAAACACAATAATCTAAAAATCAGATTTAAAACGCAATCTCAAACACTCTCTAAGTTAGCGTGAGGTTTATTTGGATTTCAACCAAGGTTGCCACCACAATCAAACTTTTAAGTTTTTTAATATTATTTCTCACTCGGTATCTCAAGCTAGCGAATAGGAGTAGTCTAAGGAGCGTGTAGACTAAAAAAATAGCCATGTTTGTTCAGGACTTCAGCGTACGGAATTTGTTAACGGTGGAGATATAATTTGTTCTACATTTGATACTTTATTTTACATTTTGTTTTGCGTGTTTGATTTGAAGTTGAGCATTCCAGATGGACAAAATAACTCTCATTTATGTTGAGGAGTCTAAAATGTCAAACAACCCGGCAACTTTCTTGAACGTATTATATATTATGGGTATGTTTGGCAAAACTAACTGGTAGTTGAAAGCTTTTTAAATATATTTTGGTGTTTGGCAGAGTAGCCGGAGCTTTTAATAAAATGTATAAAATGACCAAAATATGTATAATTAAAAGCTTGTAAAGAAGGTTTTTATTTTATTTTTAAAATAGAATTGGTATTTGTGTCATTTACTAATTAAAAGCTTGTAGCTAGTAGACTTTTTTTTTAAAAGTTACTACTAGTAGCTTTTCACTATAGAACTTTTTTTCCAACCTAAAATCTTCCAGCTCCTTCAACCAAACAAAGTTTTTTCTTAGAAGCTTGAAGCTTGAAGCTCATAAAAGATCTTAAAAGCTCTTTGCCAAACATACCCTGTATATATCCACGAAACCCTCCACACAACAGGAGCTCTCACAGCGACGCGCGATCTTTAACGTCCACCAAACCCTCAACGCAACAGGAGCTCCCGTCGCGAACCGTGGGATAATAGAATCCTAGTTTTAATTATTAAAGTCTCATTCAAGAAATAGTGGTATGTGGGGGCCGTTCTTTGGTGACCTACAATAGCGGATGACGTCTTTGTCGATGCGTTTGGGAGGATTAGAGCTCCTCTCCGCGAAGGATGTTGGGATGTATGCGTTTGTGGCATCGCGGGCTCAGTTTTTGAACCTTCAAGACCACATCCTACGAAATAGGGGGGTTGTTGGCGTGGACATGGACTACAAGCAGGCCCTTGAAGGCTAAATGACTATCTCCTAGGTTTTGATATTGTTGATGCACTATTATGTGGACGTCACTGTCGAATAGACTAGGGTTGAGTCTTGTATTGTATTACATGAGATTGTGGTGATCCATAAGGGCATTTTTTGGATCTGATGCAGTTGTAAATATAGACCAAAACATAAGTCTTGGTTCGACCTTTTTACAAGGGGCGAACCTGCAGAATTTGCAGGTCGACCTCCTTCAAGGGGTGAACGTGGACTTATGCTTTGGACTATAAATAGCAATCTCATGTGTTGGTTTTGATTTGATGACTTGAGTTTGTGCTTAGAATGCTCTGAAGGGGGAGGTCATGCCCGACCTCCCCCAGCCCCGAGGTAGGTTCGTTTAACCAATCGTTTCACTAAGGTAGACTTATGTAATTTCTAAGAAAGTTATAAAAAATTTTCCGGTTGTCACATTATCCCCTTGTTGAAAGAATTTTCGTCCCGAAAATTATCAGAAGTCACTAGGAATGGAAAAAGAAATTTTCCCAGTTTGTTATATTATCCCCTTGTTGAAAGGAATTTCGATCCGAAATTCAAATTTCAAGATACAAGTTCAAGTTCAGTGAACAGACATCCAATTAAACAATCACCAGACGTAATCAATCATACAACCCTACAGGTTGTTCAGTATAACGTTATGGGGCACAACCGTAACCTGGCTGTCCAAAGTATGTGCACAAAATAATATTTGTCACAAGTTTGTAACTGTTATGGCACAAATCCCAATGATTGTCCATTTCCTGTGATTACCCGTCTCTGTGCATTGTTTCAATCTGGATTCACCAACATCAAAGGATGTTGAGTACGAGTGTCGAAAAGATTTGGTGAACAAATACATGTTCCACCCAAGATGTAAAAAGAATGATAAATTGTACTCATATACAAATGAGTAGATATAAACGTATGCTACTATCATGATCAAAGATAGTGTCAAATGGCATTCCATGCCAATAGTCTAGTCCTTGAATATACAGATGCGAGCCATCTGCTCCGTCTAAATAGGTTCGACAAAAGATAAGGATGTACGGGTTTTGACTAATCAACAACTGATACACCAACAAAATCCAAATGTTAAAATTATTCGAGAAGGTTATCTCCAACCTAAAAGTTAGTCCTATGGTATCAATACCAAAGTGATCCGAATTATCCAAATTCGTTAACTATTGCTCAAGAAAAGCAAAATAGAGAAGAACAACCGTACAAGTTCGATTAATGAAAGTCACCAGAGTATAACAATTTCTGGAATTTTAACAACTGTGAGCTACAGATCATAAGATCAAATTCACACAAGAACAAGAAAGCTCAAAAGAACAAGTTTCATACACAACTGTTATCAAGATAACAAATATCACGGCAGGTTAAAATGGATGATAAAGAACACAAGGAAAACGATAGGTAAAGCATTAGCAGCTTCAAGTTGAGCAGCCATGCTGGCTAGTTGTTGGTTCAGCAAAGTTATAGTTTCCTCATGCATGGAAATTTGTTCTTGCTGATTACTATAATTTTCATCCATTTCCTCAAGTCTGTGTTCAAGGCTATTACACCTTCTCCTTAACTGAGATAAATCAGTTTCGAGTTCGTTAATGCGAGATGATTGATCATGGATTCCAGAGGTTTTATCTAATGCCGCTACTGCATTTTGAAGAGTTTTAATCTGCTCTTCCTGACGTGAACATCTACGGGTCAAAGTGGTCAAAGCTTGGTTAACTACCTTACTGGATAATACATAATCAGGTGTGGTGGTTGATGATTCTCCAGTTCCAGAACTTATACCTTCCTCCTGTGCCCATTCTCTCAATTTCCTTGAGATATAACTCCATCCACCATCATTAGTTTTCATTCTTTTAGGTGAGGACTCAACTTCCTCAGGCTCGGCTATGTCCTTTCCGCTGGTCTCCCTAGACCTCTTAAGGCATTCACCTGACGCAGGTTGGATAGTTTGTAATGGTGGAGTCGTAGCATCACCGGAAGGTGTAGGTGTTGGTAACGATATAGGCCTTAACGAAGGTGCCTGAGATGTTACCTCATCTCCTGAGTTAGAGTTAGAAGGAGTGGAAGTGTTGCTTGCCATAAGACAGTAAGGTTGACAATTCGCTTGAACGAGTCAATTTTTTTTTTTGAGGTGTTTATAATCAGGCAAGAATGGTTGAGTAAAAGTGTGGGACTACTGAACAACGGTTCCTTCTTTATAGGTCTCAAAACAGAGATTTTTCTATTAAAATATTTAAAATACTTTAAATCGATTTCTCGCACTTTCCTCAAATATCGGTCTATTTTGTCCACAACTGCGCATTAACCCGACCAATGCTTAAAGATAGAACCGATGGGACTCTTCTCCACCTAAATCCTGTATAGGTGTAATGGTAGTGGAAATAAACTATAGAACGATTGTCTTCATGCTACCGACGATTTGGGATCTCTGCCAAAAAGGAGGCCCCTGTAAATTTCCTCACAGACCCCACGGAAGGGAGATCCACCCTGCGACCCGCAGATCTGCTTGTCTTTGGTTGGGAGAGGGGGAAACATGCATGTGTCGACCTCACCGGGGTATCTCCACTGGTTGGGTTAAGGGAAACAGGGTTCGTAGCTGGGCAAGCATCAAGAAAGGCGGAATCAAAGAAAGTAGATAAACACGCTAAAGCTTGTGCAGATAATCAGCATGTCTTCATCCCTTTGGCCTTCGACACCTTTGGCTCCCTGGCGCCAGAAGCTATTCGTTTCTTGACCAGGGTCCAACGGGTCGTCCACAGCAATGTTTCGTCCCCAGGGGGGGCAAGGTTTTGTCTTCAGTAGACTAGGGTTTGCAATTCAAAAAGGGGTGGCGGCGCAGCTTGTTGCCCGTCTACCGGCTATTATGATGTAATTTTCGTATTTTGTTTTAGAAAATGAATGGTGATAGTTATTAATTAAAAAAAAAAATTAAGTTTGGTATTCACAATACAAAATCCAAAAAAATGTATACGTATGAAGGATACTGATTTTGAAAATGTTTAGAACCAAAGGATAAAATTTTCATTATTCCAAAAAGAAAACAATGCTGTTAAAAAAAAAGTTAGAAGGCGTTACCAAGGTTTGTTTGTTTCCTTTCTGGGCAGTTTCGCTTAAAATGACCTGCTTTCCCACATTCATAACAATCCTTGTGTTTTTCCGATGGTTGAGGTTGTCTGAAATTTAGCTTACCCACACAATCCTTTTCTGAATGACCAACATATGTTCCATTGACCCTTGTGATGATAGTTACAACGATTGCATTTAGGATAATTACCAACATATGTTCCCCGTTCCTTGGAAAATTTGGCTTTTCTCGATCCCTCTTGATGTTCATCACTTTTCCTTTTTCGACTATTGGTACTTCCCATGTTGTCTTTCTCCTGACGAGATAGGTTATCAAGGGTATTGTTTCTAACAATTATTCTTGGATCTGTGTTGTTTGCAAGTGGAATGGGTGAAATGTTAGTTGGCACAAAAGGTTTGAGTGTGGTTGGAGCAATTCCTGAGACATTCAATCCCATAAGTTCGTTAGATAGCACTGACATCCCGGAATTTATATCTGACGAAAATAAAAGTCTTGAGGGATGGTTTGAATACATTCCCGAGGAATAAGTTTGTACAGGAGGAATACTAGAAACAGTGCCTCCAGAATTCAACGAAAGAGATTGGTTGGCAAGTGCCTCTGCCACTTTGGCATGAATTAAAGCTTGTAAATCTTCCAAAGTTATGCTGACGTATGTTTGTTGACCAGACATGATCCTAGCATACATAACACAAAAATCATGAGATCTCAAATAATCACCAAAAGTTAGTTAGCAAGGATTGGAGTCCAAATTCATAATGTAAAAGTTCGAATAGCAGTATTCAGATAGGAACAATTTGTAATCCATACAAATATTAAATATGTTGACATTCAACCCGTCAAATGAAAATGCCTATTCCAATCAGCACGAGTCTAGGGATAGAAAAGTTAGTACCGTCCACAAGTGAAATCATACTTCACAAAGATTTCTATATACAACAGACTCTGCTAAAAGAATGAGAGATTTGTTTCCAAAACACGAGAAGGATGTTATGTAAATAGCAATCCCAAAGAATTCTTAAAGAATAATTAAGTAATCAATACTTAATATTTAGAATGTATGTGCTGACAAAGCACCAATGAATAATACGAATTAGATAGAAACTTAACTTACTCATGACTATGTGTTCAAACACAAAATTCACCAGGACTCTCATGTATCCCAACTTATGATTTCGTGTGCACCCGAAATGATAAGTTGCCATACATGGTCCTCCAAGTGTGCTTCAAATTTGAATTTCTAGTCATAGTAAAATAATGAATACCAACAAGAGTTGTTATCTTGGAATATAATTCCGCAAGAGTGTGAGTAAAGATAGTGTGCAAAAAGTGTGTCCATTGGAGTGTAAGAATGAAATGTTCGACACTAGAGTTCAACTCCGAATCAGGACTTAAAACTCACTCCAAGGTTCACCACTGCAAGGTTAGATCCACCACTTGGTGTCTTCATCTTCACAACTTTGAAGAAGAAAGAATGCTAAGAATGACAAGGGGAAAATAGGTAGAACAAACGATACAACATGAGATAATGATATTGACAACACTAAAATTTAGTTAGTTCCCACATAATTCGTCTCATAACTAACTGTGTGACCGTCTAGTGTGTGACTCTCGGCTATAGTCTAGACTCTATATGCAGTCCTAGTTCACTATAACCATTGGCTCTGATACCAATCTGTCACACCCTCAAATTTCCACTGCGGAGTTTTACCGCGAGGTGTATGACATACCAGGATCCGAGTCAACGGTCACAATAAACGACAACTATATGATTTCAACTTAAGTTTGAACCATTTATTCATTATGAAAGAGTTACCAAATACAGCGGAAGCAGTTTAAGTTTACATTTCCAATATCACTAGGAAATAAGTTATGTTGTGAAAAGAATGTTTGATAACCATGCATACTAATATGAGACGTTGTGGGACTCCAATGCGCCTAGACCAGCTGCTACCTTAGATACCTGAGAAAACATGCTAAAGTTTGTCAACATAAAAATGCTGGTGAGTTCACAGGTTTGAGTTTAAAGTTTTTCAATAAACCGGATTCACATACAATACTCAAAAGTATTTATGTAACCCAAAAGTTTTAATCCATGGTTTCATATGTAACCAAAAGTTTGAACTGTATTTCCAATATCACGGCATTCACATACAATACTTAAAAGTATTTATGCAATCCAATTGGTATAACAGTTATTTTCAAAATACCGGATTCAACATACAATACTCAAAAGTGATGTTAGCTAGACATCGTACAAGTTACTAAGCGTGTTGAATCATTGCTGACCATGCTTATAAGATATACCATAAGGTAACGCTATAAGCACCCCGACATCCGGAGACATCACCCGGAGCGTAAAGTAACCAATAGAACAATAATGCACCCGTTCGACCTCCAATCAACACGAGTGGGACTTGTCAGGCCCAATAGATCTATTCACATTCTCCCCGCTATGTATCCACATATTCATGATTCAAAAAGTTGTGATGAAAGTTGCTTAGTTCCAAGTAATTCTTTAGTATTTATGTAATCCAAATGTTCAATGTTTAATGTTTAGAAGTAGCATGTTTCTCCCCCAATAAAAGTTAGTAAAAAGGGGCCGTGAAAACTCACCTTAGGTTGATTTGAGTTATAATCCAACTCCAATTGTGGAAATAGGCGAATTGCTAAAGATTCCCTATTTCAATGTTAAACTTATAAGTATTTGTTCAAGACTTCTCAACAAGCCTTTTGTCCAAAACTACACATAACTCTAATGTGCTAGTATGACACAAGTATGACTACGTGTAGTAAGTTGACCCGACGACCCGTTGGTGAAAACTTAGTTTCATGTCAATACATACAGTACACATCATTTACATAAGTTCATATATCAATACATGCAACTTACAAGTCAAGAAAACCACTAAACAAGTTCAAATACTAACTTTGTCAATGCTGCGATTTTTGGACAGATTTTGTGTCATCAAAACGATTTTTGATAAAATACCAAATCAACTTATTTGACTCTCAAATTTTTACAGGAACTTCCCATATGTTTGGTTGAAATTTCCATATTTTTATTTTACCATAAAAACCTTCCAAAAATTTACTAAAAATTCCCAAACACTGAAAGGTATAAAAACGTAGCTGTTTGCGACAGTTTAGTAGATGATTTATTAAAACTCGCTCGTTGATCCAATTGACCTGAATCCAATTGGAAAACATCAACCATTCCTGTATTTATTGCTCACCAAATTTCATAACCAAAGGACTTTTAAAACTCGAGTTATGACCTTTTAAAGTTGACTAAAATTTCCTGTCCGAAATCAGCTTTGACATCCAAGTTTGTATGACCTCAAATAAATAGCTAGCTTATCCAAATTTAACAAATTAGGACTTTCTGAAAAGCTTGGACCAAGTAGTATATCATACTATCAAAAACTTTAACTTTTGAATTCCAAATCAGTAAGTTATGAGCTATACAAAAACGGATTTCAATTTTGTCAAGCATACAACCTTGGTTATAATCATGTTAACTAGACTTTTATAAACTCAATCTTATCAAACTTCAACCTAGCAAAACATGTATAACTCTCCTATGATCAGATCATATCTAAAGACATATTTAACCAAGATTATCTTCAAAGTTTATATCAAGATATTCCAAGATTGACAACTAAACTGTAAGACCCTAACCCGAAAACACGCGAATAGTCGCTTAAACTTACGAGTTTCGGCCTTAATCAAAAATCACGACCAATTAAAACTTTAATCTTTATAACTACATTTCATTTTAAAGATTTTTATTTGATAGATACCTTCAATTTTGCATTTTTTTTTTGATATTACAGACCTATACTACGATTTGTGTTTTAAACGACAATTTATTGCGGAAGCGTAATAGTGATCGGGTGTGTTCGGCTCTCCTCTTGACTTGATCCGCGCTCCGGAGCTCCTATCGAACGTGTACCTGGCACCATTACACAAGTAATGGTTAGTGGGGTTTCCAATACTGCATTTACTATATTAGAAATGTCGTTGCGCGTCGAAACGGAACGAACTAGGCCAAACGGCCCCATATCAAGAAAATAAACTGCTGCACTTTTGCGCAACAGCTGTTCGGGACGCATTTACCCTTCATAAAACACGTAATCTAACTTCGGCTTTCAAATAAGAAATGTTCTTCGTCCAAATACCTTTCCAAGCATATAAAGAACATCCCCTAACGATTTTTTTTATGATTTTATACGAATTTTTAAAAATCAGCTTGTCTGTCGCGACCCGCCCGGGTAAGAATGTGACCCGCCCGGGTCGACCTGTTGATTTAAAACTCTGAATTTTTGACCCGCCCGGGTCAGAATATGACCCGCCCGGGTCGACCTGTTGATTTAAAACTCCGAACTATGACCCGCCCGGGTCAGAACGTGACCCGCCCGGGTTGACCTGAGACTTATCATTTTCAAATTTTGACCCGCCCGGGTCAGAACGTTACCCGCCCGGGTTGACCTGTTGCAATTTTTTTATTAAGGCATGAATACTTATGCCTTCACAAGCCCAACCCTTCACTATGGGCGTTTTTGGACATCCGGGACATACCCAAGATTATTTTAGACCTGCATAGATAAGTTCTATCAAGATATACATATCACTTCTCGGTTTTGACCTATTAGAAACCACTTAGTTCGGTTTTAACCGTTTGACCCGTTAAGGCCATAGGTTTTACACAACCTTATTTAACCGTTCAAAAAGCATAACAATCATATTGTTAACCCATTGAACACTTGTTAAACTAATCAACACTATCCGATTCACTTATTATGACTCGGTTTATGGATTTTGCCTTTACTAAATCTTTAGAATTCCCAAAATACCCTTAGAGGTCCATACTTCGTTTTAGTCACCCGTGGGCGACAACACTTGGTCATCACCATCATTTTGGACTCGTTAACATGTTTGAAAACTCCTAAGCCCTTAAGAACTTAGTATATTACCAATTTCATAAATTCTCTATTATTAAATCACTTCTAAGCGCATTAGCCATTTTTATGAACAAGACTCGCCGATTTGACACCCACACTTCATGTGGGTGTTTTCATCCACATGTCTACTCGCATATGGCCATATCTTATACTACAGACTTACCCGGTAGTGTTGACCCATTTTCATACCTCTCGAAACTTCCTCAAGGATCCTTGGCATCATACGCCATTCATTCCAATTTATCAATCTGTGCAAATACTCATTACCCTATTAGCATTCCGGGATCCAAAGGGTGTCACACCACCAATTGGCCCATATAGCCCTTTTAACTACAAATGCTTAGCATAGAAGCATTAAGTACCGAGTTCAATTGATGCTCACAACATCATTTGACCCGTTTAACTATTTATTCACAAAATCCTCCATTCTTTGGTCACATTCATGCATTTTAATGAGCATAACATTTTTTTTTTTAACTCATTTGTCCCTTTTACAAGGGTGTGCCATTATCTAGTTAGGCGTCCCAGACGGACTTAACCATTTTTCATAATTTAGGCGATTCTAGCCCTTTTACAAGCTAGTATCCCACATTCCATAATCCGTTTTAGTGATTAAACCCACATACTTTACAAACAATATAAATTCCATGATTTTCAAATGTTTACAACATCATTTAGTTTCTAAGAGACTTATTTAGGATAAGTCACTTACCTTGGCCCAATTTATGCATTCCATGATCTATTGCTTTGTTGGTTTCCTCCCATCCAAGCTCCCACCTAGCTTGACAAGATCAACCTTCACAATACTCACAAGATCGGTCATGTTAGCCATTTCATCAAACGACTACCATACCTCGCGAGTTTATAAATGTTAACCCATTCACAACTTCCATTTGGGTTAGTTGACTTTTAAAAATCACACTACCCATTATGTGTTTATATGCACTAACATAGGCATTAGTTAACATCATTTTATGTGATTACTTATTGCCACATAGATTAATCATCTCATGTGTAATTCTCATACTAACATCATTCATTCACATCATTTACACATAACAACTTAGCTTATGATGTTTCTTCATACAATTTCATTCATAAGCCTTAACTAGGCATTTCATCAAACACTTGGTGTGCATGGTCTTTTAACCACCAATTTTCTTAGTTAACACGTTGTGTAGAATACTCCATATCATCATATCTATTCTCAACATTCATTATAGCATTTAGCATATTACATAATCATTCAATCATGCAATTTCATCATCAAATCACTATTTTAACATGGGTTTTACTAGAAGGCCACAAACCCACATTTTACACATGATCATCCTTCACATATTATAACAATCATCTATATGTATTGCTATTTTTGAGCAATTAAGCATGTTTGAGGTTCCCTATGGCTAGAGGAACCTCTAATAATCAATAATCCCATGTTTTTAACAAAACCCATGATTTTCACCATGATCAAGAACAAACTTAACATCATAATCAACCAAACTAAAGGTACCTTGGTGTATATAAGACCTTAGATGACCCATAATTGGCTTCATGCACCATCTTGGCTTCTAATTTCTCTTGATTTGGAACTAGAGGTGAAGAAGCAAGGGTTTGGTCTTGAGTTTGTGTTGATGATCGACATACACAAAATGTGTATGTTGACATCTCATTTCCTCATCTATAACCCATTGTTTTGCCCCTTGTCCAATTCTAGTCCCTCTAGTTCATCTAAATGTTATCTTGATATACTAATAAAACTAACTAATCAAGTTAGTTTTATAATGTTATGTGCTCAATTATAATAACATCAACATCAATTAGGTTGTTTCCATACTAGAGGATAACCCTTATTCTTATTGTTAAAGCCTCGTTTTACTATTTTATTAATCACGCCTAATGGCGTAATTAGGCGATACGGAGTTTTGGGGCGTTACAAGTCTACCCCCCTTAAAGAGGTTTCGTCCTCGAAACTTTGTCGCTTATTTCTTGTATCCATACTCTAGAATTTCATTTCAATCTTTATTTGAACGCTTTTCAATCTTATCTCTATTCTGATAACTTCCTTTTAGATAGCTACCAACGTCTTGGGTTCGTGACCCTATATACTCTGCTTTAAAAGTTTATAACTGCTTTCACGAGTTTCCCATTTATGCATTAACTCGATTCCCATGCTTAGACGTCATTTTATTATGTCCATCTATTCCTTCACATTACTACATGATCATTCTCTTTCTCTTTGGGTCTATTTCATTTCATAGTACCCGATTGAAGTTTTTCTTAGTATTATTTTCTTTAGCTAGTTTTTTTTTCCGTAGGAATTTAGATCTTAAGATCGTTTCCTACCCACCGACCTATATAAAGTTGGCTTTCATGTTCAACGGCCCATTTTCCACCATTAACATCCCAATGATGTAACATTCTAATTATCATATCTACTCACTTTCTAGTAGGGCGTCAATTTACCCCTACTTCTATAAGTACTATACATATATTTACTAACACATGTATAGGCGATTATCAACACACATTTTCTTTATTTAGCATGAGAGTCGTACTTGACTACCGCGCCTTATCTATTTGCCTTTCTCTTCTATATTCGATTTTTAACGACCATGGTTCTAAGACTGTGACCGTTTTCCTTCTATTTCATCCTTACTAACTATGATCATAAAACTACAATCTTTTCTTTCTATATTCATCTTTACTAATCGTGATCATAAGATTCTTGATCGTTTTCTTTTCCACTTTCGATTTTTACTAATCATGATCATAAGATCATAATCATTTTCCTTTATATTTTCAGCCTTACTAATCATGATCACAAGATCATAATCATTGTTATTTTCTACCTTCGGCTTTATTGATCATGATTACAAAACCATGACCATTTTCTTTTCTACTTTTGGATTTATTGATCATGATCACAAGATCATAATCATTTTCCTTTCTATTTTCAGAAAGAGTCCTTACATCCCAATTTAACCTTTATAATAGTTGCTTATAGTTCCTAATGGTAACTATATTCTTCTTTGTTTCGTGTAACTTTAAATCATCAATCCTAAACGACTTAGAGGTTTTTATGTGTGTACTTAGACTCCACCACGCTACCATTTTTATTCAATATTCAGCCCTAAGGTCCCCACGAGAGCACTAGACTTCATACGTGACCATTTCAATTCAGTATCAACTTTAGGTTGTTATGTGAGCACTTAGACTCCATGTGTAACAATTTTCACTTCAGTATTCAGCCTTAGGGTTTCCACGTGAGCAATTTGACTCCACGTATAACCATTTCAATTTCAGTATTCAGCTTTAAGTTTTCACGTGAGCACTTAGACTCTACGTGTAACAATTTTCACTTCAGTATTCAGCCTTAGGGTTTCCACGTGAGCAATTTGACCCCACGTGTAACCATTTCAATTTCAGTATTCAACTTTAAGTTTTCACGAGAGCACTTAGACTCCACGTGTAACAATTTTCACTTCAGTATTCAGCCTTAGGGTTTCCACGTGAGCAATTTGACTCCACGTGTAACCATTTCAATTTCAGTATTCAGCTTTAGGGTTAACCGCCCTTGTTGGGTGACCCGTTTGACTCGTCTTTCACCTCTTTCCCACCAACCCAGTTCTTGCTACGTGGAAGGTACACATGTAAATCACAAGAAGCCCACGATATCATGTGTTTAACACTTACCTGGCCAGGGTAAGTAATCCACACATGACACGCGTGATCTTACCGCGATTGTCACGATACATTCCAGGTAACAAATCCTTTCGGTATTCATGTTTTATTTAGTAAAAGACTCTATTCCTTGTTACTTACAAAAACAAGGTCTTTTCCTTACAAACTCTTCCAACTTGTTTTAAGGTGTATTCACCCTTTCTTTACTTTCACTACATGCCCACACATGACTGTAGCTTATTCGGCTTTATAGTTTTCATCAAGATTCTTTATTTGAGTAATAAATCTCATTTCCAATTCTCCACATTCAATTTATTTTACGCATTTGTTATTCTTAATAGTGATGCATAATTATCCTTTCCCAACAGTTTTATCTTGAGGATTTCACCCCGGGATAGGTATTCCATCCCGGTTTCTCCCAAGTCTTATTTCCTCGTAAGGAACGTCATTCAATATGTGAATATTATCTACATTAGTATTCGTACCTTATTTAGGAGCATTCTTCCATGGCATACTCGCCTTTGGTAATTTTTCATTACCAATTAATCATCCTTCTTCACCATCTTTTGTTCGAGTCCTTTTTGCACATGCCTTATGGCCATGCTATTGACTCTTTATTCATTACTCATGATGGATTTATCCATTCTTTCACCATCCTTTGATGCGGTACTCAATCTCTGCAACGATTTATAAACATTAGTCATATCAATTTAAGTGTATGCCCGTATGCAATACAGAGCATTCCTATAATGCTTATCAGCACCATTTTCTCGTTAACTATTTCGACCTTCGGCTAACCTTAGGTTGCCTTAATCATCATCTACTAATTCCCTTCGGACAACGTGTTGTTACATAATTACCCTTAGGTGCTATTTATCACAACTCTAATTCTATATCTTCTTAGTTACAATGAAACTATCTTACCGGATTTACGCGACCAAGTCTTGAACCGAACACCCTCTAACTCTTAGAGCGCACAGTTTGAGTCCAAGTATCCTTCTTGACACTCGGATCCCTCAAACCAATGGCTCTGATACCACTTGTAAGACCCTAACCCGAAAACACGCGAATAGTCGCTTAAACTTACGAGTTTCGGCCTTAATCAAAAATCACGACCAATTAAAACTTTAATCTTTATAACTACATTTCATTTTAAAGATTTTTATTTGATAGATACCTTCAATTTTGCATTTTTTTTTTGATATTACAGACCTATACTACGATTTGTGTTTTAAACGACAATTTATTGCGGAAGCGTAATAGTGATCGGGTGTGTTCGGCTCTCCTCTTGACTTGATCCGCGCTCCGGAGCTCCTATCGAACGTGTACCTGGCACCATTACACAAGTAATGGTTAGTGGGGTTTCCAATACTGCATTTACTATATTAGAAATGTCGTTGCGCGTCGAAACGGAACGAACTAGGCCAAACGGCCCCATATCAAGAAAATAAACTGCTGCACTTTTGCGCAACAGCTGTTCGGGACGCATTTACCCTTCATAAAACACGTAATCTAACTTCGGCTTTCAAATAAGAAATGTTCTTCGTCCAAATACCTTTCCAAGCATATAAAGAACATCCCCTAACGATTTTTTTTATGATTTTATACGAATTTTTAAAAATCAGCTTGTCTGTCGCGACCCGCCCGGGTAAGAATGTGACCCGCCCGGGTCGACCTGTTGATTTAAAACTCTGAATTTTTGACCCGCCCGGGTCAGAATATGACCCGCCCGGGTCGACCTGTTGATTTAAAACTCCGAACTATGACCCGCCCGGGTCAGAACGTGACCCGCCCGGGTTGACCTGAGACTTATCATTTTCAAATTTTGACCCGCCCGGGTCAGAACGTTACCCGCCCGGGTTGACCTGTTGCAATTTTTTTATTAAGGCATGAATACTTATGCCTTCACAAGCCCAACCCTTCACTATGGGCGTTTTTGGACATCCGGGACATACCCAAGATTATTTTAGACCTGCATAGATAAGTTCTATCAAGATATACATATCACTTCTCGGTTTTGACCTATTAGAAACCACTTAGTTCGGTTTTAACCGTTTGACCCGTTAAGGCCATAGGTTTTACACAACCTTATTTAACCGTTCAAAAAGCATAACAATCATATTGTTAACCCATTGAACACTTGTTAAACTAATCAACACTATCCGATTCACTTATTATGACTCGGTTTATGGATTTTGCCTTTACTAAATCTTTAGAATTCCCAAAATACCCTTAGAGGTCCATACTTCGTTTTAGTCACCCGTGGGCGACAACACTTGGTCATCACCATCATTTTGGACTCGTTAACATGTTTGAAAACTCCTAAGCCCTTAAGAACTTAGTATATTACCAATTTCATAAATTCTCTATTATTAAATCACTTCTAAGCGCATTAGCCATTTTTATGAACAAGACTCGCCGATTTGACACCCACACTTCATGTGGGTGTTTTCATCCACATGTCTACTCGCATATGGCCATATCTTATACTACAGACTTACCCGGTAGTGTTGACCCATTTTCATACCTCTCGAAACTTCCTCAAGGATCCTTGGCATCATACGCCATTCATTCCAATTTATCAATCTGTGCAAATACTCATTACCCTATTAGCATTCCGGGATCCAAAGGGTGTCACACCACCAATTGGCCCATATAGCCCTTTTAACTACAAATGCTTAGCATAGAAGCATTAAGTACCGAGTTCAATTGATGCTCACAACATCATTTGACCCGTTTAACTATTTATTCACAAAATCCTCCATTCTTTGGTCACATTCATGCATTTTAATGAGCATAACATTTTTTTTTTTTAACTCATTTGTCCCTTTTACAAGGGTGTGCCATTATCTAGTTAGGCGTCCCAGACGGACTTAACCATTTTTCATAATTTAGGCGATTCTAGCCCTTTTACAAGCTAGTATCCCACATTCCATAATCCGTTTTAGTGATTAAACCCACATACTTTACAAACAATATAAATTCCATGATTTTCAAATGTTTACAACATCATTTAGTTTCTAAGAGACTTATTTAGGATAAGTCACTTACCTTGGCCCAATTTATGCATTCCATGATCTATTGCTTTGTTGGTTTCCTCCCATCCAAGCTCCCACCTAGCTTGACAAGATCAACCTTCACAATACTCACAAGATCGGTCATGTTAGCCATTTCATCAAACGACTACCATACCTCGCGAGTTTATAAATGTTAACCCATTCACAACTTCCATTTGGGTTAGTTGACTTTTAAAAATCACACTACCCATTATGTGTTTATATGCACTAACATAGGCATTAGTTAACATCATTTTATGTGATTACTTATTGCCACATAGATTAATCATCTCATGTGTAATTCTCATACTAACATCATTCATTCACATCATTTACACATAACAACTTAGCTTATGATGTTTCTTCATACAATTTCATTCATAAGCCTTAACTAGGCATTTCATCAAACACTTGGTGTGCATGGTCTTTTAACCACCAATTTTCTTAGTTAACACGTTGTGTAGAATCCTCCATATCATCATATCTATTCTCAACATTCATTATAGCATTTAGCATATTACATAATCATTCAATCATGCAATTTCATCATCAAATCACTATTTTAACATGGGTTTTACTAGAAGGCCACAAACCCACATTTTACACATGATCATCCTTCACATATTATAACAATCATCTATATGTATTGCTATTTTTGAGCAATTAAGCATGTTTGAGGTTCCCTATGGCTAGAGGAACCTCTAATAATCAATAATCCCATGTTTTTAACAAAACCCATGATTTTCACCATGATCAAGAACAAACTTAACATCATAATCAACCAAACTAAAGGTACCTTGGTGTATATAAGACCTTAGATGACCCATAATTGGCTTCATGCACCATCTTGGCTTCTAATTTCTCTTGATTTGGAACTAGAGGTGAAGAAGCAAGGGTTTGGTCTTGAGTTTGTGTTGATGATCGACATACACAAAATGTGTATGTTGACATCTCATTTCCTCATCTATAACCCATTGTTTTGCCCCTTGTCCAATTCTAGTCCCTCTAGTTCATCTAAATGTTATCTTGATATACTAATAAAACTAACTAATCAAGTTAGTTTTATAATGTTATGTGCTCAATTATAATAACATCAACATCAATTAGGTTGTTTCCATACTAGAGGATAACCCTTATTCTTATTGTTAAAGCCTCGTTTTACTATTTTATTAATCACGCCTAATGGCGTAATTAGGCGATACGGAGTTTTGGGGCGTTACATAAACAACTAGTATACAACTTAGTGTTTAATGATAATAAAAACATCATCTAAACATATATATTCATGTATGGATTTATTTAAACATGTTAATACACTCTTTGATCAGATTATAACATGATTCTTATAGAATATTACAAGTTTAACAAAGCATAAAAACCTTATACCTCAAGAACACAAACTTGCAACACTTGAAAATAAGATAACTTGATCTACAAACTTCCAAAGCTTTAATCCACACTAGTAGGATGATTATAAGTGTTTTGGGTGATCAAAAACGGAGTTTTTGTGATCAAAAATCGAGCAGAGGAAGTGTTTTTGCGAGTGGTTGAATAATGATCGACTTTTATAAAGAAAACAAAAAGTTTTCGTAATACTTGCTGCCACGGACCGCGGAAGGTTGTGTAATTCCCGCGCGGTCCGCGGGACAATAAGTTAGGTTTTTGTCGGCTCTTCTCGCGCGGACCGCGGGAGTCTTTCTCTTTCCCACGCGGTCCGCGGGGGAGATAGAAAATCAGATTTTTATAATTTTAATTTCTTTTGTGTAATTATTATGCAATAACTATGCAATAATACATTTATTTACCAATTTAACAATCATAAAAATATAAATTACTATTCCAGGTAATCTAGTAATTATTTCCACCAATCCCGGCTTATCCGGACTCGGTTACGTTAATTCATGAAATTTCAAATAATTACATAATTAACACATAGTATCACACCACTACGTTACTATATAAGTTTGTTAATGTTTCACCAACGTTTCGGGACTTACGACTCACGTGTGTGCTTACCAATGATCCTCCGAATCATCTAACTAACTTATCTAACCAAGTTAGGTTCGTTTAACCAATCGTTTCACTAAGGTAGACTTATGTAATTTCTAAGAAAGTTATCAAAAAATTTCCGGTTGTCACACAAGGGGCAAACTTGCAGAATTTGCAGGTTCGACCTCCTTCAAGGGGCAAACGTGGACTTATGCTTTGGACTATAAATAGCAATCTCATGTGTTGGTTTTCATTTGATGATTTGAGTTTGTGCTTAGAATGCTCTCAAGGGGGAGGTCATGCCCGACTAGGGGTGTAAATGACACGTAGCGGCTCGAGATAGGCTCGGGATCGGCTCGGTAAAAAGCTCGAATGAGCCGAGCCTTAACGAGCCCGAGCCCGAGCCTGAGCCTGAAATATGGCTCGTTTAGTTATCGAGCCCGAGCTCGAGCCCTAGATACAAAGCTCGATTGGGCTCGCGAGCCTAATCGAGCCTTAACGAGCTAGAGCCCGAACCCGAGCCCGAGCCTAAGTTACAGCCGAGCCTAAGTTATAGCCTTAACGATTGGGCTCGCGAGCCTAAGTTATAGCCGAGCTTTTGCGAGCTCGAGCCGAGCTTTTGAGCTCGTTTGAGATTCTCAAATCACCTCGAGCCGAGCCGAGCTCGAGCTTCACAAAACCTTAACGAGCCCGAGCCGAGCCCAGTCAGGCTCAGGCTCAGCTCGGCTCGTTTACACCCCTATGCCCGACCTCCACCGGCCCGAGATAGATGTTTATCCTACTGATGACATTGTCTGTAACCGTTTCTGAAGTAATACGAATCTGTGATGACATTGTTTTCGTATGTTTCTGTCTCGTCTCGAATCTCCCGTCTGAAACCGAGTTGTTTTTCGCTTATTTGATCCATGAATTCGGTTTCTAACCGGATTCTCAGATATTGACGGTTTTTCTAACAAGGAAACCCCCCCAAAGCCTCAGAAAACTTTGGCGAATACCATGTTTGTCAAAATCGCTCAGAGCCTGGGTGAAGTTTTTGGTCTGTCCCTCGCCAGAGGGCAGTTATTGAATGCTTGCAAGGCCCCCACGCCCAAGATTTCCTAACTATTATCCCGATCGAAGGTCTGGGCCAGAGCATGTCCGCTATTGAATACAGGTCCATTATTAAATATCATTTGATGATCCCCATGTATCAGGAGGATGAAATTTGTCCGATTTGTCGTAAGGCCTGCCTAGATGAATACGGGGAACATGCGGTTCACTGCAAGGAGTTACCCGGGTTCAAATATCGCCATGATTAGGTTTGAGACGTTTTGTGGGTCATCTTAAGACGTGCTGGGATCTCAACCAAGAAGGAGGCCCCTGTGAACTTCCTCTCGGATCCTGCAGAAGGGAGATCCACCTTGCGTCCAGCAGATCTCCTTGTCTTTGGGTGGGCCGGGGGAAGCATGCTTGTGTTGATCTGACAGGTGTATCTCCTCTAGTTGGGTTGAGGGATAGTGGGTAGCAAGCGGTACAGAAAGCAGAGGCGAAGAAGGTATAAAAACATGCTAAACCCTATGAGGAAAACCAACATGTTTTCATACCCCTAGCCTTTGATACATTTGGCTCATTGGCACTAGAGGCCATCCCGTTTCCTGACCAGGGTCCAGCGAGTTATTCATAGCAGTGTCACGGCTCCGGGTGGAAAGGTTACGTTTTTAGTCGGTTAGGCTTTGCCATTCAGAAAGGGGTGGCGGCGCAGCTTGTTGCCCGCCTTCCCACTATCTTGATGTAATTTGTAATGTTTTTTATTTAATGAAAAAACTTTTTAAACGTTAAAAAAAATAAAAATAAGAAAGAGTCAATTTTATAGCTTGTTATAATCAAACTTCACACACGTTTTAATAATTTACCAACAAGTTAAATAAAAGATCTAATATTGATAAAAATATAATCCACTCATATGTATAACTATTGTATTTTAAAATAAAAAAAGATACATATAAATGCATTTACTTTTAACTTCGTATCATTTTTAAAATTATAAACGAATCAACATTAATAATAAACTGAACAAGTCTGAATTGTGTATGGATGACAATTAAACTCGAACCTAACGAGAATATCTGAAACCTGAAACATTTGAACGCATATAGGGTCGAGTAACTGGGTAATCATGTCCGTGACGGTGTATGGGATTATTTTGAATTTTTTTTTTTTTGCAAGTATTGGACGAGCATTAGATTTGGTGACATATATGTTTACTCGACCCTATTACATGATAACATATACCTGTTTACCTAATTATATACCCGGCATGATTTTCTTTTTTACTTTAAGATTATATTCTCAACTCCATTCACAATCTTTTCAACGGCAGGAGGGCTTACCAATAAGAAAGTGACAACCACAGTACATTAAGGTGACAACAAAATAACTGTTACTGTTAGAGTTTCACACAAGGTGAGGCGATACCAACACTTAGGAAGATGCAAAGTGCTAAGTCAGTTGGTCCAGAAAACATACCAAATGAGGTGAGGAAGTGTTTGGAAGATGAAAGAGTTATATGACTAACTACATTGTTCAAGCTTATCTTCAAATCTGGAAAAATGCTAGATCAATGGAGTAGTATCGTAGCGCCTGACTCTCAATGTCACGCGGTTAGAGTGGTAAGTTGCTATGCCATGCTATGAAATTATGGGAGATGGTAACTAAAACTAGAATTAGAAGAGATACTCAGGTCACTTTAAACCAATTTGGTTTAATGCTAGGGCGATCTATCACGAAAGCGATACACATTCTAAGGAGAGTGATAGAAAAGTATAAGAAGGAAAAATAAGATCTACACGTAGTGTTAATTGACCTTGAAAAGACATATGACAGTGCGCGTCACAAACTTATTGGGGATAGTTTGGAGGATAGAGGTGCTAATGCAAGATATATCGACTTAATTAGGATATGTATGGTACGACAAAAACTAGTGTTCGGGTGTCTATAGGCGATATCTATTTCTTTTTGGTGGAGGTATGACGCTACCAAGGGTCTGCTTTGAGTCTATTTCTTTTTGCAGTCATCCTACCTAATAGTGGCGGAACTTGTAGACTATAAATCCTAAACGACCTACTTTTTTTATACATAGGCAACAAAGGAAAAATAATTACAACTCAGACCGATATATAACAAGGGTTAGGATCAAATATACAGTGAAAGAAAAATAGGAAGTCGTAGGAAGGGTATCAAACGGACTCCGATTGAACTCATTCAAGCGGCAATGGAAACGTTTTATCGAACCCTACGACATTAGTTTTTAGGTCTTCGATTTTTGTGGTTTTAGCTTGTAGTTTTTAGAATATGCGTTATATCATTGTGTCGTTTATGTACCATTGTGTCGTTTTCTTATTTTCATCATTGTGTCATTTTTTCAATTCATTGTGTCTTTTTTCTTCAGCATTGTGTTATATTTTTTGGCACTATGTTATATTTTATGGCTCATTGTGTCATATTTCATGATCTATTGTGTTTTTTTGTATCCTTCTCACCCTTCTATTTTTGTTAACAAGGGTTAGGATCAAATACACATTGAAAGAAACAAACCTAAAAAACCTATTTTTTATACATGGTCATAATAGAAAGTTTTATATTCGTTAGCTTATATCAGCAAAACTTTTACCTACCGATATAAATAAGGTGGGAATGACTCTGAGCTTGTAATTGTAATATTAAGAGCATTCACAGTAGAGCCTCTATATTTGTGTGAGTGGGGCCTCCATATTATATAAAGTGTGTATAAGTGGTTGTGAGTAGAGGAGAGAGAAAATATATAGATGAGACACTGTTCATCAGTAAATTTGGAGGGGACACTGTTCACCCTCCATAATTTTTTAATATTTTTAGAAGTGGTTGTGAGTAGAGGAGAGAGAAAATGTAATGATAAAAGTATAGAATAAGTATTATTAAATAGAAAAGGAGAGAGAATGGTAGTGATTTTTAGTGTAATTATAGAGATGGAGAAGGAGGATCTAGTGTGAATGCTCTAAAGCAAACAAGCTTGTAATTGTAATATTAAAGCAGACATATCTTAGAATTTAACTAATACAAATCACTAGAGATATTATGTTTTCGAGACAAATGTAAATAAATCTTCGTATAAAATGGAAATAGTGATATAAAGTATGTTAAAAGGCTAGAATTTAAACAAAATCTAAAGGGCTACAGAGGTTGAAAAAAAATAAGTATGGCAGAAAAATGAGTGACATATCTCAACTCTCAGCCACATATATCTAGTTATGAGAACCAAAATAATATTTTCTTTAACTAAAGTCTTTACTCTTCTTTTTCCTTTTCTTCCTCATATTCACTTCTTCTTCATTTAACCTGATGGTTGTCCTGGCCGGAAAAATTACCGATTATGTTGCCTAATTTTATTCAAACATGCTAATACCTACAACTCTAACCCAAAAAACGGGGGGGGGGGGGGGGGGGGGGGGGGGGGGGGGCTGCTACCTAAGTTGTCAAAGTCGATCCAGGAGTATGTTCCATGGTGTGTTTTTTTGCAAATGATATTGTGTAACTTGCAGAGACTAAACAACGCCTGAATGCAAGTTTAGAGGAATGGTGAACTGCTTTAGAAGCTAAAGGTTTAAAAGATAATGTAGGTGGAGAGCACCCAGCTGGGTATTGTGTCACCGAAGGTTTCCAACTAAATTAAAGAAAATATTTTATAAGGTTGCAATTCATGCAGACACATGCGTGCAAGATGAAAGTAGCCGAGAGCCCGAGATAACCATGTTAAGGTAATGAGGTGGATGTGTGAGCACACAAGATTAGACCACCTATAAATACAGAGCCGGTCCTGAGAATTTAAGTGCCTCGTCCGAGCAAAATAAAAGGCCCTAACGAATTATATGAATTATTATTTTTTTAAAGGATGATTAACATTATATTAATAAAAATAGCAAAATTTTAGTATTAGTAACATACACTTCTTCCCGTTTATGCTCTCCTATATTTTGTTCTCCATAGCTATCGTCGTCAATACACTAAGTAGAGAGTTGTTATTTAATTTTATTTTAACATTTGAAAACAACAAATTTATATTGCCTAAGTTTTTTAACAATCAATGTACTATCAACACAAAAATAAGTGGTGAGTTCTTTCAACATTATTTTAATTGATATTTAAAGGATATGATAAAAAAAATTATTGTCTTTTTTATTGTAATATTTTTAGGAAAAGTTCTGTAAGTAATAAAGGGATGCAAATATTAAAAGACACAAAGTAGTAAACCATAAACTAAATAAAGGATAAACATATAAATTTAAAAGAAAATGTACGGAAAAATAAATGTTAAAATGTATAATATTAAGTTAAATTAATTGATAAAAGAAAATTAAATTGTAACAATTAATTGGTTTGACTATTGGGCTTATGGTATAGGTATTAAAAAGGCCCACTCATCATATTAGTGTTAGGTCATCTTCTTCTTCAATAGTTTTCAAACTTCCTGTATTACTTGCAGAGCCGCTGCTGCTGCCGTTGATCAAAACAAAAATTAGATTATTCAGCTTACTCTTCTCATTTCTCGCATCCTCTCCATCACTATTGAAAATAAGTTCTGGCGATGTATATGTATGTATATATAAATATTTAAAAAGGCCCTTACGAAGAAACGGGCCTCGGCCGGGGGTGCGGCTCGCACACCCCTGAGCCGGCTCTGTATAAATACATTTAGGGCACATTAATAAATTCCAGTTCGTTCATTAAGATTTAAGAATTAATTATTGTCATAACGTATAAATACATTTATGGCACATTAATAAATGAACAGGTCTTTCAGAGAAAAAAAAAAAAAAACTGAACAGTGAAGTAGTAATTTTTGCAGGCAACCAAAGTCAGGGGTAGCTGCCAACATCATTTCAAACAGTACTTCATCTTAAAGCTTGTACTACCATGACAAAGCTTGTACCACAATCTCGTGGTACTTGTTTTTTTACTTTTATAAGAATAATTTATATGTTTAGCATCCGTAGAATTCAGTTTTACGGTACCGATGGTAATTTTCCTTAATGTAATTTTAGTAGATTAGGATTTGCTATTCAGAAAGGGGTGGCGGCGCAGCTTGTTGCCCGTCTGCCCGTTATCTTAATGTAATTTTCCTTGTTCTGGAATGAAAATCGATTTATATATATAAAAAAAAAAGATGGTAATTGGTTAATTAGGTATGAGCCGATGATGTTGTAGTCTAGTGGTTACAATGGAGGTGGAAAAGTTTATTCCTAACGGGTTCCTGCCTGCAAGGTACCCGTTTGAATCCCGCCGTTCATTGAAAAAAATATACCCAATAGGTTTGAAAGGGAACGACGTGTAGGGATTCCAACTTGGGAAAAATGAGTTTCAAGTTGAAGGGTTTCCACTGATCTACACCTGACAAATATCTATTGAGTAACTAGTAACCAATTACATTTTGCATTATTAAATATATATGTAAATGATTACAATGTATAAATATAAATATACTTAAATCATATAAAAACACTCGAAGACACAAATAACAAATAGGATACACTAATTTTTGGTGATTTTTAGCACAAGATGGCAACCGAGTTTTGGTAATTTATATGTTTAGCATTCGTAGAATTCAGTTTCACGGTAGGGATGGTAATTGGTCAGGTTTGGGACGAGTTTAGGTAATTCAAACCACATACCCGATTAGGTATGCTTGTCTTAAACCCGTCCCAAAACCTATCGGGTAATTACCTATCGGGTATACCCACGGTTTTCTGACCAAAAACCTGTCAAGTATCTATTGGGTAACTACTAACCAATTACATTTAGCATTATTAAATATATATGTAAATGATTACAATGTATAAATATAAAATACTTGAGTTATATAGAAACACTTGAAGACACAGATAACAGATAGTATACACTTATTTTTAGTGATTTTTGGCTCAATATGGGAACCGATTGACAATTAGATATATTATGCATACATATTTAACAAGATATATAAAAAATTATATTGGGTATCTAATCGGATAAACGGGTATATCATCAAATCGCAAACACATCCCAAACCCTCGAAAAAATAAAAAGTAACTCCATACCCGATTACCCGAACCCAAACCTATCCCAAATATGTCGGGTTTTGGGTTTGTCCATTAGGTTGGGATTTGATTACCATCCTTATTTCACGGTTTCATTATACGGTGAATCTGATAATAACTTTTATCATGTATAATCACAATGAAAGGCTCAATTTTTTGGTACGTAAAGCCGGGCGATGGGCTGGGGCCCAAATCTCTTGGGGATGCGAAGTTGTGTTAAAAAATCATCTCAAGATAATATAGAGGTTTCATGTAGGTGCAAACAAGCCGAGCGGTGCCCGAGCCCGACTAGGCTCAAACTCGAGTTCGATTAACTTATAAGAACTCGAGCTCGGTTCGAGTTTTGTTTTTAAAGCTCGAGATTGGCACGTTGGTAGTTTCTCAAGCTCGAGCTCGTTTAGTGTTTATTAGTTAATATATTAAATTAAATAATATAAATAATAGGCTAGATAGCTTGATAAATCAAAAGCTCGGCTCGTTTATTAAACAAATTTAAATGTCGAGTATATAGTATAAAATAATAATAAAACTAATATTACACCAAGGCTCGACGAGCCCGGCGAGCTTCATGTGACAGGCTCGAGCTTGGGCTCGATAAGTAAACAAGTTTTGTTTTAGGCTCAAGCTTGGCTCTGGCTCGATAAGGTTCAGCTCATTTTGAGCTTTTTACCGAGCCGATCAAGAGTAGCTTGCGAGCTACTCGGCTCACTTGCACCCTAGTTTCAGGTTAAGACTTTCCTCTAGCACTAAGATCTGATTTTTTAATGTTTTTTTTAATTCATTCCCCCTTAAGCATCAAGGCATTTGGCCACTTTTCAACAATCGGTATAACATATTTTACCATTAATCTTAGAGGTCCAATTTTTTTCTCGCCCGAGGCCTAATATTTTTTCATAGTTCTCGAAGATGGACTTATATCACGAACATCCAATGATTGCAATACTTGACGCCATTGGTAAGACCATGCCTTATAGTCCAAATGAGTAAACTCGATAGCCAACTCCTGATTAATCTCCTAGCCTGGGCATGGCTATGGAGGCTATGGAGCAACGGTGTGGACTTCTCCATGGTGTGGAAACTGTTTTAGGTTTTTTTAATCTTTTTATTCAATAATTAATTATGTACTTTATTTGATTTTCCGTTAATAACTTGTACCCTTTCATTAAAAAAAAAAGAGAATTGAATTTTAATAATTTAAACTATTTAAAATTGGTCGTTTAAACCCCAAACTAAAAAAATGACCATATATAACTTGTATTATTAACCTATTATATTCTGACACCCAGTTTGGGTTAAGTCATTAACCTAGTTAGTTTGGGGGTGCCACGTCAGATTGTGGGTGCCACGTCAGATTAGGGGTGTCACGTCAGCCAAAACACTAATTAGGTTAGTGACTTAACCAAAATTGGGTGCCAAAATCCAATAGATTAAGAGTACATGTTATATATAGCTAATTTTTTATTTTGAGGTGCCAATGGCCAATTTCAAATAGTTTACGTTATTAAACCCCAATTCCCCTAAAAAACAAAATACATGTTATTTAGATTTTTATGAACATTTCGATATAAATTTCATTAATAATCAAAGTTTTTTTCAAATAAAGTTTTTTATGACTCGTATACGGCTTTGGCTATATAGTACCTCAACTACCTGAACAAGTCTAGTTTATTTGGTTTAGGGGTTGCAAATGTGGAGGTTAGTAGGATGGTTTCGGTATTGGGATGTAGGGTGGGGGAGTTACCTTTTACGTATCTTGGAATTAAGGTGGGAGTGAATATGAACCGGATATCGAATTGGAAGCCGATTTTAGAGGTGTTTCGGAACCATTTGTATGGAAGGAAAGCTAATAGTTTATCGATGGGAGGAAGGCTTACGTTATTTAAATTAGTGCTTGAAAGTTTACCAATGTACTATTTCTCTCTTTTCAAGGCACCGACAAAGATTGTACACTTCGCTTGAATTGATGGTTAAGAGGTTCTTCTGGGGTGGCAGTGCCGAGGTTAAAAAAATGGCGTGAGTTTCTTGGGAGAGGGTCACTTTACCAAAGAATAAAGGAGGTCTAGGAGTTTCTAAGCTTAGTGTTTGTAATGATGCTTTATTGGCTAAGTGGTTGTGGCGATATAGAAATGATAGAGAGGCGCTTTGGAGACAAGTGATTGATGGAATTCATGCGACGAGAAGACGATGGGATGCATATCCAGTAAGTCAAAGGTTCCAAAGGGTGTGGACTAAAATTGTTAAATGAATTATAAATTAAAGGAAGTGGGGGTTGAGGTTGATGGTTTGAATGGGCTTCTGGTTTGGGGTTAGGACTGGGTTCGGGCGCTGCTGACAAAAGACGAGCAGCTGCCGCTGAATTTGTTACAGGTGCTGCTGCAGAATGTGACTATGAATGCAGGCCGTGACAAGTTGGTTTGGCAAGGGGAGGATGGTGTGTTCTCGGTTGGGAGCATCAAACGGCTATTGCTATTGTCGTCTCATTTGGTTTCTTTTTATGCTTTTCAATGTTGTAGATGGATACCAGTGAAATGTAATTTGTTCGCCTGGAGAGTTGAAATGGAGCGACTACCTACGAAGGCATCATTGAAGAGACGAAACATTTCTGTTGAATGTGACAAATGTGTGTTCTGTGGAGATTATGAAGAAACGGTGGGTCGTATCTTCATGGCTTGTGCATTTGTAGCGGGGGTGTGGCAGGCGATTGCATATTGGTGTGACGTTCCTCAGTTTTTTATCTTTACAGTAAAAGACTTGTTGGAGTTACATAGGTATGTTCGAATCTCAACGGTCAAAAGGAAGTGTTTTGGGGTATAGTTATTGTGTCATGTTGGCGCATATGGAAGACTAGGAATGAGATGATTTTTGAGGAAAAAAGATTAAAGTGGCGGAAGTGTTGATGGACATTAAAGCGTTAGGTTAGTTATGGTTTACAAATAGGCAGAAAAAAATGTATGTAGACTGTGATACTTGGAGTAAATTCTCCATTATGTAATTTGGTTGTTGGTTGCTCCGTTCCTACCTTACGAATGGAGTTTTCCGTTTGCCGTTAATGAAGTTCAATTAAAAAAAAAAAAAACTGATGGCGACGAGTTAGTATTCAACTTTTTTTTCCGTATTTATGCTTGTATATTTTTTAAAGGTACAAGTTAATATTTAATCTTATTTTTAGCAGCTGTTATTTAATATTTTAGATTTTCAGTTTATAATGTTGTTAATTATTACTATAAATTGTTTATTTAAGTTTATAAATTGTTAAAACGTAAAACTATTTTTGTATTGTAATACAAAAATGACATGAGAACGAAAATTGTTGTAGAACAAGTTTCTATCATTGTGGTGTGTGTGCTCAAACGGTGCTTTCTGCTTGTGCTTATAGGCCTTGGATCGATAATCGATTGAAGTCTAGGATCCATAAGTTTTTTTACCCCTCACGCGTTGCGGTTAGGTCGTACACAACATGACAACATATAGACTATAATCCATCAGACTCGTTTGCGAACTAAATTTACTTACGTCGAATTGTGCGGTAACTCAAATTTATATGGTCAAATCAAAATGTATTATATTTGACCCGATTTGCTTTCAAACAAAATATACGCCAAAAGTAGTCTAACTCAAAACGTATACAATAAGAAAACATTTTATAATTGACGCGACTTATTTACATGCAAAAATTATGTTAAAGCGTAGACGAACTCGAATACGTCCATAATAATAAAAAGTAAGAAATTAGTTTTAGGGTTGCTCGAAACTTTATAAACTTGAGGGACTTAAAGTAACATTTACGAAGTTAGATGGTTACCCTTGATATTATAGGAAAGTTTGAGGGTAGAATAGATTACATGCCAAAAGTTTGAGGGTTAAAGAGAAGTTAGAAAGTATGTGGACCTTTTTTTGTCAAGTTAGAAAGCAGGGGGCGTTTTTTTCAACTTAGATAATTGTTTTTTTTTTTTTTATCAAATTAGAAAGTTGAGGGGTGAATTTTGTCAATTTAAAAAAAATAATAGATGAATTTTGTCAAAATAGAAAAGTGATCGACCTTTGTATTGAAGGTTATATACAATATAAAATCAACCCCCAATGTGAAAAACAATACTCCCCGTCCCAATTTAAATGTCCTAGTTAAAAAAATACATATTTTAAGAAATCTTTTGTTTGTTTGTGGTAAAATGACAATAATATCCTCAAAAGTAGTGATTGTGTTTTGTCTTTTATGGGCAAAATTGGAAAATAAATTTCTATTTTTGGAAAGAGACATTTAATTTGGGATAAACAAAAAAGGAAAGTAGGACATTTAAATTGGGACGGAGGGAGTAAAACTTAAGACAGCTAGTTGTTTACGCCGTGCTCGTTGCGCTGCGGTAAACAGAATCGTTCTCGTTCTCAAACCGAATCGAAATGATGTTGTTCCTCTTAGAGTTGCTAGGGGTGGAGTTGCTTGTATGTTTGGCTCACTAATTTTATTGAGTGTGCATTTGGAATAACAATATATACAAATCATTTAGAAAATAAAGCATTTAACCTTAACAGCAACAGCTTTACGTGTGTTAAAGCAGTATTTTCACTATTTTGTTTTCTCCAAGCTCCTACAATTAGATTATAATTTTAAAATTACTATTATAATTACTACAATCGTTCTTTCCATTAATGGTTTTCTGTTAAGAAACTGTTAAAATGGTAAAGGTATGTATCATTTCATTATATCCATTATATCCAATTTTATTCACTCATGGGTTTAATACTTGGTTTTATTTGTTTTACATGTAAATGAGATGTTTGGACTAAGTGTGAAGATGGGTTCATGAATGCTGATTTAAGTCCAAGTCCAAGAGTAGTGCAGTGGCCCAGTTCAAGTACAAGTCCAAGTCTACAAGTGGAGAAGTCCAAGTCCAGTACCGGCCCATATTGCTTTTGTTTAAATTGTGAGAAAGAGTTTCAGCCGTTGGATGGCTTTCACATGGGTCGTGCACAATTCAACGGTTGAGATTAGAGGATGTTGTGTTTTCTCCATAGAAGATTCGAGAGGGTGTATAAATACAGTCCCTCTCTCATCATTCTTAGTTTTGATCTCATTCTTTGTTTTCCAGTATTGTTTTAGTCTCCTTCTTCATAATTCCTAGGGTTTAGATTAGGTACTTGATTTGTTCATCTCGAATAAGTCAAGTCAGTCTGTAGATCTGGTAGGATTAAAGATCAGATTATCTTGTTGATAATCTAGAGAGTGTGAGTGTGATTGTAGTGAGCTTTTTTTTGTATTTGTAAGAACATTGGGTATAATAATCTTTGGGTTGGAATAAAAGAGTATTTTAGTAATGATCCATGTTTGTTGACATGGTATCAGAGCTAGAGGTTGCTCTGGTGATTAGATCTGATAATTAGGGTTTGGGGTATCATCGCTGCGTATCTGGTTTTTGGATCTGGATCTGGTATTCTTTATCCTGGATTATTATTGTTCTTGAAGGTGTGGCTGGAAACTGAAACTCAAAGTTAGGGTTTCTGTGGTTCAGGAGTGCTGGAGCTTTTTTTCTATTCTTGATCTCCTAACCCTAAGTGAAGGTTAAGTTGGTGTATATTATCAAGGGTGAACTTTGTGATTTCTAGTGTCTAAGAAAATGAATGGTTAAATTTTATACCTCTTGTCCAAAAGGAAAGCTAACGTGCGTATATGATGATCCACTACTCAAACAAGCTTCAAAGCACCTCGGGAGACCTTGGGGATGGGTTCTCTATGAGTGAAATAGTAGGTTTTGGATTAACTATGGTTAGTTATGGGGGTGGAGTGTGAGCCGAGAGTAGAGGGAGATGAGGAGAAAGGGCTTTGTGACTTGTGTTTTTAATGGTGTTGAGGAAATGGTGGAGGTGATCGGTTCTTATATAGCCAAATGGATGGGAGGGTAAGCCAAAAAGGGTAAGTCAACTTGTATTAATCTAATAATTTAGAGAATAATTCCTATTTTCTGTTAAGTCATGCTTTGTGTCATGATCTTTCTTTATGGATTTTGGGGTTATGATGTGATTAGTCAAGTAAAGATGATATATCACATTTATTTAGTGTATTAAAGGTTAAGATGGAGGTGATGTAGGGGGTTTTTGGGCCGATCGGTTGGAGTAGGGGAGGTGTGGGCTGAAAAGTGTTAAAATGGTGGTGGTTATATAAAGTAAATCCAACATTATGGATCTTAGTTACGTTAAGCATCTTTCCATTAGTGGTAAAGATCTCTTAACCTTGATTTGATGCAACATAATGATCAAATTATCTAGAGGATTAGATTTATCAAGGGATTGTCTTGGATTTAGTTATAGTTAGGTTCTAGGTGGGTGTAGGAATAGTGATGGTGGTGGCGGCCGAGAAAGGGAAAGGAAAAGGAAAGGGAGGTGGGTTTTTGGCAAACATCTTTCATGATTTCTTGGGGTCAAAAGAATGTTTCCATAATTGTAGTTAGTAATAGGTTTAGGCTAGTATTCCCATAATGTGACTAGAGATGAAAGTGGTTAGTCACCTCAAGTGATAGTTCTTATTGTGGAGACAAAGTGTGATGTTTCTTGGGAGGTGTGTAGGGCATAAAAAATGAAAGAACAAGGAAGGGAGGTGACCATGTTAGGCAAGTTATCATCCTTGATCCTAGTGTTGATGAAGTTTTACCTCCATTTTTAGCGTATTAGATTCTCTTAAGATGTGATTGTATGTAAATAAGGGAACATTTATCATAACTTGTCTAATTAGTGATATATTTTAAGTTACATATACATATGCTTATCCAATTAGTTTCCATGCATGCACACTTGATATATATATATATATATATATATATATATATATATTGAAATCGATCATAGTTCCTTACATAAACATGTTCGTATAATTATTCATATATAAATCATACGTGTACGTTTGTAATTCTTTTGAGGAAAATCGTTATTGTTTTAAAACTTGCGTCACCAATTTCCGATGAATCAGGTAGTTGTACCATGTTGTGAGTTCAATTGTACCGGTATGGGTCTTGCTAGACTTCCTCGAGGGACTTAATTGTATAAAGTAACGTCTAATGTGTGTATCAAATATAATGTTGACTAGATAGTGTACGGATTTTGACCTGGTAAGTTGGCAGATGTCACAACTTACAACAAGCATAAAAATCATCAAAAGACTAGCACCACAAAACAACTTTAAACACTTAGACTAGGCTAAATGACATCATTTCTTTCCTTTATTTGCTTGTTTCCTTTTGTTTGCTTTACCACAGCCTCTTGAATTGTGTCTCTTTCCTCCACATTTCTTGCATGTGACAGATTTCCCCTTCCTTGTCAATTTCCCGGCCTTCCCCAACTCCACATTAGTAGCAGCCTCAACATTCTTCTTTTTCTTTCCCCCACAACTCTACTCGGTCCTTTCTCCTTTTCTTCTTAGGCCTGCCAATTGGTTCGTGGTGCAAGGGTGGGGTCAAGGTTGTGGGAACATCAGATTTTGGCCATAAATATCTGCCATTAGTGGGACCAATGTTGTGGGAATATACCCTCTTCCATGTGTCCAATAAGTAGCAATCTTTCACCCATGATTCTGGAGGTTCAACCTTTTGGGCATTAAGTGCCATGTCTCAGTTAACTGCAACAACTTGCCTGCGTGGGAGTCCTAAAACTTCCCATTCCCTACAACTACAAACCCTGTCCTTAACATCTACCACATACTACATACTGAGAATGTCTTGAATTTATCTTCCCACTTACCTGGTACTTAGACCTACCACCCTACTTAACTGTGTAATTAACAACTTGTTCTTTGATCTCAATTAGCTTTTCTGTTGCCTTAGGGGTAAGAGGACCATTAGACTTCCTTATTTTGTGGATTACATTAACAATCCTCGGCATCAAATACTCCCTCACATACACCAGAGCAGAAATAATGGGCTTGTCTCTCCCATCCACTGTTCATGCATTCAAAACTTCACACATATTATTTAACGGAAAATTTGTATTTTGTTTACTTGTGAGTTATAAAAGTATAAGTATACATGCAAAGCTTCTTGTGGTGTTACTTAATATATACATGTGAAGTGATATTTTGTCCAGTGAATTGGGGGGGGGGGATGCTAGCCATATTTATAAGCTTTAGGATTGTACTTTTTTAGTTCATTCATCTTTAGTTAAAACTCTGGAACTATTGTTCAACTTGCAGGATCCCAAAGACAGTCCTTGAAAGCTTTTCCTCTCCATTTTAGCTTCATGTTCTAGTGTTTGTGCCTCAGGCAAAATATATGCTCAGCTGCTGGCCAAATTTGTGCAATGGTTGGAATAATCCCATGTTTGATCAAATGACACAATTAAACACTATCATTTTACAACAATCAATTATAGGCAGAAAGTTACTTTTTGCCTATCTGATATGAAGGTGAATTTGCATTTGTTGGAAACTCTAAATCAACTTGAAGACATTCCAAGAACCAGCACCAAGAATCTTTGTTTTCTGCCTCAATAATGACATAAGCCAAAGGATATATGCCATTATTGGATGACAACATAAACCCAACATTTAACCCTAAACATTAAAAGACAATTAAAGTAGACTAACAACATAAAACCAAGACTAATACACTATTGAAACAGAATACATTCATTTTGGAAACACCAAGCTCGTATTTCCTTCCAAGCTCCTCTTGAATAGTCTTTACAGAAAGATTAGAGTTTGAATTTATCTGGTTAACCAACCACTAGTCCTTAACCATAAAGGTGGATGTGAAAGGTTATAGTTTCCAAGATTGTAGACACTTGTGGTCTGGATGGTATGTTCTCATATTATCTTCATCATTAGTAAATTTAGATATGTAAAGAAGCCATGGACAGGCAACACTATTCAACCTACCCTTTCTTTTGTCATTACATTGGTCAATCCCCTTTTTAACCCCTTTTTGCTGTCACTCGTTCCACTTATCCCACTAGATCTAACTGCCTGCATTTTCAGCCCATTATCTTTCTCATGCCCAGGCCCACCTTGTATATATAGGGACACTTCCTTCACACACAACCCTAATTCTTAGTTTGTCATTTCTAATATAAGATAGGGCTCTTCTTATTTCAATTGCATGTTTGTTGATACATTCTTTGGCTTCTTCAGCAGTACCAAACATCTGCCCCAGATAGAAAGTCAACTTTGATGTTGTATTTTCACTTCTTTTTTTCCTTCTAAGATCTTTCAGTTTCTTACTCCTTTTGCTCTATGACCCATCTGATTCTTCAGTCAATCTGTCTAAAGAGTCACAATTTTACATCCTCATCAGCTAGAGGGTCATCACTTTTATCTCCTTCACTATTGCATACAGACTCATTGAACCCTCCAACAAATTCCTCACCATGGTCAACATGGTCCATGTAATCCCTTATGTCAACAGTAACATCTTCCATCATGTTGTCCAGGTCTGATCTAAAGTCATTGTCATCTGAGTCATCATCATCTTCTGATGATCTCTCATCCTCACCTTCAGACTCATCCTCACAGTCTCCTTCATGCTCACATTCAATCTCTTTATCATTTTCAACATCATGACCAGGTGGCACATGAAAATCATTAGAGAAGTTAGCATTGTCAATGTCATATGAAAATCCTTCAGTGAACAGTGCATCTTGTGCAACCTCATTAACATGAACATTAGTTTGTGCAACCTCATTAACATCTTCCTTAGTAGGATTAGCACCTTCTATAGCCACATCAACCTCATTAACATCTACCTCACTAGGTTCCACTACTTGGTTTGTATTGTCAATTTCCTCTAGTACATTTTCTCTAACCTGTACATTACCCTCATTAACATCTATCTTAGTAGGATTAGCACCTTCTACAGCCACATTAACCTCATTAACATCTACCTCACTAGGTTCCACTACTTGGTTTGTATTGTCAATTTCCTCCTGTACATTTTCTCTAACTTGTACATTACCTTCATTAACCTTAGTTGCTTTCCTAGATGCCTCATTGTGTACCAAAGCTTCACTATCAGGTTTTTTCCAATCAAGGTACAATTTTTTGGATACCTCAACTTTTTCTTTGGTTTTTCTACCTTACTTACAGGCACATCATCTTCTAATTGCTGTATAACCACATTTGTTGATTTTGGAGGTCTAAAGTAATCTTGCAGTCTAATAAAAGTGTAAAACCATGTTCTATAAACTTGTTTATAACCTTGTTCCGTGCAACGTAATTTGCAAACACTAGAATATCACCATAATTTCCTAAAGGATGTAAATCAATGTCTAAATCTTGCCCAGGAATTTGAAAATGGTAGTAAATTTCAACATTTGGGGTATCAAGCTTTAGCTCCTTAACCATAAAATTTATTTCATGAACAGAAAATTCATCTATGTTGCAGTAGTCAACATAAGCATACCTTCCATTGACATACCTTCTTCGTTGTGGGTATGAAAACACACCACCAGCATGAACTTTTAAGGTGAACAACTTTTCATATCCATCTGTTACATTTTGGAAAAAAACATGTTTTTAGTATCTGTAACCAAATCAAGTTAGGGTTTGTGAAGATTCTTACGATAAACACTATCTGCAACGAAGGGCTTCGAGTATCCAGGCTCCCTTATTTCCCAGCAGTTGTGCAATTTCAGATTCTGAGGATCGTCATCTTCCATTAGCTTTTCAGATTAGGGTTTGATTTATTTGGGTTTTTTCAGAAGATGAATAGACCATAGAGTGGAATGAGAGGTAAACAACTGACAGGGGAGAAAGAAAGAAGTGACAGCTTTTAAATGAGTAGGCAAAGGAAAATGGATGAAAAGGCCCTCACATGTTCAGCAAGTGACCAGACTTAACGTCTGAATTTAACGTCCATCCATGGTAGGGACTATCCGAGAAACAAAAATGAAACCATAAAGAACAACAGTGTAATTTCAAAATCCTAGGGACTATACGTGTTATTTTGCAAAACCACAGGGACTATTCGTGCATTCTTCTCAAATAAAAATAAACAATTTATTTCATACCAAGTTCAAACATCACCCTAGCAACACCAAGAGAAATCTATCCTAACATAGGTGATACAACAGGCGCACAAGGTAAGATTTGTGTGAAAATCATGGTGAGGGTTGTGTGGAGCTTTCTTGGTGATTTGATTGATTGTGGTGGTTTCTCTCTGAACACAAGTGTTTATGGAATGATCCTAAGGTCTAAAGACCACTTTCAATAGCCAAAGAGGGCAGAAACCTCGTGGGATAAGGTAGAGGAAGCATAGAATGGGATACCAAAATGAGAAGCGAAGGCCTATATTTATAGGCTGTCCGGTAGGCCCTGCACGTCCGTGCATGCCCGATCAAAACATCTAGAGTAGTATAGAGTCCTTGGTTATCACACCACACCAACAGCGGAAACACGTGGCGCAACGCTTGAAAGCATATCAAAGTCAAGATTAACACAAACCATAATTAATTAGAAAATATTACTTTATTAAGATGTGGAAAATAAGTACCTTGTTACAACCTTTTACCAAACAACAAATAACAAGTTTCATACGTGGGTTTTTTCCATCCAAGTCCCAACCCAATGGAAAGTATTGATGAAATCCCGACAAGTATTCGACATCTCATATTTCCACCGCACTAGCCTCATATCTATTCAGCTACCTGAAAGATATGTTTAAAAAGACGTCAATATATACATATTGGTGAGTTCACAAGTTTTAGTTACACATCACAACAACATTTCAAAACAAGCATGTAACGGAAGTATAATATAAGTAGTGTCTTATATAAGGAGTTGCAAGTTCCTACAAGACGATGACGACATATCCCGGGCCTATAACCAAGCCAAGACTATACAACAAATTGCCCCGCAAGTTGTGTCTTGGATAACAACTCAGTTCAGAATATGTGCACCTCTTGTCTTTACTGGTTATTTTCCAAGATTAAAATGCTCCAACATTTTTATATTCCCATAGATATAAAAATGTTCATTTTTACAGTACAATTTTTTACCAAGTCTTTAAATTACCAATTTTTGTAATAAAAACCTTAGTTTTTATTTTGCTCAACATCTTTGGTAATTTTATATTTATAAAATCTTGTTTTATAAAAATAACATTTTATACAACAATACAATTTGTAAGTCTTGTAATTATTTTTCATAACAAACCTTTGCGAAGTACATCCTTCCACTTTAACACTAAATTTTACAAAGTCACAATTTTGGACTTATGTTTTCAAAATGGCAACTCACACCTTTTACTTTTAAAGTTACAAAATCGCAACTTTAACTTTTAAAAGTTACATTTTTATCCCTAGGCTTTCAAAGGTGACAAGTTTTATTATACTAGTAAACTTTATTATGTCAATTTTTTTCACTATGGTGTGTATTAGTGTTCCAACACTTTTAATAGTCTCTAATGACGACATTAAGGATAATCATAGGTGTATTTGTGTGTATTAAGTCCAATAAGTCCAACTTTGCATTTTAAAGTTTGTAAACTTTAAATATGTAAACTTTATGTCTTACATCTTCTAATAAGATCAACACAATATTAAGTTCTAGATGATCATTTTAAGATGATTTAAATAACATTTAGGTAGGTTTATGTCATCTTTACAAACAATGCTTAGATCATCTTTTTAACCAAGACTATGTAACTTTTTATGAACTTCAACAATATTAAAAACATCCATCATCACCCACGGCCATTGAACAAGTTTTTAAAACCTTGTTAAAACTTGTGTACAACTTGCTTTCAAAATAACAAAAATAAACTTTAAGAACAAGAACAAGAATACTTACAACTAGCACAAGGCTAGGGAAGATAAAAACACTTGGTTTGGATGGGGTTTTAGTGTGTTCTTCCAAGGGGGTTAAGCTCCAAGCTTGATTAAACACTAAAAGGTTTGGTTTTATGTATGAATTTTAAGTTGTAAATTGAAATGTGAATGGTGTGTGGTTGGATCAAAGTTATGGTCAAAAAGAGCAAGGAGAAATGAGATTTTGTTGTGTATTATTATTATTAAGAACTCTAGATAATATATGCACACCCATGATCTTCCAAAGTACACAAAATCTTATAATAAATCCAAAGACCATACTTCATATCTATTTGCTTGTAAAATCAAGATTTGTTCATGATTTGGACAAGGTGGTGACGGTTTGGTTATGGATTTTGTAGGGTTCATATGTGTGAAAAATATCTACAACAATTTAGTTATAATCCAATAATATTATTAGTGCTTTATTCGGGTTTTGATCGGAATTTAATTACGCGTTATCCAGACATAAAAATAGCCTCTAATAACCTTTAAACATTGACTAGTTTAAGTGTCGGTCGGTTTGTTAGGCTTTCGTTGGGTGTTTTATAAGTTTATACGCATATCGGATGCGGTACGCGCACTTTATTCGTTACCGGGAGTTTTATATTTGGAGTATTCATTTATAGTTTTGGAGTTCCAAAACACACTGTATTTCATGAAAATACCCTTTATTTTTATATCCTGGGTGTCCGGGATCATTTTGGGTTATTTAATTTTTACCAGGTAATCACCAACGTCCGTTTCGGACAAGTTTATTTGCACGCATTTCGCCATGCCTTCAATTAAACAATTGCATTCCTCTGCATCCTATGGGGAATTTGCAAATTCTCTAAAGGCTAAATTAATTGTATTAATTTAGCGCATTGCACTTAATTAACATTAATTGAATATGCTAATTACGTACGGAAACACGCTGATTTTTGCCGGATGTCACATTCTCCCCTCGTTAAGAGAATTCCGTCTCAGGATTTAGTTCAAATTGTCCGTTTCATTGATATCCTTGAACATGGCGAGATGTTTGTGCTTCACGCAATCTCCTTTTGCCTAAGTGAACTCAGGCTCACTCTCAGCGTCCTAACAAACACAATATCATGATCTAGCGACGACCAAGCACTTGAATTTCGCAATCCGACACACGTATTGGCTTTCTTGAAATAGTAGAGCTTAGCGTCAACCTGGATCCTGTCGGTCGAGGGATTGACAATGCTTCCTCAGACTAGACTTACGGGATTCATCAAGAGTCCCACTAAGTTCTCGCGATAGCTTGAGCTTATTCATCACAAGACCAATTCTGACCAATATCTCCGTGCCACTGGAGTATCAAGAATTTGGTCTGTTACAATTTCCTTGCTCAACAACACCCTCTTCGAGTATAACTCTCAGCGAAGACCTACTATTGATTCGAAGTTCATAAGGCCAGCGCCTTGTTCATACAACTTCTAAATAGAATCGCGACTCATTCAAGTAGCTTTAGGTCTAGCTGATTTATTGGTCATCTCTCGAACGACTCAAGCCAGATTACGTGTCTATCTCCATCTATCATTCAATGTACTAGAGACGTACACGTATGCCCTCCAAAGGCTTTGAGCATTATACCCCGAACGCTGGTGTGATAATTCCTATCGCATAGGAAATTCTAGCGACGAAGCACACGAATTTGATGTGCCACAGACATCAATCGTGTCACACGGGAGACCTCCGTCAAGGACTTTCAATTCGTTCGTTTGAGAGTGACAAGCCATAGTCATATCAAATCGATTATCCCAGGCTTGCGTTCAAGGTTCGACGAACCATGAGGTAGGATGACTACTAAAATCCGATAGCATAAAAGTTGGCATCCAATGTCTAGCCACGATTCTCTAAGAGTATAGGTGGCTATCCATATGCCTCCTATAGTAAATACAAATGAGTAAGGGGTAAGAGGGTTCCGTGCGACAATAAATCATTACTCGCGTCACATCACAGCCACATGACGCCTCGGGCGACATGATAATTAGATTCACTCCTTCAAATCTTACTAACCGGGTGATCTTACCAGATCGCAGAGCAGTTGACATTCTCGAGGACGCTCAAGTTTGTTTGTAGTAGCGGATGGTATTCCCGTGTCCTCACACGGACTGGAATCCACTATGTACTAATTTACAACATTTCACAAGAGCGATTGTGGTTAACGGTATTAGGGCGCCTAGTATGGACTGATGGAGGTCGAAAGTTTTTGAGTCACTTTCACCCCTCAGTTCCCCAAATAGTAAATAGTGTATATCCAACACACGGGCCGTACAATTCTGCAATCCGCGAGAATCAAATGCCGACTAAACACAAATGACTAGAGGCTCACATCACCTCATCACATTGGTCAACGCGGGAACGAGGTATGAACCATCACGAATGGTTGCCGCAACAACAGGGGATGAGGTTTCAACAAAATCTCATCACATTACTCTTCGCCAAAATAGGCATACGGAACATTAGTGGCTATCCAAAAATGGGTATCTGATCCTAGTCGTGTTATATATGCCACAGGACACCGGTTGCCCTCCCGGCATCAACAACCTCGTAAGTCACATCCGAACATCACAGGCTACTTACCCTCGAGTTTGGCTATCGGATCCTATGCAGAGACCTTTATGGAAGGACTCCTGGTACCGGAACTCTCAATTCGCCGAGGATCCCATCCTTCCGAGATCATTCGGGGTAATATGTGAAATCAAGCCATAGATGGACGTAGTTGACATAGATTTCCCCATTAGGGCTTAATGGCTATATGCACCAAAGTCGTTAAAACAAACGATGTTCTAGGTAACACGACAAGCAAAAAAAATTCGGAGGCCTTTACAAAAAGCATTGCTTTTTAATAACCTAAGATGCACACCTGTGGGTGTACTGAGTAAGCTTCCAGGCTCATCTTGAGTAGTCAAGCACTAAACGAGCAGACTCGACAAAATTCCTAACTATGATGTCTCCAATAGTATCCGTCAAGGACAAGAAATTTTTCCCTAGCGCGAGTAAGGCTACAAGAGAACATCTGGGAACATCGTAATCGACCCAAGGTTAAAATGGTCCCACTATTCCAAGAACATACGAAACAACGCCCAGACTAGATGAACCCACAATCAGAGGAATAACAGCATTAGAAGAAGGGCTAAGTTGATCGACCATCTCCGAATGGTAGGGTAACACCCTTACCGAGTAAACATATCTATATGACTTTCAGGATTCACCGTTTCATAAAATCTTTGTAGTCTTGTACCAGGGACTCCACCAATGCACACGCTATAGGTGGGCCCGCACTGGTATTTTTGTAAGCATCAACATGATACGTCAACCGAGATGGTTTTAATTAATCAAGTAGGACGAGTACTAAAGAAGCGAGTCTTTTGATATACGTTAAAATATACATATATAAATCCCCGATTAAACTCCCAAATTACGCGTTTACGACCATAATTGCACGAATTCGGTACTTAACCGCTTTGCATATTTATTGCAGGTATTAAACGGCACCCCAAATACAAAGTCGAAGAAATCGGGCGAAATCTGGACCAAACGGAAAGTTGCTGCACAATCAGGCGAATCTGGAAGATGTGCACGGCCGTGCAGGCTTACTTTACTCGGACACATAGGGCTGCACTGCAAGTGCAGCTGCTAGTGCACACCAGATTCCCGGACACACAGACCAGCACTCCCGTGCACGAGCCCGTGCGACTCAACCTTCTCGGTTGCACTGCCAGTGCACCAGGCAGTGCAGCCCTTGTACCCGGACACCAGCTGACCCGCACGACCGTGCACCCCAAGTGCACGACCGTGCAAGACCTAAGATATTTCCAGGAACCACGTACCCACTTGCCCACTTGCACGTCACCGTCAAAAAAGAAAAAAATGCACGGCCGTGCACTTTATGTGCACGACCGTGCAGGTCTTCAAAATTTGTATAAAAACAGAGCAGAAGCTACTGGTCAAGTGTTGGGTATTTTCTGGACGAATTTGGGCGATTTATGGGGTCGAAGAACTGCTGCAAAGCCGATTAACAAGCTCGGGAAGTCGTCCGATTCATCTATCATCATCCAATCCATCACATTAGCATTTTTTTGGTTTGATCTTCTAATCTATTTCTGTATCAAATCTTATTTTGTATGTTTAGTGTAATGTTTATGTTATAGTTCGTATGCCTACGGGTAAAAACACTAGTAGTTAGTATGTAAAAACAATCATTTGCGTAGTTTAATCATGTCTTGTATGATATTGGCGTTTTTCATGTTTGAATCTTGATGATCATAGTGCAACCTTCTTTCATTGTTAATGGATTTTTAGTTATGTTTGATTGACTTTGATGATTATCGTGTGTGTTAGGCGGATACATGTTGAAAAACCGTTCGGTTAATCATCCGGTAGTAAACTAGTTAACTTGTTAATAAGTTTACACCGTGAAACTGTAACCGGGTATTGGTTTTGCTAAAGTCAGTTAAATAATGATTATAAATGTTTACCGGCACGTAAAAGGGTTTAAAAAGCTTAATGGTGTTGTTACTGATCTTTGACACGGTTAATGATCTTTGCTAGTTATTTTGGTTAAAATAGTGATCTTTGTAGATTTGTGTTCAAAGTTGGTAAAATGGAATAGGTTGTGAAATGCTCTACTTTATGCTAGTCTCGGTGGTTGTATTGTCTACTCGGTATTGCTTTCCTTGATTAGTGAGGTTAGAAAACTCCTAACGGATGACTAACTTATCTTTAGAAGATTCTCATGAGATTATATCAGCTGCTCGCTAATGAACAATTTGAGGTGGTTAAGGTGTGTTTATCGTGTTTGCTTTCCGTATAGTTGTCATGTTAGGATTCCCGAAAGGGATACTAATTGTTTGAAAATGGGAATGTTGATCACACGATGCTGTATCATATGATATGTAGATGACATGCTAGGATTGATATTATTGTGTATTTATAGTTATATTTTCTATTTGGAGTCTTACTTGTGTTATTTATATGTTTTAGAATTAATTTAGTTTAAACAAAACTTCAACTATCTTTTCCTACTGGTAAATCGGGGATAGAGTTTTAGTACTATTGCGTTGCTTGCGTCCATGGATCGATATCTGGTTCTTATCTCAGCTTACTACATATATGACAGGGTACACTTGCCTTTTTGTGTGTGTTTTAATGTTAAGGTCTAAACCATTTTTATAAATATTAAAACCAAACGTGTGTTAAAATCAGTGCAAAATTACATGTGAGTATCACACACGTCAGGTTTTTATTTGTTTAGTGTAATGTTTATGTTATAGTTCGTATGCCTACGGATAAAAACACTAGTAGTTAGTATGTAAAAACAATCGTTTGCGTAGTTTAATCATGTCTTGTATGATATTGGCGTTTTTCATGTTTGAATCTTGTTGATCATAGTGCAACCTTGTTTCATTGTTAATGGATTTGTAGTTATGTTTGATTGACTTTGATGATTATCGTGTGTGTTAGGCGGATACATGTTGAAAAACCGTTCGTTTAATCATTCGGTAGTAAACTAGTTAACTTGTTAATAAGTTTACACCATGAAACTGTAACCGGGTATTGGTTTGGTTAAAGTCAGTTAAATAATGATTATAAATGCTTACCGGCACGTAAAAGGGTTTAAAAATCTTAATGGTGTTGATATACGTTAAATTACACATATAAAAGTCCCCGTTTAACTCCCATTTTAATACGTTTTTGACCTTATACACAGGAATTGGTACTTATTTGGGTATCTTTACGATTTCAGGTCTTAAACGATGTCCCGGAAGCAAACCCGAAGAAAAATAAGGATTTCGGCCCTTTATCAGGAGAACTTTTGCGCAGCAGCTGTTCGGATCGTTTTTACCCCTTCTAAAACCCAAAATCCAACTTCGACTTTCAAATAAGAATTGTTCTATGCTCCGAGAGCTTTCCAGGCATATAAAGAACACCTCCTAACGATTTTTCTACGATTTTATATGCAATTTTAAAGATCATGCTGTCGCGCTGTTCTCTGTGAGCGGCTGCTCGGCCATCCTGAACACCTCTAGAAGCTTCTGGAAGCCCTACGTCAGCTTTGCCCACTTGTCTGTAAAGTGAGCGGCCGCTCCAAGCCTCCGAACGGCCGCTCACAGGCTCTGTTCTGCTATAAAATGCCCATTTCAGCCATTGGCTGATTATTGGATCTTTGGGGGGCAATTTCTGGCGATTTTCGGGGCTAACGAAGTGCTGCATAGGCGTGGAACAAGCTCGGGAATCCATTCGATCCATCCTTCATCATCCAATCCATCTCTTTAGCAATCATATGGTTTGATCCTTTAAGCTTTCTTAGATCCAAATTTGATTTTGTTTGCTATTTTGATGTTATTTTAGTTAATCGTACGCCTACGGGCAAGAACATTAGTATTAGTTAGTAGCTAAAACAATCGTTTGTATGAAATCAAGTTTTGTATGAATTTGGCATTTTTCATGTTTGAATCTTGATGATCATAGCGCAACCTTGTTTCATTGTTGTTAGATTTGTAGTTGTGTTTGGATGACTTTGATGATTGTCGAATGTGTTAGGCGGATTACTTGTTGAAGAAACCGTCCGTTTAATCGTCCGATAGTAGACTAGTTAACTTGTTAATAAAGTTTACACCATGAAACTGTAACCGGGTATTGGTTTGGTTAAAGTCACTCGGATAATGATTATAGATGTTTACCGGCACGTAAAAGAGTCTTAAAAGCTTAATGGTGTTGTTACCAATCTTTGACACGGTTAATGATCTTTGTTAGTTATTTTGCTGAAAATGGCAATCTTAGTAGATTTGTATTCAAAGTTGGTAAAATAGAATAGGTTGTGAAATGCTCTAGTTTATGCTAGTCTAGGTGGTCGTATTGTGTATTCGATATTGCTTTCCTTAACTAGTGCGGTTGAGGACTCCCGAAAGGTGATACTAACCTATCTTTAAAGATTCTCATGAGATCATATCAGCTGCACGCTAATGAACAACTTGAAGTGGTTAACGTGTGTATTCGTGTTAGCTTTCTGTATAGTTGTCATGTTAGGATGCCCGAGAGGGAAACTAACTGTCGGAAAATGGGAATGTTGATCACGCCTTTATTTCTTATTATATGTAGATGACATGCTAGGGTTGGCGTATTATATTTTATATAGTTATATTTTCTATTTGGAGTCGTAGTTAAGTTATTTACATATGTTAGAATTAATCTAGTTATAAACAAACTCAACTTATCTTTTCCTATTGGTAAATCGGGGATAGAGTTTTAGTACCATTGCTCCGCGCGCGTCCATGGATCGATATCTGGTTCTTATCTGTACATTACTACATATATGACAGGGTACACTTGCCCTATTGTGTGTGTTTTAATATTAAGGTCTAAACCATTTTTATAAATATTAAAGCAGAAACGTGTGTTAAAATCCATTGAAAAATATGTATAGTATCGCACACGTCAGGTGTTGTTACTGATCTTTGACACAGTTAATGATCTTTGCTAGTTATTTTGGTTAAAATAGTGATCTTTGTAGATTTGTGTTCAAAGTTGGTAAAATGGAATAGGTTGTGAAATGCTCTACTTTATGCTAGTCTCGGTGGTTGTATTGTGTACTCGGTATTGCTTTCCTTGATTAGTGAGGTTAGAAAACTCCTAACGGATGACTAACTTATCTTTAGAAGATTCTCATGAGATTATATCAGCTGGTTGATAATGAACAATTTGAGGTGGTTAACGTGTGTTTATAGTGTTAGCTTTCCGTATAGTTGTCATGTTAGGATTCCCGAAAGGGATACTAATTTTCTGAAAATGGGAATGTTGATCACACGCTGCTGTATCATATGATATGTAGATAACATGCTAGGATTTATATTATTGTGTATTTATAGTTATATTTTCTATTTGGAGTCTTACTTGTGTTATTTATATGTTTTAGAATTAATTTAGTTTAAACAAAACTTCAACTATCTTTTCCTACTGGTAAATCGAGGATAGAGTTTTAGTACTATTGCGTCCGCTTGCGTCCATGGATCGATATCTGGTTCTTATCTCAGCTTACTACATATATGACAGGGTACACTTGCCTTTTTGTGTGTGTTTTAATGCTAAGGTCTAAACCATTTTTATAAATAGTAAAACCAAACGTGTGTTAAAATCAGTGCAAAATTACATGTGTGTATCGCACACGTCATCTTTCAACACTTGCTAGTCCCCAAAAGTATGGGCTATAGCATTGCTCACCTTCTTATGATACCTTCGGGTTTCGAGGCACATTCGAAGTCCTCATCACCAAGACGAGCCTCGCCTCGTCATGTGGGGTTCACGAGATTCTTTCCGACATTGATTTGCACAGCCGTTCGTTAGTCGTCAAAGATGCACGCATAAGGGTTAAGGCTGGACACGGCGTCGCTGATACCTTAGATTTTAAAGAGATAATGTTCACGAAATACGCGATCATAAAAAGAGGTCAACCCATGGTTCGGTCACTTCCCCAAATAGTCACGAGATTTAGGTTTCAGAGGAATACATGGGCCAACACTAAGACTAGAGTGTCTTTGTATGACTTCTAGAAAGTCCGTTTGACATCCGAATCCTACATAATCAATGTCAGCACTACACAATCAAATAAATAGAACAATGACAGCAACAAGGGGTTTAGGTGATGGCTCCATCCCGAGGGAACCAAGAGCGAAGCAAACGACAAGTCATCACATCATTAAGGCAGTCCTACAGCTGTTGCAATACGTCCATGGAGCAACACGACAGTAGAAACAACACGGAAATGACAGCAACACATCCACAAAGCACATCAACTAGGGAACACCGCACAGGAGTGATACGACGACAGAGAAGCATGACGACAAGGCAACACAACAACGGGAATATCTCGACAATAGAGAAGAATGTCCACCAGGAAACACCGCAACAGGAATTGCATGACAACGGAGAATCACGAAGCAAGGCGACACCGCAACAAGAATAGCGCGACAACAGGGAAACAGGACAACAAGGCTACACTACTACAAGAGTATAATAACAACAGGCATGCATCGTCGACAAGGCAACGTAACCGCATGGATACGTAATCAGCAAAATAGTGCAGCTATTGGCATGCATAATTGTGGGGGTAACACAACAACGTGAATACACAACAACAGGATGACGCACAACATGGAAATTCCACAGTTCACAGCAACAGAAAACTTTGTTATGGTGAGCACGCATCCCGGTGCATCTCAGCTCACTTGTGGGGGCGGATTTCGCATCCGTATCTTTGGCCTCAAATCTATTATCCATAGGCTCAATGGTAGGAACGGTTGGATTGGTTGGCGCATCCGTCATCGTAACCACATTAGGAACGGTAGGTTCCACTTAGTTTAACTGACCCATCAAAGCTGATATCGTTCTTAGAGAGAACGATCGGAGACTCGATATAAGTCCTTAGAGTGGCGGTAGCTGCAAAATTGACAGTCTCGAGCCAACCCTGAGAACCCTCAATATTACTAGGTTGGCAGGAGTCCAAGAAATAATGTCGATGGTTTAATGAAAACCTCAGAGAAAATAGAATTATCGGCAACGAACCCAATATTGTCATTGTCCTGTCGGTTTGGCAAGGGTTGTAGAGACGTCTACGTCAAAGACAGCAACCTCAGCAGGAGCCTTGGAAACAACCACAACATCAAGCTTGTCAAGAGCCACAGGAACTTCATCGAGTCCGATAAGAGCTACAGAATCAACAACACCAACAACCAATTCAGCAAGAGCTACACACTTGGGACCGACAACTGGATTCACTTTGGCCATAGAATAATAAGAGCAGCAACAACAATAGGCTCAGCGGAAGCCTTAGACTCGTCGTAATTACTAGATGTGTGGCAAATAGGACCCATAGGACCTAGAAACCAACCAACATCCTTCCCAGTATCAAGGATAGTGGTCACAACGAGAGTAACATCAAGTAGAGGTAGAATGATCACGATTTATTGAGACACCTCGATTAAATGGAAGTGATACAGACTCTGACGAATCAGCCGAGTCTTCCTTCTCATTGGGGTCCTCTTCCCTATTCTCTTTGCACAAGCATCAATAGTCATCTGGTTAAGTGTCTTTCCGTCATCTAAGCGAGGCCGACGGACCTTCTTCATGGTAGGCCACACCATGAGAGTACCAAAGTACGACAAGAGATTAAATAGGTCAAGTTGTCCATAACGAATAGGTCCCATAATCTCCGTTTACAAGCTACCGAGACGAGGGTACATAACGTCTCAGTATCTATAGGGACTGGTGAAGAAAACACTTTGCATCAGTTGTCGACCAAAAAGATAACTAGTACCGTCACTGTGACGAGGGTAGCTAATATTCAACATTGCAACAAGAGCAATGGAATCGTCATTCCATGGATACATTTAATTTAACAGAATAACGTGACCGCTCCTGGCAGTCAGTCATTTGGGCTTCCAGGGGATTTCAATGTCAGCAGGAGGCGTCTTGCGATATTTGACAATTACTGAACCCACACTTTACGATCTCTGTTCCCGAAGTGTGGTTTCACTTCCCAAGTTTTATGACGGATTCAGACACAACACACGCATCGAACATACTCGTGCGTTCACCGATTCGAGCAAGACTACCATCAATCCTTGAAAAACAGTCACGGGAGAGGTAGAGGGGTCTTATGATGACCTTCGCACCTCAAGAAGTTAGTATGACGCAAGCATCAAACTGCTACGTCTGCCGCGAATTATCTTTCGGAATACGATCCAGCGCTATCGCAAGGGGTGTTGAACCACACGTGAACACTCAATACATCGAGCAGTGGCTTCCCATGGGTAAATTGTATGCACTTCCGAGTGAGTCCAGAGCCAAACGCAGGCTGGAGCTTGCTTTTCCACTGCACGCCGTCAACGTAACACTGGCAAACGTTGCCTCGGTCGTGATTAGTGGCTGAAATTTTCGACATCATCAAAATTTAGTAACGCCCTATGACTCACGGATGTTCAATACGGCACATTGATTTCGCAATCAGTCCACGACTGCATGGGAACAACCAATACTGTCGATTCAGACGAGGGCTATCGAGCCTTCCAGATAACAATGATCAAGCTTCCTAACTTAGCAACTTCGATTTTGTCCTCCAATAGGAGAAGAAACACTCGACCCTTGAAGACAACTTGGGCATGTGTTAGATCGAGAGTGACTTCTTTACAATAACAACACAGCAGCTCACAAGTCTCATAACCGATCCGCACAGAGTCTCGTGCCCAAAACACATTGGTTTTCGCAAGGACGTACCATAGGTCTTCACTGGGTTCCAGGTTTAGCATTCCACGCATCGTACCAGACATTCATCTCTTCGGTAGGCAGTGCATCCTCATACGTCCGCTCCTTTGGAACACTGTGTGGTGAAGGCATTCAACTCCTATACAAGGAAGCTTTCGTCTCCCGTCCCTATTCGATGCGAGGGTTTACGTCCGCTTACTCATATAAATAGACGTTCGAGCTCTTCCGTGTTTGAACCCTAGAGGTAACATTGAAGAAGGCTGATTGGGTTTTCTAGGATTGAAATCAAGGGTATCGACAAGACCTCCCTTTTAACTCATTGGCCAATCAAAGGCTAAGTCTGAACCTAGAAAACAAGAACTAACAAGACAAGGAGTGATCACCAACCCTGGCCTTTGCGCCCACCAAGGTTACCGTGCACCCCAAATTATTATTATGTGTGCACCTGTAATGATAATCTGCGTTGCCAAGAAATCTCAATGCCCACTAGTTCCGAGCTTTCTGATCCAAAAACATAGGATTCTCACAACAAATGACTTTGTCTAGTTTTGCCTCCACATCATAAACAACACGGCAACATCCATTAGCGCGATAGAGATTAGTCCTTCCGATCATCCCGTCCACAGGTAAGCGAGTGAGTACATCATAGACCACAGTTTCCTTCCCACTTGCTGGTACCGGTGATCAATGCAAGTGTGTGGACTAAGGTGAAGCGTGACACGACATCCTTAATGGCAAAATATCCGTACTACATATATGTATTAACTAATCTTAGAAAATCGGATTCCTACACAAAATAAACATTCCTATCCGTATTTTCTAATACTTCATATATTGACACACATGGCTAGTCGGTTGGAATTTCCCCTTGTACATCCCATGTACAAATTTCTTTCTTTTCTAAAAATATTTTGTTGTGTTTAAGTTTTGAAAACTTTGTTTTCGAGTCGAAACCGGTTATAGTCTTGATTTTATAAAAATGCTAGTTCGCGATAACCTTGACTCTAATACCACTTCTGTCACACCACGCCAACGGCGGAAACACGTGGCGCAACGCTTGAAAGCATATCAAAGTCAAGATTAACACAAACCATAATTAATTAGAAAATATTACTTTATTAAGATGTCGAAAATAAGTACCTTATTATAACCTTTTACCAAACAACAAATAACAAGTTTCATACATGGGGTTTTTCCATCTAAGTCCCAACCCAATGGAAAGTATTGATGAAACCCCGACAAGTATCCGACATCTCATATTTCCACCGCACTAGCCTCATATCTATTCAACAGTTAGTTACCTGAAAGATATGTTTGAAAAGACATCAATCTATACATATTGGTGAGTTCACAGGTTTTAGTTACACATCACAACAACATTTCAAAACAAGCATGTAACGGAAGTATAATATAAGTAGTGTCTTATATAAGGAGTTGCAAGTTCATAAAAGACGACAGTGACCTATCCCGGACCCATTACCAAACCAAGACTATACAACAAATTTCCCCGCGAGTTGTTTCTTGGATAACAACTCAGTTCAGAATACGTGCACCTCTTGTCTTTACCAGGTTGACGCTATCAACCAGAGGTGGGCCTCGTCAAGCACCAATAGTACTATCCAAATATTACTTCGGTTTAATATCCCTGAATTAATGGTTATAGTAAACAAGCGAGGTCCTACCCGAAGTGGTTTCCAGTTACCCAGGTACCCATCATGCTACTTATTATATTTCCATATGTTACAACATTTTAACAAACATATCTTGCCCCAAAAAACATAAAATCAGTTTAAGATGGGGCCGTGAAACTCACCTCAATCGTAGCGTGCAACAAATAATAGAGAATAGCCAAGCCCAAGGCCGGTCAAAATACCTACAAGCGTTCTAGCCGTATAAGTTACAAAGCCTATAGCGTGTGTTTTACCAGCAAGTTGTACGCCCAACTCCCAACAACACTATTTAATACAATTCCCCGTTTTCAAAACATGTTTCCTAGATCCGTTGGTGATGGATTACCCCCGTTATAATTTTCACGTAACTTATATTTGATAATCATTTAACATTATCTTCAAAGTTAGTTAGGTTCGTCGCTGCGAACCAAGATCATTGCCCGATTTAATCACGTCATGATCTTATTATTCAATATATATATGTTTCAATATATATTAACTAACTTGGATCAAATTATCTCCGACTCGACTCACTTTACCATATAATTACTTTCCCATTAAGTAGTTATACTAGGATCTTGTCGACCGAGATTTCATTTTCCAAAATTCGACTCGACTCATCTTTCCATATATTTATTTTCCCATTAAATAAATATACTAGGATCTTGTCGATTCGATATTACATTTTACAACCTTCGACTCGATTCACTTTTCCATATATTTATTTTCCCATTAAATAAATATACTAAGATCTTGTCAATTCGATATTACATTTTCCGTCATTCGACTCGACTCACTTTACCATATATTTATTTTCCCAATAAATATACTAGGATCTTGTCGATTCGACAACATATTTTACGTTGTCAAGTTCACATACTTAACTTAGTTTAGACGTGTAATCGTTGTAGATTGTTTAACGTTAATTCTCCCACGAATACTTTCCCAACACTTAGGAAAGTGTTACACACATTTCACCCATAATTAATCTTATATATTTTAGTTCATCAAATATATATATTTTCATGCCCACATTTGACGCAATAACATATATACGTATCTTGTAGGAAGTTATACGATACATACTTATTTGTCTGATTTGCATTTTTTGTCCGATAACTCGTCGTAATACAACACGTTCATAACCCATTAGTCAACTTATAAATTTTCGCATCACATTTAATATAAGTTGTATATATATGTTTTGTTAGGAATAATTACTTCACGTCGTAATATAATTTTTCCTACTTTACAACATATATAGTTTATTATTCTTTTCACAATATGTTTTCCTTGAAATTAATCACTATTAATTTCTACATATTTTACTTTGGATATTTTTGTATCTCTCAAGACTTTTAGATATCAAGACTTGGTTATTTTCCAAGATTAAAATGCTCCAACATTTTTATATTCCCATAGATATAAAAATGTTCATTTTTATAGTACAATTTTTACCAAGTCTTTAAATTACGAATTTTTGTAATAAAAACCTTAGTTTTTATTTTTCTCAACATCTTTGGTAATTTTATTTTTATAAAATCTTGTTTTATAAAAATAACATTTTATACAACAATACAATTTGTAAGTCTTGCAATTATTTTTCATAACAAACCTTTGAGAAGTACATCCTTCCACTTTAACACTAAATTTTACAAAGTCACAATTTTGGACTTATGTTTTTAAAATGGCATCTCACACCTTTAGCTTTTAAAGTTACAAAATCGCAACTTTAACTTTTAAAAGTTACATTTTTATCCCTAGGCTTTCAAAGGTGACAAATTTTACTATACTAGTAAACTTTATTATGTCAATTTTTTTCACTATGGTATGTATTAGTGTTCCAACACTTTTAATGGTTCATAATGATGATATTAAGGATAATCATAGGCGTATTTGTGTGTATTAAGTTCAATAAGTCCAACTTTGCATTTTAAAGTTTGTTAACTTTAAATATGTAAACTTTATGTCTTACATCTTCTAATAAGATATTAAGTTCTAGATGATCATTTTAAGATGATTTAAACAACATTTTACAAACAATGCTTAGATCATCTTTTTAACCAAGACTATGTAACTTTTTATGAACTTCAACAATATTAAAAACATCCGTCATCACCCACGGCCATTGAACAAGTTTTTAAAGGTCCATTTTAGTTTGATAGAACACACCCTAACTTATGTTTAAAACCTTGTTAAAACTTGTGTACAACTTGCTCTCAAAACAACAAAACATAAACTTTAAGAACAAGAACAAGAATACTTACACCTAGCACAAGGCTAGGGAAGATAAAAACACTTGGTTTGGATGGGGTTTTAGTGTGTTCTTCCAAGGGGGTTAAGCTCCAAGCTTGATTAACACACTAAAAGGTTTGGTTTTATGTATGAATTTTGAGTTGTAAATTGAAATGTGAATGGTGTGTGGTTGGATGAAAGTTACGGTCAAAAAGAGCAAGGAGAAATGAGATTTTGTTGTGTATTATTATTAAGAACTCTAGATAATATATGCACACCCATGATCTTCCAAAGTACACAAAATCTTATAATAAATCTAAAGACCATACCTCATAACTATTTGCTTGTAAAATCAAGATTTGTTCATGATTTGGACAAGGTGGTGACAGCTTGGTTATGGATTTTGTAGGGTCCATATGGGTGAAAAATATCTACAACAATTTAGTTACAATCCAATAAAATTGTTAGTGCTTGATTCGGGTTTTGATCGGAATTTAATTACACGTTATCCAGACATAAAAATAGCCTCTAATAACCTTTAAATATTGACTAGTTTAAGTGTCGGTTGGTTAGTTAGGCTTTCGCTGGGTGTTTTATAAGTTTATACGCATACCGGGTGCGGTACGCGCACTTTATTCGTTACCAGGAGTTTTATATTTGGAGTTTTCATTTATAGTTTTGGAGTTCCAAAACACACCGTATTTCATGAAAATACCCTTTATTTTATATCCTGGGTGTCCGGGATCATTTTGGGTTATTTAATTTTTACCAGGTAATCACCAACATCCGTTCCGAACAAGTTTATTTGCACATGATTTTGCCGTGCCTTCAATTAAACAATTGCATTCCTATGCATCCTATGGGGAATTTGCTATTCTCTAAAGGCTAAATTAATACAATTAATTTGGCCCATTGCACTTAATTACCATTAATTACATATGCTAATTACGTACGGAAACACGCTGATTTTTGCCGGATGTCACATTAGTTGTAGATTTTGTCGGGGTTGTTTAAGTGCACACCCGTGCACAACCATGTGGCTTAACCGTCTTATTAGTCTTGGTCGGGTCTGGAACCTTTTGTGACTTTCTGACTTGGCGCATAACCGTGCAATATAGATGCACGCCCGTTCGTGCGTGTGCACGTTGACTTTTCTCTTCCTGTTGACTTATTGACCAGGGGCATGTGCACGACCATGCTACGTCTGCAACTACTGTCTATGTCTTCAATTCTTCTCGTTTTGTGCCGTTCTAACCCCTTTTCACTCCTTGACCCCTAAAACATCTAATTATCTAGGGATGACCATATTGTACCGAATACCGAACCGATACTGATCCCATACCGATACCGTACCGAACCGAGGGTGTTTTGTATCGGTATTCACATTTAGAGGTTTTCGGTTTCGGTACGGGATCGGTATGGTATCGGTATTTTAAGGCAAAAATACCGATACCATACCGGTACCGTACCGATACCGTACCGTAACGTATGTTTTCGGTATCGGTATTGGGTTTTGGGAGTTTTCGGGATTGGTATTTTCGGGATCGGTATTTTTGGTCAGTACCGATACCGTCCCGAGCTCATCCCTATAATTATCAATTAAGAAAGATTTAGACATGATAAACCATGATTAAAGCATGATTTTGGAGCAAAAACGGGTGTAAATGCACATGTAAAACATGTGTAAATCTTGGCACATAACAACACCTCACACTTGAGTTTTTGCTTGTCCTCAAGCAAACCGAACCTTAGGCAAACTTTGACGGATAAAAAAAAGGTAGGCTTATACTATGAGACGAGCAAAACCTACCTTTTATGCGTCACACTTAGTATATATGTTGGGGTTTTGGGTCGGTTGTTGGTGAGTCTACTCAAACACTCCTAAAGTGCTGTAATTCCGTTTTCCCTCACTAACACTCTTTCACTCGGGTTTTGTTTTTAAAGTGGACACTCAGATTCAATCCATTGACAAGAATGAATCATAGGGTTGTATGCAAATCATATCTCCACTACTTAGTCTAAGGCAAGTTGTATGAATCAAATGGGCTTTCAAAGGGGTTTTTTTACGGAATGATGGTGGAAATGGGTAGGAATGGGATCTACCATCATGACTAACTTTTGAGGTTGTGTTTTGACGTGTTGTTGGAACCATGTCAATCTTTAAGTAGGCCTCGATGATCTTCTCTAAGACTTCATAACTCGACTTTTCCTATTCTTATGAATCGTTCAGCGGGTTATCGCCTAAAAGCATCAACTCGGTAGGGTCGATCACTTTGTCTTTGGAAAGATTTCAAAACCATTGTATTGAAACTGCTCATCGATTTCTTTAGTTCATCAGCATCATTATTTGCAACTTCTTCTCGTTCTTTTTTTATTTAAAATAAAACTATTTAGTCTTGATGCTAGCTTGATGAATCTTGAAACTTGGTATGCTCTTCTTTGGCTATTATATTGTTTCCATGCTTTACGATCGAGATTTGAGATCCGTGATGTGTGGCCTGTGCCTTGAAGTCCAAAATTGCCTGAGTGCTTCCTAAACACCTCAACACTTCCTTTTTCTAGTCATGGTAAAGGCTGGATGGATGGAAGGTATGAAAAAGGCTAAGGCTAAAAACGGGTAACTAGGTGTGGAAAAATATATAGGAGGCTAATGATGATGGTATGGGTGAATCCAAGCTGCCTTAATCTTCTTCACATACTACCTTGTTTGTTGTCTGGAAATGCATAAATCACATAAGTTCTAACCAAGCTATGCCAAGGGTGAATATCTCTCAAAACCAAATGAATGAGCATGTAAAGTATATATGTAGTGATATGCTCGATAAGGCTCAGATACTCACAAGTAGGGGGTAGGTGATTTTTAAAGAATTAAAAGCACTTTAGATGGTTCTTTTAACTACCAAAACCTCCTAAACACATCGGTCGAGGCCAAGAGAGATCTTTGGTTCATATGTAATCCAATGCCTTTTAAATCACCAACGCGGTTTGGGGCTTAATGTTAGTGGATGAGAAGAGAACTCCACAGTTAAGCGTGCTCAGGTGGAATTAGTACTAGGATGGGTGATCCCCTGGGCGACCAAAAACTAATCCGTGTGCTACCTAGATGGTTAACGCATCAGGGGCAAAGAGGACTATATTGGTGGTGAGGTGGACCGGATGTCACAGAAAATGTTTTTGTTGCCAAAAACATTTTGAAAAATTGTGCCTTAGGTTTTGGTTTACTGATTTTAGAGAGGTGTTAAAATTTGAAAAATTTATTCACCTTACACTTAATTATTTAGCATATTTGTAAATTACTTGTTCATAATATATGCATGTAAAAGAATAAGTGAGAAAGTCAAAGGAACTCGCATGAACTACAATAGTTTATTAGTAACCAAAGAAAATAAAAATAAAAAGACAAGGTACTAGGCTCTAATAACGAGAGCGCATACCTGATGGTTAGAAAATACCAAGAATGAACGACCATACCCGATGGTTCTTTGGCAGTACATGCTGTTTTGGTTGTTTACCATGGCAGATAGACGACGTGTTTAAAGGAGCCGTGTAGAACACGAATCCTCATCCGTAACCGCCGACATTAGTTTGTCCATTCTTCCATCCAAGAACGCTCGTACAAGAAGACAAAGTTCAGGTTCTCGTTGAAGACAAAGTTCAGGTTCTCGTTAAGGAAGTGGGAATTGTACAAGTAGACGTTGTTCAAGTTGTTATTGAAGACTACAGTTTGAATCAACTTATTTGCATAAAATTGTATTTATGATAAAAAGTTTAGTTTAAAAGCAGTTGTTAAATCAGAATCTTTCTACCTGAACATAAGAACTAGTTGGGCTTTATTTATTGAGACTATAGTTGTAAGCCCCAAAACAAGGTTTCTTAATGGACTACATGGCCTGCTCAAATAATTCGGTAGTTTTTTTTTCTTTTTTTAATCTATAATCCATAACTTATAATAAAATAATTGAGTTTGTATGAAGTGGCATTCAATGGAAACCTCAACCCTCATTGAATGTGCCATGTGCCACTTTGAGGTGATAGTATTAAATTTATTATTAAAAAAAATATACCATGTGACAAATTAAAAAAAAACAAATAATAATATAAAACCTAATCTACTAAAATTAAATTGAGTTATTTTAGGAAAAAAATAATTTAAAAACAAACTTAAAATTTTCTCTTTTATGTTTCCTCACATAATTTTTAAACGTTAATATCTTTTATATACGAGAGTTTTTAAAGAAAAAAATTACACCAAATTAACGAGCATTTTATTATCTTTCCAATGAGTACCATAGTGCTATATAAAAAACAGAGAAAAAAACGATTATTTTTTTGTAGAGTTTCGTTCATACAGGAAAAATAACACAATGTATTCTGGTTTTTTATTAATCATGTTTTTTTTATTTTAAACCAGGTTCTTATCTACGATGTTGAAATTTAACTCAATCGTCATCCTATCATTGGAATTTTACTACTTAAAGATGCATAGGTATACTTCATCAAGAGAAGCTAGGAGAAAGAATCGCGCAAGACTGCAACATATGGTGTCACCTTATAGCAAGGTTATTTTTTTTATTTATTTAGTTACAAGAGTAATAATTATAACTATTAGTATTAGTATTATTAGAATTGTTATATTTTTCAACCCCAGGACGCTCCCGGGATAAAACTAGTATATAATAGATTTAAACAAAAGGTAAAATAAACGGTTTCAGCATATAGAATAAATTACGAAAATATAGATTTAAGAAACTAAAAACTTGTCTGCTAAAAAGTCATTTATTGTAAAAAAGTTAGAGAAAACATTTCTAAAGGAATTACAAAACATTTATAATTATCTTTTACATATAATATCATGAACTAATAAAATGTTTTCTTTCAAATTTTTGATCTACTCTTTATTTTTTATTTTATTTTTTACAAAAATGAACTGAAATTTTAAAGTAAAATATAAAAACCCTACTAGCCCAGCATACATTCATGGTGTTGGTGTCAACCGATATCATTCTTTTTCACGTTTCTTATAAAACGTATAGTATCCGATTTCCGAATGATCCCAACCGTTTTTTATGAATGACCACGCTGATTTGATGAAAAAAAAAAAATATGTCTATTTTTTACATAATAAAAAAAACTATCTAAAACTTTTAGCAAATAAAAAAGGTTATAGTTTACTAATAAGCCAATTTCTTTATGTCAATTCAAACATAACTCATTTTACCAATTAAAATCACACCTATACCAAACTATTCAATAGAGAATGGATCAATAAAAAACTTATTTTTTTTTTGAACATTAACTTTCATTAAGAACCGGCTAGCCCTCAAAGCAAGGACTGCCCCCAATTATACATACATATACAATGGATATTTAGCCCAATCCTTCCACACAATACAAGAAAAATTCGCTCTATTTTGCAACCAAAGGAAAGCCATTGATTTTACTTCTGCCAGCACCTCCCGAGCGAGCTTATTCTTGTCTTGGAATACTTTCTCGTTCCTTGCCTTCAATATCGCCCATATCGTAATCCCAATAATACCTCTCACAATCTTTTTTCTCCATTTACCACAATGGACATTCTTATAAAGTAAAAGTAAATCCTCAAAGTCATATATAAAAAAGGGAGATAGCTTGCACCAGTTCATAACACGGTTCCAGACTTCAAAAGCAAATCTGCAGCCAATGAAGGTGTGCTTGACGTCTTCATAACCTCCTCCACACAGAACACAAGAAGCATCTGTAATAGTCAGTCTCCGTCTAATAAGCGCATCCCTGGTTGGTAACCTGTCAAGCTCTGCTCTCCAAACCACCAGATAACTTTCAATGGAACCCACTTATCCCATTTCAGCTTGCTGTCCGGAGAAACACCTCTATCTTGTCTTAGTAATTTTTTAAAGTTTGCCACTGAGAAGGTCCCATCTTTCCCATCATTCCAGACCCACGTATCAGCCAATCCCGAAGCAACGAAGGTGTTCAGCAGTCTTTCCATATCTTGCATTTCAGAGATTGCCTCTACCAAAACTGGGAAACTTCTCCACTGAGCCGTGAGCTCAATCCCCTCAGCAGTCCATCTAACTCTTTCATTTACTGCACATCCCTTATTACTATCATGTTTGTACAGACATGGCCACTGTTTCTTTAGCACTTCCGACCCAATCCACAAGTCTGTCCAAAAACGTGCTGACTCCCCTGACCCAATTTTGCATCTCACCAACTGTTGAATCTGCTTCCCCTGAATCTTCATGTTTTCCACTAAATTTACAATAGTCTTCCAGCAACCAGTGATACCCCTTTTAACAGGAAGCAAATCCCAATTTCCTCTACCCCCGTGAATCTGTTCTACCACGTTGCGCCACAAAGCATCTTTTTCTACCTTGAACCTCCAAGCCCACTTAGCTATAAGAGCCGCATTCACATCTTTAAGCCTGGACATCCCCAATCCACCATCTTTTTTTGTCGTACACACCGTCTCCCATGCAACCCAATGGACCTTATTAACATTACTCGAACCACCCATAAATTTTTTTTCATCATACTTTCAATCTTATCAATGATTTTAACTGGCGCCTTATATAAAGATAGGTAATAAATTGGGATACTTGATAGAACCGACTTTAACAGCGTCAGCCTACCTCCCATTGAAAGTGTATTAGCCTTCCAAGCAGTAAGTCTGTTTTGGACAGCTTCAACCACCGAGTTCCAGTGACAAAGACGATTCATGTTGGCGCCGACCCGAATACCCAAGTAGTCAAACGAGATAGAACCCACCCGACAACCAAGAATCGAAGCCATACTAACCACTTCACCCTCATTCACCCCAATACCAAACAAATGGGATTTGTGAATATTGATTTTGAGTCCCGAACAAAGATGGAACACCTGCAAAACTCTAGCCACTTTATTTATGTTTTCCTCCGACCAAACCCCCATAATAATCGCATCATCGGCGTAGAATAGATGAGAAAAAACCGCCACCCCCGTTATCCACTCTAATACCCTCGAATTCCCCAAGCTCCACCGCTTTCGAAAACATACAATGAAGCGATTCCATAACAATAAGGAAAAGGAATGGCGAAAGCGGATCCCCTTGGCGCACCCCCTTTTGGCATTGGAACTCGAAAGTGGGGGATCCGTTGACCAAAATAGATGATCTAGCCGACTCCAATGCTCCTTTTACCCATGAACACCACCTCCCCGGGAATCCCATTTGCTCTAAAATCGAAATCAAAAAAGCCCAATCTACATTGTCATAAGCCTTCTCGAAGTCAATTTTCAACATAAAAGCTTTCCTCTTTGTCTTCTTAATCCACCCCATAGTTTCACTTATCAAAAGCGGGCCATCTAGGATGAAACGGCCTTTAAGAAAAGCCGTTTGGGTATCCGAAATAACCGAACTCAAAACTCTTTTAAGTCTCGAGGCCAAAACTTTAGATATCACTTTACAAATAATTCCTATCAAGTTAATGGGTCTATAGTCTTTAAGACCCACCAGGGTTCCCGATTTAGGAATTAAAGTGATGAAGGATGAGCTACAACCCCTACTAATCGCTCCTGAATCATAAAAATGATCCATCAAAGAACCAAAGTCTTGCTCAAAAAGACCCCAGAAATGTTTAACGAACATAAAGTTAAAACCATCCGGCCCTGGGGCTTTGTCCGATCCACATTCAAAAACCGCATCTCTAACCTCTTCCTTAGAGAATCTAGCTGTAAAAAATTCACCATTAGCAACACTGAGCCTTTTAATATTATCACACACCAACCCCGGTCTATCCCAACTATGAGCCGCAAAGTGATCTCTAAAAAATCTCAAAACCTCTCGTTTGGCAAGCGAAGGTTTTGTGATCCACTCCCCATTTATTAACAAACCCGGAATAGCATTCGATGCCTTTCTCCCATTAATCATCCCATGGAAGAACGCCGTGTTATCATCCCCATCCTTAGCCCATTTCACTCTAGCTTTCTGTTGAAGATCCCTTCTTGTACAAAAATCAGCTTGGTTCACCCCTTTCATACACTCCTCCCACACCTACACTTCTTCTTCCTCCAACTCCCTCGTCTCCATAATCCTCTCGAGTTTTTCAGCTTCCTCTTTCATAACCGCCACCTCCTCTCCTTCCTTTTTCAACACATCTTCCCACCAATATTTTAGAACTCTTCTCAACAAATGAAACTTAGCATTTATCACCACATCCGGGGTACCTTGAAAAGACTCGTTCTCCAAAGCCTGCCCCACTACCCCTTCACACTCTGTTCTACAAAGCCACGAGTTGAACCATCTGAATGGTTTTGGGCCATAATTAGAATCAACCAGAGTAAGCAACATCGGACAATGATCAGACATATTCCTAGGAAGTGCCCTTAAACACGCCCCCGGCCATTTATTGAAGAACTCATTACAAACCAATACCCGGTCAATTTTGCTAAGTCTCTGAAGCTGACCCCTTACTTCCAAGTAAGTAAACTTATTACCCCTCATAACGTACTCTTGTAACCCAGCCTCCTCAATAAAATCGTTAAACTCTCTAGCCACCCCTTGTTTAAAGACTGAATTTCTACGCTCTTCTGGATATCTTACAGCGTTGAAATCTCCCAACAGAATGCATTTACCCTGACAGCCCCTAATAACCCCCACCAAAGTATCCCAAAGATTCTTCTTCTCACCTGCCCTTTGAGGAGCATAGATATTAAACACATTCAATACCGACCCATCCGCCGCTAGATAACTAGTAGTAACCAGAAAATTTTGATTTTGTACCACCGCTTGTTTAATAAAGACCTTAGGATTCCAAATATTAACAAGCCCACCGGACCTACCCGAAGCATTTATACAGTCAAACTGAATACCCCCTCCCCCCAAAAACTACACAATTCTCTGTAATTTACATCACAAACCTGAGATTCCTGAAGAACTAAGAAGTCCACCCCATTCTGTTTTCTAATGATTCTCACAGACCGAGCCTTACCAGCCTTCCTCATCCCGCGAATATTAAGGCTCAAGAAGTTTATCGGATCACTGCCTGTACCCCTTCATTTGTGATTGATTTCTTAACCAACGATCTTCTATCTCCCAATTGAGCACCCAGAAGGATCCCCAATCGAAGAGTTTCCCCCACTTCCGTTTCCTCTTTATCATCAGACCCTTCGCCTTCATTTTTCTCCTCGCCATGTGACTCTGAACTATCTGAGCAATAGTCTGGAACATTACCTCTTTTCTTTTCTATCGTAGCCTCCTCCACCGCTTCTTCTTCATTTAAGCCCAACAAAGTGTTTAGCCCAAACATATCCCCTCCTTTGGGCTTTTTTCCAACCTTATTTTTTTCCGAGTGAATAGCCAAATCCGTCCCTGGGATTTGACCCATTTTGCCACATCCATCCATTTTGAGAATTTTTGACAACTGAGCCACTGTACTTTACACTTCTTTGCCAAATCCGTCCAATTCACAAACCCAGTTAATTAATTCTGTTAACTCGAGGGCATTTTAGTCATTTCACCTATAAAAATATCCCACCCCTAATCTGATTATAATCCTAAACGATAATCACAAACCCCCAAACCCTAATCTGATTATAATCGAGGGCCTCTTAAAAACCCCCAAACCCTAAGCTGATTATAACCCACAAAACCACCATAGTTCATCTCCTTCCTAATCAGAATAATGAGCGACGACGATTGGTATGTTCGAGAGCATGATTGGGTTGTTCGACGATTGGTATGCTTTACTTTGGAATTTCATCATGGTGGTAAGTTTTCTGAATTTCTGAAATTACTGTGATTACGATTACGTTGAATGATATGCTGATAGAGCTAGGTTTTTCAGAAGATGATATAGTAACATACCATTTTAAAGTACCATTTTAAAGTATTGGAGGTATATGTTGAGCACATAAGAACTTATTCTAATGAAAGTGATGACTTAGATACATGGGAGGTTACACAAGAGGGCTTTAATGTGACTGAGGGCAGTGAGAATGAGGGTAGTTTATCAGACTCTGATAAATTGTTGTAGATGATGATGATCCACCGGATCCAGCAACCGAAGATTTGACTTTCTATTTTTAGCGGAAAGCGGAGTGCAGGCAGGGGATCCTTTGTCCGTTGGGCTGTATCGACAGATGGACGCCATTAACACTGTTGCAGATGAATCAACACTGTTGCAGATGATGACGGTTGTCGGGGTGCAGGCCGGGGATCCTTTATCTGTTGGAGATGAACCTGGATGGGGTGCTCTTGTTAGTTAAACCAACACTAACAAGAACTCCGGATCAGGTTCAAATTTTGCAAATATGTGTTTGAAGATAAGGTTCATCAAGCACTACAGATGAACCTGGATCGTAATTTTGTATGTAGAACCACCTCCTATGTGTTATAAATAGGAGGTTGGTCTTAGTAGGGTTTAGGGTTTAGGGTTTATGTAGGTAATCATATTTTGGGTCTTGGTGATTAGTTTGCAAATATGTTAATGTAAACTTTGTTTTATGATTAATGTAATGGTTGTTATGATTAATGTAATGGTTGTTATGATTAAACTTTGTGTTAGTATGGTGGATGATTATGGTTTGTTAATGTTTGGTAATGGGTCAAAATGGGTCAGGTGTTTTTAACAGGTTTGTTCATCTACTGGACCATCAAGTGTTGCTGGAAGTTCAAGTGCTGCTGCTGGAACTTAGTTGTCTGCTGCTGTTTGTTAGTTGTCTGCTGATGTGAAGTTATTTTGGTTGTTTTGTTATGATGATTGTTTTGTTAAACTTTGGTATGTATTAAATGATGGTTACATTTGTGCATTTTGTGCATGTTGACCCATTTGACCCATTTGTTCCATTTGTGCATGTTGACATGACCCCTATGGTTACATTTGTGCATGTTGACCCATGTTGACCCATTTGACCCATTTATACGCCCTCTGGTACGTTAAAATCCAATTAACATTGGCTTTACAGTCGTTTTATAGTATAGATTAAAAGCCCTAACATTAATGTTATAATCAGATTCGTTTTCTTGGTCGATTAACCGGATTCAGATTCTAGGGTTTGTAAGGAATGGGGAACCTGCAGACTTTGGGTTTATAAATTATGTTTTCTGTTGTAAATACAAACAAGGGCGTAGGCCAGTGGTGGAAATTGTGGTTGTTAATGTTTGAACCGGGTTTGCACCCTGGTTCGATTCCCACACCCACAATTTTTTTAGAAATAAGAAAACAAGTTTTAAAAGGGGTGGGATATTTTTATAGGTGAAATGATTAAAATGCCCTCGAGTTAACAGAATTATTTAACTGGGTTTGTGAATTGGACGGATTTGGCAAAGAAGTGTAAAGTACAGTGGCTCAGTTGTCAAAAATTCTCAAAATGGATGGATGTGGCAATATTGGTCAAACCCCAGGGACGGATTTGGCTATTCACTCTTTTTTTCCAGACTACTTGAATAAGTAGGACTGGGCCGGCCCAAAACTTCAGCTTGCTTCTTTTTACACTTGTTGACTTTTGACACCCCAACTTCCAAATTGTCGGCCATAAAACAATCCTCCTCGAAATTAAAGTTGTTACCAGGAATAAACGTCCCATCAATAGAAGATTCCTTAGAATTCTCCACATTCAAATCCAAATTAATGTTTTCCTTAATTAAACCCGTAACTGACGCTTCGACATTTACTCCATCACCGGTGACGGCTGCCGGATTCTGAACAAACACATCATCTTCCGGCAACCCTTCTTCCTGAGTTTTTTCAACCTCTATATTCTCCTCCTCCATATCGTTAACCTCTTCTTCCTCCTCCATATCGTTATCCACTTCTTCCTCCGAACTATCCTCTTCAAAGAATCCCGGTACCCAATCCCCCACTTCCTCCGACACCCAAATCCTATACTTCCTTTCTCTCCAATGCAAGCAAACTTCCTCTGACACTTTCCTTCCTTCACCGAGCAACACCACAATGTACTCAAAAGAAAGGTCATCATCCACTTCTGACCTCTTAGCACGATGAATGATCCTCCCAAATTTCTCCCCCACCTTATCAATGACATCGTAGTTCAACAGATGTAAAGGAAGCCCAAGACTCTTCAGCCAAGCCAATCTCTCAAAGGCTAAGGATTGTCCTTCCCACACACTTAACGACGAAAATCTTCCAACTATCTCTCTTGCCGCCTTAAGTGACTCCAGCGTCGCCTCCTTTTTCTCAAACGAAATCATGACTGTCAGACCACCCAAATACTGTACTCTACAACCCTCTGGACTTATCTCCTTGGCAATCTTTTGATGTTTTTGAGAACATCTAAGTCTATCATGCGTGCTATCAAAGCTCTCCCATACAGATCCCTATACATGCAAATCTGATCAGCAATACTTATCACCTTTGTCTCTCTACCCTCCGCTTGTCTTCCAGTAAGAGTTTCTTGAAACGATCGACTACCATTGGCCATACCATTAAACATCAAAGCGCTTGCATCAAACATCGGCGCCTTTTCACTTCTCGCATTCCTTCTATCATTCCGATCAGACCTTTTCTGCCTTTGGTCATTTGCAATCTCCCCATCCTCCAAACAGAAACGAGCCACATTCACCTTTAAACCATATTCTCCCATCCGAATGCTGCCTAACTCTTTCACCTTATCCTCCACATCTTTAACATCCAACAATGAAACAAAACCAAACCTGTTACCATTTTTGTCTCTTTTCCTTGCAATGTACAAATCATAGATCTCCCCATGCTGACGAACAAACTCTGCCAAATCGTTACCGTTGCATTTATCCGGCAGATTTGTAATGAAAAACTTTGTAATACGACCTTGCAACTTTTCCGGGATAGGTTTTCTCCGGCTTCCCATGACTTAATAAAAAACTTATTTTATTAAAAGAACTCAAGAACTTCTAAATAAATGCAAAAAAAAAAAAACAATAAAAAATCATACCTCAAAATTTAAGTAAAAAATAGAAAATTAGTTTGTAGCTTCTCTTTTCAATATCATCCCCGTTTAAAAAAATAAAAAAACCTCAAAAACGCTACCACATATGTGTAGTATAATCCAAAAAAAAACCTAAACCCCCACCCAAAAACCTAATTCCACCCCACCCACCCCCACCACTACCCTCACCCAAAATCTTAAATCGCTTACCCATAAATTTAAACCACCCATCCACCACACCAAAAAACCTAAACCCATCTCACTCACCGCCTACCAAAATACCAAACCCTTACCCACTACAACTAAAAACCTATGAGCCTTTCAAAAAAAAAAAAAAAAAAAAACTAAAAACCTATGAATTTTAGATTTAAGTAGGAGTTCTCAAGTTTTTTCCTGTAACTATAAATTTTATATTGAATCTTCACCATCCTCAATATTAACCAAGTAAATTAAAAAGCCACCCAAGTGGTTGAAAATTTTAAACGGCAATCGACTGTCATGGATTGTGGTCGATCAAACAAGGGTCAATGAGGAATCAAGGGAGGAGCCGATTAAAGCTCGGAACATGAGTAAATGTATGTTAGTTTGTTTGTTTTTTATTCTTAAAGTCTGATGGTTTGGTCCATAAGGTTTAGTTATTGATTTTGACTAAACTTTAACTTTAATTCTTTAAGAGTAGTTTTCATGAAACCCGTATGGAAAACTATAAAATCTATTTTATTAAAGAAAAATTTAAATGATTTTGTAATTCTATTTTCTATTTTTCAGTGACAATATTTTTTTTTTTTGGTTTTTTTTGGCATCACTTTTTAATATATGATTTGACTAACTTTTTTTGACCTTAAGTAGTTATAATTTTGAACGTTGAAAAAGTTTACGCCACATGAAAACATTCGCGATTTGCTACTTATTAATGCTGTTAGTAATTCAGGTAGCATTTAAGCCATAGAGAACTAGATTTTTTGTGGCGCTTCACCACGACACTTGTTACTTTGTGGTGTTATAGCATTTACCTTATTAACATAACATGAGCCAAAAGTGACGTCAATAATATTTACAAAAAAACGCAAAAGTAACTGTTGTTTACGGTCTGGTTGTTGGTTCTAGCACGAACCCAAGATGACAGTAGGGATCTCCGATCGGGACATATGTGTTTAAACAAGGGATATCCTGTATTTGACGAAAGGATTTGATTTTGTGGTTGTCTTGTTTGTCAATAGAAAACATTAGAATCTAGAACTAAAGGTGTAAAACATATATTCAAAGAAACATTAAAAAATCTTACTTAAGGATCTCTCTCTCTGTTTTTTTTTTTTTTTTCTCTCTCTCTGTTTTTTTTTTTTTTTTTTTTTTTTTTTTTTTTTTTTTTTTTTTTTTACAATGATCAAAATTCATACAATGTACACATTACTCATACATTACCGGGGGGGACTCTTTTTTAATTATAAAAGTGGGCTACTTGTTGTTGGTTCTTGATCTAATAACCTTTGGACTCTTTTTCTTGTGTACGTGTTATTGTTCACCTGACATATATGAGAGAATATGATTAGTTAGACATCTTATAAAAAGTTTTGAAGCACTGCATAAAAAAAGGTTTGGTTTTAACTTGTTAGCTGTAAATTATTCACGACGAATACTGAATTCGGCAACCACATGAAAGCGGAAAAACAAATACCTTAAAAATGCTTTATGTTGAGAGATACAATTTACGAACAAATTACATATATACCTCGAATCTGATTTCAAACAGCTGGATGTTAGAACATAATCTTGATTATTAATCTTAGTAACATATGTTATTGTATATTGTAAATAATATTCTAAGTCTAAAATAGGAATAAGTGAACTAGGGATGACTCGTCCCTTTAGGTGGCCTAAAGTAAAGTGAGAACTCGGGGCCCTTTTTCCGAAAGCATAAAAATTTTGTTCTTATTTTTAGTTCGTGTAGTGTCTAAAGAACCGAACTAAATTTAATGTAATTGCAGCTAAACAATAATGTGGAGAAGCATACCTAGTAAGAGGTGATTTAAGCTACTGAATAACATAGTAACAAATCATATATGCACTATATAAAATATAATGGCATGCATAATATTATCAAAAACCGCAGTCTTTAAAACTTCAATAGATATGATCACAAGGTACAACACCAAAAGTCAAATTGCCATATGAGTTAAAATTTCCAATGGTAGATTACTACAGTGAGCACCTTATAAAGTTATCATATAGTAAATCAACTCAAATATATTACAGAAGTTTTTTTTTTTTTTCTTTTTTGGGAGAAAAGTGATCATTAGCAAATTGCACAAAGGCCTCTTTAATACTCATTCATGATACGGAATGGTCTAAGGTTTCAAGTCACCATAATTATACTCAGACCCCCTCTAGTATTCTTTAGTACTTTAACTAATCCCAAACGTTTATCCAACATTCGTCGCAAGTACAATAAGCTTTAACCAAGTTCTTTTACGAAACACATAGTTTCAACAGTAAAAGCATAGAGGTTTCATTTTTTTTAAATAATTCTCAACTTTGACTAGACATTGAGCTTATTCATAATGTCATACATAATCTAGCGCCAAAATGTTGTAGACGTGAAATTTTAGGGCGGTACAGTAGATGATGAATATTTAAACAAACTAACTTACACCTCCTTTTAACACTAGTCCTAACTTTACACTTTTGTACATATGTGTCTTGAACTCTCAACCTCTGGGAGTAATACTTTTTTTTTTTTTTCATATCTTGATAGTGTTATAGAAGCCATATTTTTTTATGTTTTGATACTGGTTAACTACAAACCCTTTAGTAGTTGTAAATGATATGATTTGTAGCTTTGACTATTTTAACAAACTTTGGATATTTAGAAACTCATTTTGTATAATCCACAACGCATGATCTACATTACACTAAGCTAGGATTATACGTGACACACATTGTGCTCATCGTTGTGCGCGTAAAGTCTACTCTACGTGCTTACAACCCTAACGCAAAGGGGTGCATTGGGTGTCATCAACATAAAAAGCTCATAGTACTTGGTGGAAATCCTAGTTGCGTAAAGTGGTGGCAGTTCTTCAGATCCAAACTTGTTTATCTTCAAGGTTCTACCTTTTTCTTTTGAAACGCATTATAATCAACCCATAACATCGTTCCATGCATCAAACATCAATAACATAACAAATTTTACGTGAATCTTACCCGTTTTAGTCAAAAACCGAAAACCAAGCTTGAAAGCTTCAACAACTCATTGAGATAAGCTTCTTTACCATCTTGGATACTTATAAATTATACGAGATAGAAACCATGATCGTTTTCCATTGATCCCTTATGACAAAACACCGTTAACCCAACCCAATTCTCACTCTCTCTTTCTAAGGTTGAAGGTGAAAGTTACCAAATAGATAGATGGAGATGGGGTTGTCCATGCGCTTTTTGGTAATGGAGTTTTGAAAATTATCATAACTAGGTTTTTATCAAGCCACGCGTTGCGGCGGCGGCAATTTGATTTACAATATAAGGAATCATCCAACACTTACCATACGCCTTCACGTCAGTAATGATATCTACACCTTTCAGTTGAACACCTCGAAATACCAAAGCGTTTCTAGCTTTCCAAATTCGCCAACATGTAATTATAAAAATACCTTTTATTGCCTCTTTATACACAACCGGACGCCCATAACTCACATAACCAAATACCAGTGAGCATGAACCCCATGTTGGTCTGGTCTTGCTGGAATAACAATATTCCCATATTGCTTACGACAATACTTCTATCGATGATTAATACATGACAGACAAGTAGCGGATGATTCTAATGTAGAAGAGGTATTGAAAGCTAGCTTGTTGCTCATGAGGTTGTAAATACTAACATAACTTAAAAGAATATTAAAATCAAAGGCATTTAAAAAAAATTGGTAAGCACAATAATACAAAAGTCGTCCACTAATATAATAAACACTGAAAAGCATTAAAAATCCACCAAACCAAATGTGTAGTACCAAAATCAACTCAACCAAAATACATTAGATCTATCATATCTGACCCAGATGAGCAAACTGAAGCCCTATGGAGTTTTCTAAATTCTCCAACAAAATAAAAATCAGCAACAAACATGAATAATTAACTTTCACTACAAATTAGATTGAGACTGTGGATGGTCATGGCGGCCGCCGTTGGCGGCATTGGTGCTGCGAATTAATGGTTGCTGATATGGTGATAGCAGTGGTTGACAGTCGGTGGCAAACAAACAACCACCATACCACTCTATCTCTGTATACCTTCAACACTAGAGACAACCTCCAAAATGGGTGGGTCAGTGAGTTGGGTATTCAGGATTGGTGAACTCGTTTTCCTTGATTCAAACATGAATAAGAATTATCATGAGCAAAGGTAACGTGCAATGTAAAACATTTTTAACATTAACTGAACATGAAGCGTAACAGTATTCATTAAGAAGATGCATACCAATGAGGCAATCGCTAAATATGAACCTTGACAGCTTCCATCCAAACTACGGAAGCAGAAGCAACAACGCTAAACACTAAACCAACAGAGCCAATTCCCTTCCTTTTAAATATTATCCCCAATTAACACCTAAAATCTTGAATGCATCCTTTGATCTTCAATATCCTATTTGGTGTTTTCTTTTATTTTAATTTCTTCAACCTAGATACTTCTAAAAAAAAAGTCCTTCAACCCAGACGTCTCTTCTTTTCTAAATCTATTAATCTTTGCTTCTATTGATATGTTAAAGAATATATGGTTGTTAACAGGAGATCTAATACAAACAATCATTTATAAACCATCAGAATACACTAATCCAAATCGAGGCTATCAAAATTTGCGTATTTTCAGCATGTATCTATGTAGATGTCCGTCAAGTGATGTGAGTGATCTTAAATGCGTGGAGCGCATATATTACACAAAGAACGACCAAACCCCCTTTTCATCTATTATATGTACCTGCTGACTTAATTTGATACTTGGTATTATGTATGTGTTAGCCTCACAACACTCTGTTTCGTTGTTCACTCATTTTGCTATGTGCTGAATCATTCACCAAACTAATCTCATGCTGTAAACAAATTCAACTGTAAAAAAACATGAATGAGCATGTGTGTGTTTGTATATGTGTGTGTGTGTGAGAGAGAGAGAGAGAGATACCTCAGGAGATTGTTGGGTGGTTTCAGCAGGAAACCAATGCATCAATACTCCTAAGTGCATGACAGCAGATATCAATCTAAAAAGCACAGGAGTTGTCACCTGCCTATGATCAATAATGTAAACTTTGTTCTAAATACGGGTATAACTGGACAAAAAGGCGGGATGGGTAATGAGTCAAATGTTTTCATGTCAAAACATGTCAATTTTATAGGCAGGTCAAAATTGGAGTGACCTGAAAACAATTTTTTTCTACCTATTTTGGTAAGTTAGATTTTGCCATAGAATTGTCAATGTAAGGTCCTCACACATCCTTAAATGGCAAAAGTTAAACAGAATTAATTGTATTTGGAATTCCTTATATCTATTTAATGGAACAGGTAAGAAGAACCACTGTAAGTTATATCACACACAAGTACCTGACAGCCTTCTGTAACAGCTAATATTGAGCTTTCATGTCCACCGTATAAGTCCTGTGCAAAGTTTACTGCAGTAGGGTACCACAATCTGCAATAAGGATGTAATTTTAGATAACAGTCATGCATATAAAAACACTACTCCCTCCTTGCTGGAAAAACATACTTTCATTCCTAGATTGCCCCAAAAAATGTGACATTTCATTCCAGATAAGTCCTAAGTCTATATTATCGTTTTTGACGGTTGGCAACCAGACTTGATATTTTTGTCTATAACTTCCTTTTGTGTTTGATATATAGTATTTAAGATGTTTCATCAATAGTCGCTTCTATTAAACAATGTAAAGTCAAATGTTGTTTTGTTTATTTCCAATATTGTAGGAACAAAATAACTTCACTGCTTTATATTAACTTGCTCACTGAATTTTATTAAGGTTTGATCTTTTACAATTGAAATGTACATATTGCACATGTAAAAAGATGCAGTATACATAAATGGTGAACAATTAAAATCAAGTCTTTACCTCAGTGAATCCCAACAAAAAAACTGATTTCAGGATGGGTGAGGCACACCACTCGGACACTAAAAAAAGCAATGTAAGTGGGAACTTACCAAATAATAAGGAGAATTCATTGTCAAATACGAAACAATAATAATATTGTTGTAATATAAGCTTATAGAGCATTCGCAACAAACCGTATTTCCCTTTGCATCGACTACGCGCATACACTCATCAATAGGAACAAAACGACATTGAATCTCAACATTGATCAAGAAAAAAGCCATTAAACCATTAGTCATACATCTAAAAATATATTATTTTCAATGTTAAATACTTTCTAAACACTTTCTATACATGAAACCATTAGTCAGCACTGCCCATCCTCATCATCACCATGAGATGACACGTATAATAATAACATTTAACAATCTTGGTTCAGAGTTTTCAAAACCATGGCTGCAAGGCGGGTGCGGGTTGCAAGTTAGGACCTTCCATCCACCGACCCTGCCACGCCATCGTCATCAGTAATCAGAAATCATATATAACTCATCATAACCAAGCAAAAGGTTGCTAAAAAGGTAAAAAAATAAGTTGTGAAACCGAACCCACAACCATCACGACGAACCAAAAGTCAGTGAAAAACCTAAACCGTCCGAAAAAGAAAGCATAAAGGTTACAACAACCTTGGTAACCATCTTTAGAGAGCCACTGATTCAAAGCATAACATCATAATCGGCTTAATTGGGCCTTTTTCGGTAACAACCAACTGTTAACGTGACACCATTAACTGGTTTGTGGTTTGTCGGCACCAAAGACCAAAACAGCCTTTCAAACCAACATAAATTACAATCTTACCATGATGTTACTGTTCAAATAAGTTTGCTAATTAATATAGTACCATGAGCAAGAACGCCACTAACCGAAATCACCACCATCACTGCCGGCACCTCCGCCCAGAACCATCATGAGATGCCCCAAATAAAGTAATCTGACCTTAGGTTTGTCGATCTACCCGAAAAAAGGACATGCATTTTCATTGGAATCTTTGTCAGATGGTGGTGTGGATGGCGACTGTAGCATGGCGGTGGCGGTGACGGTGACGGGAGGCGATTCCTCCCCCAATCCCTTTCTCTCTGCAAACAAATGGAACGGTGATAAGAGAATGAAAGTAATGTGGAAGATCTGATGGTTTTAACAAAACCATTAACTGGTTTGTGGTTTGTGGCACCAAAGACCAAAACAGCCTTTCAAACAAACAAAAATTACAATCTTACCATGATGTTACTCGTTCAAATATGTTACTGTTCAAATAAGTTTGATAATTAATATAGTGTAATACCTCGAGGCCTTGCACACAGGGGCGAAGGATAGTGAGGGCCAGGGGGTGCCCTGGCCCCCACGGATTTTTGACGCAGTGGTAGAATTTTACGATTTTCGTAGGTAAATTGAGTTCGGGTTGAGTCCGACCCGCACCGATTTGCCACTACCGATCGAAAAAAATTGAGTTCGGCCCCCACCGTTTGGAAATCCAAGCTTCGTCAGTGCTTGCACATAACATATCTTTTTTTTTTAACTTTTAACAACATACACGGTCCGTGTAAGCCCTTTTGATCCACTATTTTGGCTTTTATTCCATGCTTATATTAAAGCCCATGTCACCTTTGCCATGTATTACTTTATGAGAAGTAATTAATTAATGGATGAGATTAAAAATTAAAACTTAGGGAAATTACAAGTGAATGGTAAAATAAGTATAGCTTATAATTGTTGATTTTTTTCAACTTCTAGCCTATTTTTTAAAAGGCCATAACTTTTTTATATTACATTATTATTTTTAATATCATTTTTCATTTGCATACCCTATTGCTATAGTTAAAAAAAACTATTTGTGCCGAGTTGATAACTTGCTTGATTATCAGGTATAACTTGCGTTATTATCAGGTATAACTTGGTGTTTATTTGTTTAGGTATAATTTGCGTGATTATTTGGTGATGGACCAGAATACCCTTTAGGCTAGTGCCATATGTCACGCTTTGAGCCCTTCTTATCCCTTGTTTGTTAAGGTGGTTTGTACATTATCTTTACCCTTATTTTATTTGTTAGAGACCGGGTGTTACATAAATAATAACATGGTTGGTAGTTTTGCGTGTTAAATAAACTTTGGATTTTTATAATCCAATAAAAATAAACATAATATTGTAAACCACTCAAATCAAATTACAATAAAAGGTATATATATCCCTACTTTATCCCAAGAACTTTTTGGGATATACAAATTCAATATATGAAGTGACAAAATTTATGTACTATAAAAGGATTAGGTCGTATCTTTTAGAAGTGTTTTTTTTTTGTAAAAGATCAACACTTGATAACTCGTAAAACATACTTCTAATTCTACGTGTGAACCTCTTGCTCGATTGAAGTCTTTGTACAACTTTATCACTTCCTCAAGACACTCTAAAAACTGCGATGTGAAATTGGGAAAATAACAGCCAAATTGATATAAAATGATATGTCATGATGATGATGATGATGATAATAGGCGATTTTAATGTATAAAGTGATCATATGTCAAAAAATGACAGTTGTTCAATCTTTATTAAGGATATACAATCGATCACCTTGGGTGACAACGAATAAAAGAATCAATATGTAAGCAGTGAAGATTCATTAAGATATATAAAAATGAACTAACTGCTATCAACCAAAAAGATTGTACGATGGTAACTTTTCATGTCTCCCGACTATTTTCTCAACTCATACACAAATATCTATTTCAATAATCACCACATGTCATTCGATATTCAAAATACATACATTAAAAACAATCTAAACGACGTGCATAGTTGGGTGATTAATTATCATTTGTACATTGATGCTAACCCCTCAAATCAAGTTACAATAAAAGGTATATATGTAATAATTTCACTTTACATGAGATCGTGCTACGTTTAATTTGCAACTAATTATCTCAACAATCTGATATTTCATTAATTTGTTAGAGAAATAATAAATAAACTTGTAATTTACATATCCATTAACAGAAAACAAATTGTTATAAATTAGTTCGTAATATTAATCTATTACCACAATTTAAAATCACATTTTATGTTAATAACTTTTTTGTCTTATTCATATGATTATACAAAACTGATAAGATAATACCATCGTTTAAAACACTCCATACTACATTAGATAGTGGTTGACTTGACATATCATTTTCAATTATATCATCACAGTTGCCAAATTTCTGAATATAACACGACTCTTACCATATAACTCTTAAGCATTTCATTTTTTCTAAATTCCATTTGATTCGCTTATTTTTTTTATGTCTCAATCAAGTTTTTCTTTTCTTTAAATCAAGATATAGTGGTGATATTCTTTCAACATTTTGTGACAAGTTGAGCAATTTTATGGTGTTTTGATTTGCTACATCCAATAATTCATCCTTTTTGTATTGGTTTGATGATTTTTCTCATTGACGAACCTTTTCCATTTTAGGTCATTGTCTTTTTTCCCCCAAATAACGTGTAAATAATTTTTTATTACTCATTAAACAAACACAAAAAAAGTGATAAATAAAGTATTACTTATTCTTTGGAAAATGAGAATATACGGTTACTTATTCTTTGGAAAATGAGAATATACGGGGAGAAACTTATATTTATACAGTATTAATTTGGAACTTTTATCTGCGTAGTATTTGTTATATGTAATACTTACAGGGTGTTTTGTGTTTATTATTTTACATAGTTTTGTGATAGTGTATATTCTTTCATCTTTGAAAGCCTCTTCATTATCCATCATAGTTTTTATATCATGCTTTGTAGGCTATACCTTACTTTGTTTTTTCTTTTCTTTTAACGCTAATAGTTTTCATTTGTTACATATAACCCCACTATTTTCTTCACTTTCAACTTAGATCCCATATACTTTTTATTGTTTACAAATATTTAATTTTATGTCTAAGTCTAAAGTTTTCGAGTTAACACGCCGCAATGTGTGTTTGTGGTTCTAAAATTTTACCTCTATTTCTTTCACATTTCATGCATGCATTGTGCTTTACATGTCGGTCTAATTTTTGTACATTAACATGCCCCAATGGGGGTGCATGGTTCAAAGTTTTTACATATACATTTCCTTCGGTTTTATTTTTTCTTCTTGTATTCTTTTGTTTTCCGAACTTTTTTGATGTTAATGTAGGTCTTCGGAATGAATCGATTACAAGATTGACGAGATATATGTAGTGTGGAATCCTCTTAGTACTTTGTTATGCAGATACACGAACAATCACGAGATACGAACACAATAAAATACTATAAACAGAGGTACATTGATTATCAACTGTTTTGGTTACAACTAAATCAAACCACACACGAACTTGTACCAGAAAAACTATCTTGATACCTAAAGCCAACATGTTCTTATATAGATGAACATATTTGCCTGGGTTGCGCCTAGGGCAAACATGTTCGCACAAAGGCATGTCCGCCCAGGGCATCTTCACTTACATATCTTGTTTGCCTAACACTTAACTAGACAAACATTATATACGAAATACTAATATATCACCAATAAAACATCAACTATCTAAACAAGCATTTGTCACCCAAGATGCTCTAACAAACTCCCCATTGACAACTGCGTCTATATGTCTTCAAAATACAATCACTTGAACTTTTTGCACCCAACATGTAATCCTTTATCAATGCATAGCTTTAGAACTTTCTTGTACCTAGCAACTTCTTCTCTCCATCTTTCTTGAAAGAAGATCTGCATCCAATGAAGCTTCTTCAGATCATCCTTTGACAGGTTGATCAAATGTAAATAGTCATAAACTCTCAGCAACATTTTCTTATCATGATCTTCCATAACAACTTCACTTATGTCCTACTCAACATACCCCAACTTGAGATTTGCCAAGATGTTCTAAGGCATTTCTTCAATGGAACCTGCTTCAGACACTTCACAGGCTTATACACCTTCTTCATCCGTGATTTTCCTATTGTCGGATCAATCTTAGAGTCATCAGCAACTCTCTTTCCAACTCTATGGTTCAAGCACTCATACTTGTTAGGACTGACTTCCCTTTTGATAATCCGTGCAATATGGTCAGCTATCCCATCTTTACTCGGAATAGTTAGATCTTTCTAGGATAAGTCTTTGATTTCACACTTACGCAGTGAGCTAAACGCCTTCATCTTCTTCTTCTTCAAATATTGCAGCCCATCATATCTTATGATCACAAACAACTTAAGCTCATTATCATAAAAACAACTAATATTCCCTAAGTAAGCTTCTCAACCCCCTACCTCCCAAAATCTCATCCGAAATAATTGGACCCCACAACCTATTCACCATTACACAAAATCCCAATTTAATCATCCCTCCATTACACAACAACAAAAAAAAGTCAAACCAAACAACCAATGGATTAAACCAAAAAATCTTCAATAAAAGACCCAAAATACTTCAATTGCTACCTAAGAACGACCAATTAACTGGTTTTGGTCACATCCATCTTCAAACAAAGGTGGATTTGTTCAAAATCTGGTTGTTTTTAAGTCTGAATCACATTGTGCGCCATTAACCTTGTGTCAAATCCAATTGTTTCAGGGTCAGTTGAGTTCGAGATGATTGATGATGAAGGGCTGGATGATGATGACAGGGAGATGGTGTTGTTTGGTTCGTTGGATGATGGTAGGGGTTATGGTTAAAGTGGTGGTGGTGGGTTAATGAAGGGGTCATGTAGTATAGATTTTATAATATTTGTTTTGTAGTTTTTTTTTTCAAGAGAGTGATAAATAAGTAATTCACATGAACTTAACTGAAAACTTAACCTCCATCCAAGTCAGGGACAATGATGCGATAAAAAACAAACTAAAGACACTATCAATGTATTTTTGAAAAGTAGAGGACCAAAATTTAAATTTGTGCAAACCACATGGACTATCTGAGCACTTTAATCTAAATTTTAAATATGTTGATATTGAGACATGTAAGGTTTGCAGATTGCTTGTTTTTTAGAAGACCTTTCACTAAAAAAGGTTTTCATGACCTCTTCTTGGTGCAGATATGGACCTATGTCTTCTAACATCTTCCCACCTCTTCTCATCTCTTTTTTCTTCTTCTCTTCCCTTTTCTTCTTCTCCTCCTCCCTCCCCTCTGCCGTCACCGCTCCGCCCTCCGCCGCTGCCTCCTCCCCCTCCCCTCCTCGTCACCCTCCTCTCCACCGTCGATCACCGCCCTCTTCCCTTCTCCCCAACCCCAACGTCCCCTCTTCCTCCCTCCTCCTTGATGCCGTTGAACCCCCTCCCTCCTCCTAGTTAGGGATAGTGTCCTGATTGTATTTGATAACATCGTTGTTGTTGGTGTTGAAGCGGTTAGAGATTCAAAGGAGTTCGTCTCCTGATTGGAGATAGTATGAACCGAAGGCTAAGTTACAACATCTAGTGCATCTTGATTGAGCTATTGATATTATTAAATAAAATATGAGCAAGAAGGGGATGGTTATTAATCGGAACCCGAAGTCCAGCAAGATTTTAGGTTCATAAGAGATGAGATATTGAATGATTGGAAAGAAGAGTTGAAGATTGTATATGCCGCTAAGGTTTGATTATTAAAGAAATATAAAATATATAATTGTTTGTGGAGTATTGATTGTAGGCGTATTAGATACACAATTATATATAATATATAATAGGTCGTGGTGGCTTATGGTTATGATAGGTTGTGGTTGGTTATGGTTATGGTGGGTTGTGTTGGTTCACAGTGATTATGGTGGGTTACGGTTGTGGTTTTAGTTTATACTACAGACGCTAATAAACCAGCAGTCTTCTTCTTGCAGACTGCAGACCTTTGGTCCACCTCTTCTCCTGCATATGTCTGCAGATGTGGTCCGCAGACTGCAGACATTTTACCTCTTTAAAAACAAACAACACCTTAGATTCATTATTGAATTTCAGGTATGTTGTGCTATTTGGATATTTATGAATTCATAAAATTAAGTAAATTTTAAAAATTTTATATGCAGGAAATGTCATTTTTATGTTTTAGCCCAAAAAAATTAAGAAGTAGTCGCATATCAATCGCTAAATAGTTATCAAATCAGCCACAAAATTAGGTGTTGCAAAGATAGTCGGTTTGAAACCAGTTGCAACATTTGAGACAAAATTTCAATAGTTAAAAGTCGTCATGAAATGGTTACTGAAGAAACACCAATATAACAATCTATAAATATGAGCATAGTAAAGAGATATTTCTTATTAAGCTGGACAGCACAAGGACTCAAGATACAGATTATTACAGCGTTTCGACTATAATATATCTTTCTCAACTATGACTAAATTCTCTAGGGATTTCTCTGTCAAGGAGTGAATGAATCCCTTCTCCTTGGGGAGAAGGGGTATTTATAGGCCCTTGAGATGTCCTGGGATTGGTTGAGGTGAGAATGACAGCTAGCTGTACGATCGCACACCGTTGCCATGGTTGGCGATGTCCTTCTGCGATTGGTCCACGTGTCCACTGTCTGTCCTTTCTCTCCTTTTCTATACCTCGTACGTGCAGGTGATCATGAAGCAGGGAATAATGGCCTCTGATTGGCTACACGTCATTTTCGTTGTCGGATTACAGCTGTCACGTACGAGGTTACGTGCGAAGGCTTCTAGAAGGTTACGTGAGCGTAGTATGCTGACGTATGTAGAGTTGTGGGGCCGTGCGCACGCGCGGGTACATATCTCTTCAAGTCCCTCTAGTCTAGTGTTCTGTACGCGCAGCATGCAGGACACTGGACTTAGAGAAGAAAAAAAATATTGCGGGGGTAATTGGTGCTCTTTGTTTGTTTTGTGCGCCATATGCGCAGTGTGGAAGCAAGTGGGAAAGTGGCGCACGTCAGTAATTAATGCTCGCATCAGAACTGTCAAAGCACGTGGGTGAAAGGACAGGTTGGTAGCCAAAAAGTCTCTGGCGGTTGTACTGTGTCAGAGGCGTGGTGGGTCCCAGCTGTCGTTTCGTTCGACACAGTTTCTCTCTCTTTCTGACGTGTCACGTCCAGATTGGGCGGACGTGTAACACGAATGTAAACTCGCCGAGACAGATGGCTCCATCCTATTTACACCATTCCGTTCTTTCTTTTTCACCACACTTGTTCAAAATTTTCAAAACTTTCAACCTTCTTCTTTCAATCCGAAAAATCTCTCTTGCTTTTTACCTGGCAATTCTCTTCTTTTCATCCACTGTTGTTTTTAATCTGAAGATGGAGGGTCCATCCAATATTCCCAAAAAGAAGAAAAAGGGTGGGAAAAAAAGGTGATGACGGTTCCAAGAAGGGGCCGCCGCTTACCGGAGACGTGACGACGTCCTGGTCGAAGGGGGAGTTTAAAGTTTTTTGCAAAGATTATGGGATTCTCTCTGCTTATGGGGCTGAAGAGCCAGCTGAGGGCAAGACTATCCTCTAGCCACCCACTGGGAAAATAGGTGTTTATGCCACATTCTTTAGAGACTGTAACTTCAGGCGTCCCATGAGCAAACTACTGGGAACTTTTCTCCAGACAAAAGGCATTCACTTGAGCCAGGTGCATCCGGAACTGATGTCTAGTTTTATGTTTTTTGAATTTGGTTATCGGGCTCTGTATCTGGGGCCTGACGTTGATGTGTTTTACATTTTATATACTCTTTGCTCGGTGGAGAGTTGGGTGTCCTGCCGCCCGCGCCATGGCGTGTCGCCATGTGCGAGGTCTTGTGTTAAGAGTTTCCGGGAATGGAAACCGAAATTCTTCTAGGTGGCGGAGGGTGTGGTGCCGTTCAAGATGCACCGAAAGGACCTTGGGGAGGAGTTTGATAAGGTGGAGCTAATTCCTTATAATGGTAAGGTGTGGTTTGAGAAGTTGACTAGCCATCCCATGTACATTTGCTCTGTTCCCGAGACCGCTTTAGTGATGGCTGGCTTGAGCATGAAGTAAAATATTGAGGGGCGCAACCCTCATCTGACTGAAGATGGTAAAGGTGAGGAGTATTCTACGCCATCAATTTTGTTTTTTACTGTTAAAATGTTGCCTTAATTCACTTGTTGTGTTGTTTCTGCAGAGGTGGAGAATTTGTATCATATTCTACTCGGTGGCGATAATATGGGTTTCGCCTTTAAGGAATTGGCAGACGACGAGTTATATATTCTGGAGAAGGCGTGGGACACTTTGCGGCGCCCCAAGATTGGTGCTCCTGCGCAAACTTAGGAGGCGCCTCAGCTGCTTATAACAAAAGCAGGTGCGTCATGTCTGCCTTTTATCGATGTGTCCCTCGTTAACATGTTCATGCGAACGGGGTACCCATTTATTATAATATCAAGTGATGGCTCATCAGGATCGCGTGTGTCCTCATCTCCGCATGTATCGTCCGCAGGTGGCAGTGGTAAGGTGCCATCGCCTTTGTTTACAGCGGAAGATAGTGATGAGGAGACTGAGGTTGCTGAGTTTATTGTGAAGAGGGTGCAGAACCCAAAGAAGAAAGTTGAGGGTGGGAGTACCGGAGGTGAAGACTTTGGCTTTGGTTTGAACCACAATGTGGTGAGTCGTTACCTCGAAAACTATAACCCAACTGAACGCAGCTATGTTGAACTTTCAGATGCCTTTGTTTAGGATGAACCTACCACTGTTGACTTGACTAAGTCAGTGGATGATGTGGTGGTGACAAAGCCATTGACTGTCGAGACGACTGAGCTTCAACAAGTGCCTGAGGTAACTCCCCAAAAGAAGGCAAGGTCCAAGCGTTCAAGGTCGAAGCTTAGTTCTGCGGAAAAGGATGGTGTGAGGAGTTTGTCGTCCCCTGTTGGGAAAAAGAAGAAGCTGGATGAACTTGTCCATAATGCGGAGGATAGCTTTCTTGGTATGCTTCTCTTTCCATTTACTTGTTTTGTTTTCACAGACTTGTGCTTATTGATTTTTAATTCATGCGCAGCTGCCTTGGTTGGTGAAGGTAACCATGGGAATATTGTCACTACACCTTTTACTGAGGGTTTTGTGGTTAAGCCCTCTGAGAAGCAGAAGACGCCCTCTCCGGAGGCTCGCCTACCTAATCCTCATGTGGGGTCGCCACATCGTGACCCAACTCCGCCCACTTCTCCGTCCTCGAGCCAACCAACACTCGTTCCTTCTCTAGCTATTATGGAGGTGGCAATCATTACAGAGCCCCAGGGGTTGGAGATGGGTGGTGGTGCTGGGCGCATATCGCCCCTCGGGTATTAGTGGAAGTGTTGGGCAAGGGTTAGACTATGTAGGGGATGATGATGCTGAGAATAGAGTGTTGACAGAGATGGATGCTTTTTACTCAGGTGGTCACATTCCTAAAAGGGTTGAGGGTTCAAGGAATGTGTTTGCGCCGTCCTGGGTATTGACGCGTGACAGTAGGTTTTCGGGCTTAGAAAGTTGCCAGGAATTTCTCGGTAACTACATTCCACCGGCTAAGCGTGCGTTCCAGGCGACGCGTTCCTGGAACGACCTGTTGAATGATAACGTTGGGAGTTTAGCTAATTTTCTATCCACTTTTGCTGGGATCATGTGCCAGTAGGGGCCGTTGTCTCATGAAAAAGAAGATTTTGGGAAGGAAAGGGATCTGTTAGTGAAGGAACGCGATGAGTTGAGCCTGGCATTGAAGCGGGCTAAGTGGGATGCAGTAACTTTTAGGGAGGAGAGAGACAAAGTAAAGAATCATTTGTCTAAACGGGATAGTCAGTAGGCTGAGGAGTGCGCCATGACCAACAGTAAGTTGGAGGCATCCGCTGCGCGCAACAGGGCTATGATGACGTGTCAAAGCAAAATTTAGAGTTGCATGACCTCTTGAAGCAGTGGAACAAAGCCTTGATCTCGGCCTGTGACAGGTTAAGGGAAAATGATGAGGAGTTGGCTGAGTTGAAGGCACAGGTGACAGAGTTGGAGACAACCAATCTCAAGCTTGAGCAGGCCAACGCGGATTTGGAAGGTGAAGTGCTGGATACCAGGGAGGAGGCTCGCTTGCCTCAAGAGGATCGTGAGTGGTTGCTCGCAAGTTGTGTACCTGACGTTTGATCTGAACTTGCCTATTTGCTTTCTTGTGTTCTTTACCTTTTATTTATGTTTAACTGTTTGGTTGCAGGTTGCCCATTATGTTAGGAATTGCGATGAGGTGCGCAATGCTGTTGCTGGGGTGAACGCGGCCGCGAAGCTTGTGGGGCGCAAGGTCGGGTTCATTGAGGGATACCAAAACGCTAAAGATGGTAAGGCGCTCGAAGAGTTTGTGCTTTATGACAAAGATCTTCACGCTGTACTTGCCAAGAAGGCTGCGGAATATGATAATCTTGAATAAGGGCTGGTGGAGTTTGTTGTGAGTCATAAAGATCGCCCTTCATGCTATAAGATGAAGCAATCCGTCGAGAAGCAAGGGCTTGTTCATATGATGCAGAAGAAGTCTGGCTTAAAAGCGCAGAAAGAGGTTGCGGGAGAGGGTAGCCGCCCAGAGACCAGTGAGAAGCTGGACTTGTCTGGATTTGATGACGATGACTTTAGCGATTCCTCTTCTGATGACAAGGCTGAATAACCACTTCCGCGTGTGTGTATGTTTTGTTGATGTTTGGTCTTTGGAAACAACCCAGAAAATTCATGTTTATGTTTCTGAAATTTTAAGGGTCTGTAAGACAATTTACTTTTAACTGCTTGTGCGCATGGTTTATTTAGGTTGTTATTACTCATGCTTGTTTACAATGTTGTTTATTTATCATGGGTGCGCTTAAACGTCCATGTGGCTAATGTCATTGCAGTTTGTTTATGCGTGGTTTGTGACAACTGTTTGGACAGGGTAGCACGCACCACAGCTTAATGTTGTGACTTACTTATACAGCTTTGTCCATGGTTGCGCTTTACTGTGCAACGTAGATTGGGACTGATGTTATTACACAACTTAGTTCTGAGTTGCATTTTATTATGCAGCGCAGTTTAGAGATTGGGTGTTACTGCGCAATGCAGTTTAAGGATTGTGTGTTACTACGCAATGTAGTTTAAGGATTGCGTGTTACTACGCAATGTAGTTTAGAGACTGCACTTTGCTGTGCAAGTTAGTTTTAAAGATTGCATTTTACTATGCGATTTAGTTCTAAGAATTGCATTTTACTATGCAATTTTAGTTTAAGGATGGCATTTTACTATGCAATTTAGTTTTAGGATTGCATTTTACTATGCAATTTTACTTTAAGGATTGCATTTTACTATGCAATTTAGTTCAGGAGCTGTTTCACGTTGGGTAGTGTCGGCTTGATTGATGTAAAAGAATGAATAACAATAGTATGAATGTTTAAAAACGAAAGGTTGCTGCATTCATTCATTTGATTGGCTAAGTTGCCTTCATTACAATAGGAAAAGTAAATTACATATAACACTTTCTAAATTGTGCCGCGTTCCGTGTGTGCGGTACAACCTCTTCTTCCACATTGTTTAACTTTTACGCTCCCTTTCCAAAGACCTCCGCAATGTGGTAGGGTCCCTCCCAAGTAGGTGTGAGTTTTCCGTGTGGGAATGCGTCGCTGGCCTCATTGTTTCGAAACACAAAGTCTCCTTTCCGGAAGGTGTTAAGTTTGACTCTGGCATTGAAGTATTTTTCCAGTTGTTTCTTGTAATTTACTTCTTTTACAGCTGCCAAGTCTCTGCGCTCTTCCAGTAGGTCCAGGTTGAGGCGCAGTTCTGTTTCATTGTTTGTGCGGCTTGCGAAGTGGACTCTGGCGGGGGGCAGCCGATCTCTGCTGGGATCATAGCTTCTGAGCCATATGTTAGGCTGAAAGGGGTTTCACCCGTGCTTGTTTTTGTAAGTGCGTGATTCGCCCATAGCATGTTGGGTAACTCCTCACCCTAGGCTTTCCCTTTGGTTCCATGTCTTGACTTGATTCCTTCCACTAAGCTGTGGTTGGCGCGTTCCATCTGGCCATTGCCTTGTGGGTGCACAACAGAGGTGAAGACTGGTTGTTTGTGTAGGTCGTTGTACCATTTTAGCAACCCCTTGTCCGTAAATTGGGTACCATTATCCGTGACAATCGTCATGGGTAGGCCGAAGCGGCAAATGATAAATTCCCAAATGATTTTTTTCACCTGCTTTGCCGTGATTTCTGCAAGCGGCTTGGCCTCCACCCATTTTTTTGAAGTAGTCGATAGCAACTATCAGGTATTTTCTCTTGCCGATTGTCATCGGAAATGGTACGACAACGTCGATTGCTCATTATTGAAATGGCCAGGCGGAGGTTACTGGTATCAGATCATTCGTCGGGCATAGGGTGTTGGGCGCATGGCGTTGGCATGAATCACAACGGTGGATGATTTTCTTGGTGTCCAAGTGCATGCCTGGCCATTAGTATCCCACGTTCATGATCTTTGCGACTACCATGCGCGGCCCTACGTCGATCCCACAAATTCCTTCATGTATTTCCCGGATCAATTAATCTGCATTGTTTGCATCAACACACCTTATAGCGGCCCTAGATAAGATTTTATGTATAACACTCCATCTTGCATTTGGTACTGTAAGGCTTTGTGTTGTATTTTCTTCGCGTCTGCGCGTTTATCTGGGAGCGCACCTGTAGTGAGGTATGACAAAATTGGGGTCATCCAGCTGTCAACACCCGTTTGGATGACGTGGACTTCCTTGGGTGGAACAGACGGCTCATTCATGACTTCCACTCGGACCTATTTTGCTAAATGGGCGAAGCTTGTTGATGCCATTTTTCTTAGAGCGTCCGGCTTGTTTTGACTGCGGCTGATGTGGACGATGGTGCAAGATGCGAAGTTGTTCATCAGCTCTTTTGCTCGCTGGAGGTACAGGATCATTGACGGATCTTTTGCTTCATACTTGCCTGTGATTTGACTTGCTACTAACATGGAGTCAACATGTGCGACGACGTGCTTTGCGTCCAGCTTCCGTGTCATGCGCAGACCTGCTAGAAGGGCTTCATATTCGGCTTCGTTGTTTGTTGTCTTGAATTCCAGTCGGATTGCATATGTGAATTCCACACCTTCTGGGCTTACAATCCGCAAGCCGACGCCTATGCCATCTTCGTTTAATACCCTGTGTGTGTAGAGGTTCCAAACAGCTTTATCATCACATTCTGCTTGAATTCTTGCTCTGCTTTACATTCCTCGATTTTTTCTTGTGGTACTTCAGCTATGAAATCTGCTAAGACTTGACCTTTGATGGCTGGGTGGGTCTTGTAGAAGATGGTGTGTTCACCCAGTTCAATGTCCCATTTTGCTAACCTGCCTGATAACCCTGGCTTGGAGAGCACGTTGTTTAGCTTGTAGGCGCTGAGTACGTTAATTGGATGGCCTTGGAAGTACATGCGCATGCGCGAGGGATGAACCAATGCCAAAACCAATTTTTCCATAGTCGAGTACCTGGTTTCTGCATCTGTTAGGGCTCTGCTAATGTAATAGATTGGGGTTTGCACCAACTTTCGATCAACCATCAGCACCGCACTTACTGCCTTCCCTGTTGCGCAGAAATACATCGTTAATGGTTCTTCGGGGAGCAGGGCAATGAGGGTTGGTAGGTCCATCAAGCATGCCTTCATGTCTTGGAATACTTCGTCTGCCTCAGCAGTCAATTTAAATTGATTCTTCTTCAAGCAGCTCTTTAGAGTCTTAATGAATGGGATTGACTTGCTCACATGGTGTGACAGGAAGCGGTTGTTTGCCACCAAGCGTCCGCTCAGCGTTTGCACCACTTTCAATGTTGAGGAAAAGGCCATCTGTGCAATAGCTTGAATTTTTTCTAGGTTCGGGCGAAACCCATCTTTGGTGAAAACCACCCCTAGGAATTTTCCTTCCTGCATCCCAAATGCGCATTTGCATGGGTTGAGCTTCATATGGATCTCCTTCAAATGTTTGAACATTTCTTCGATGTCTTTTAACATCTGATTTTCTTCTCTGCTTTTGATGACCAGGTCATCTACATACACCTCCAGATTCTTACCAATCTGTTGCGCTAATGCGTGGTCCATCAACCGTTGGTATGTGGCGCCTGAATTTTTCAGACCAAAGGGCATTTTGGTGTAGCAGAAAACGCCTTTGTCCGTTCTGAAAGCTGTTTTATCTTCGTCGTCAAGTGCCATTTGGATCTGGTGGTAGCCTTTGTAGGCATCCAGAAAGCATTTAAATCGGAAGGGCACTTGGGAGTCTATCTTGAGATCAATTTCTGGTAGTGGGTTACAGTCTTTCGGGCAGGCCTTGTTGAGGTCTGTCTAGTCTACACACATTCTCCACCCACCATTGCTCTTTGTAACCATGACTGGGTTTGTGACCCAACTCTGGTACCTTGTTTCTCTCAAGATTCATGCTTTCAATAGCTCGTCCCCTTATTCGTTCATTGCCTTGGTTTTTTCTGCGCCCATGCTTCTGCGCTTTTGCACATTGGGCTCTACTAACCGATAAGTGTTGAGCCTGTGTTGAACGAGTTCTTGTGGGACCCCCCCATGTCTGATGGTTGCCACGCGAAAACGTCCATGTTTCTTTTGAGCAACTACTTTAGATGATCCCGAATGTTCTCAGAGATGGCTGGCCCCATCGTGATTGTTTGTACTGGGAACTTTGGATTTAGGATACATTTCTCCAGCTCTGTGCGCGGGCTCGCCTTGATCATCTTGGCAGGGTGAGGTTCTTCTGTCATGGAGCATTTCTGATTAGCCCATAAAATTGCCACACCCTTGGGATGGGAAAACCGATGGCGCCGTGAACTGTGGAAGGGACCATGTTGTAGGATGCCATGGAGTCACGCCCCAGGATGATGTCATACTTTTATTTTGCTGGGAACACGAGGAAAGTGATTTCTTCTGTTCTTGAGCGGGTTTTGTCCCCGAGGGTGAGATGAAAAGAGATCTCCCCTAGTGGGGTTATCAACTCGTTCGAGAATCCCATGATCGGGAGTTGATGGGGCGCAGGAATTCTTTGTCTTCATCATCTAACAAGTTAAAGCAATGCTCATACATGATATCGGGATTGCTCCCAGTATCCATGAATGCGCGTGTGGTTCGATAATGATCAAAGATGGCTGTGACAATGAGTGCGCGAGTGGAGGAATGTCCACTTTTGACTGTGGGGAAACATACATGTTGCTCCTTCCACCCCGCAACTTGTTCGGTTTTGCGCTTGTTATGCCTGCGCCAGTTGCTGTGAATCATCATACTCACATTCTTGATTTTCTTTTAAGGTGGCCCCTCATTTTGCTTGCGCTCGACATTCTTAAGAAGGTTTCCAAGCTTGCCAAATTTCAGAGCTTGTTCTATGGCCGTCTTAAGATGGAAACACATGTCCGTTTGAAGCCCAATGTCTTGACGATATGCGCAGAACTTGTTGGGGTCCAGAGCGTCTCTCTTTTTGATAACTCTTGGTTCTGGGAAGTCTACTTGCTCTGTTGCCAAGACTTGCGCTGGTGTTTTCGTCAGAGGTGTCTAAGAAATGTGACTACGCCTTGCTGACTTGTGATCAGAAGATGGATGAATCTTGTGCTCTATGACTTCAGAGGGTTATGTATCGGCTTGGGGAGCTCCCTGGAGCCTGTTCCAGACGGATCCTTTACCTCTCCTGTCGTTCCTGTTATTTCTGTTTTGGACAGACTAAGCTTGTGCATCTGTGTATTGCGAAGCAAGCACTCGGCTCCAGACTAACAGCTCTCTCAATGCACTCTTATGTCTTCGCACCTCGCATGATTTCTTCCCATGTGTTTGGCATTCCAGTGCAGCCTGCGAGGGTGCAGATTAGAGGATCGCAACGCACACCTTGCTTGAAAGTTACTTTCATTAACTCAATATTGACAGGTCCTATCTGAAGAGCTTCACTGAAGATGGTAAAGGTGAGGAGTATTCTACGCCATCAATTTTGTTTTTTACTGTTAAAATGTTGCCTTAATTCACTTGTTGTGTTGTTTCTGCAGAGGTGGAGAATTTGTATCATATTCTACTCGGTGGCGATAATATGGGTTTCGCCTTTAAGGAATTGGCAGACGACGAGTTATATATTCTGGAGAAGGCGTGGGACACTTTGCGGCGCCCCAAGATTGGTGCTCCTGCGCAAACTTAGGAGGCGCCTCAGCTGCTTATAACAAAAGCAGGTGCGTCATGTCTGCCTTTTATCGATGTGTCCCTCGTTAACATGTTCATGCGAACGGGGTACCCATTTATTATAATATCAAGTGATGGCTCATCAGGATCGCGTGTGTCCTCATCTCCGCATGTATCGTCCGCAGGTGGCAGTGGTAAGGTGCCATCGCCTTTGTTTACAGCGGAAGATAGTGATGAGGAGACTGAGGTTGCTGAGTTTATTGTGAAGAGGGTGCAGAACCCAAAGAAGAAAGTTGAGGGTGGGAGTACCGGAGGTGAAGACTTTGGCTTTGGTTTGAACCACAATGTGGTGAGTCGTTACCTCGAAAACTATAACCCAACTGAACGCAGCTATGTTGAACTTTCAGATGCCTTTGTTTAGGATGAACCTACCACTGTTGACTTGACTAAGTCAGTGGATGATGTGGTGGTGACAAAGCCATTGACTGTCGAGACGACTGAGCTTCAACAAGTGCCTGAGGTAACTCCCCAAAAGAAGGCAAGGTCCAAGCGTTCAAGGTCGAAGCTTAGTTCTGCGGAAAAGGATGGTGTGAGGAGTTTGTCGTCCCCTGTTGGGAAAAAGAAGAAGCTGGATGAACTTGTCCATAATGCGGAGGATAGCTTTCTTGGTATGCTTCTCTTTCCATTTACTTGTTTTGTTTTCACAGACTTGTGCTTATTGATTTTTAATTCATGCGCAGCTGCCTTGGTTGGTGAAGGTAACCATGGGAATATTGTCACTACACCTTTTACTGAGGGTTTTGTGGTTAAGCCCTCTGAGAAGCAGAAGACGCCCTCTCCGGAGGCTCGCCTACCTAATCCTCATGTGGGGTCGCCACATCGTGACCCAACTCCGCCCACTTCTCCGTCCTCGAGCCAACCAACACTCGTTCCTTCTCTAGCTATTATGGAGGTGGCAATCATTACAGAGCCCCAGGGGTTGGAGATGGGTGGTGGTGCTGGGCGCATATCGCCCCTCGGGTATTAGTGGAAGTGTTGGGCAAGGGTTAGACTATGTAGGGGATGATGATGCTGAGAATAGAGTGTTGACAGAGATGGATGCTTTTTACTCAGGTGGTCACATTCCTAAAAGGGTTGAGGGTTCAAGGAATGTGTTTGCGCCGTCCTGGGTATTGACGCGTGACAGTAGGTTTTCGGGCTTAGAAAGTTGCCAGGAATTTCTCGGTAACTACATTCCACCGGCTAAGCGTGCGTTCCAGGCGACGCGTTCCTGGAACGACCTGTTGAATGATAACGTTGGGAGTTTAGCTAATTTTCTATCCACTTTTGCTGGGATCATGTGCCAGTAGGGGCCGTTGTCTCATGAAAAAGAAGATTTTGGGAAGGAAAGGGATCTGTTAGTGAAGGAACGCGATGAGTTGAGCCTGGCATTGAAGCGGGCTAAGTGGGATGCAGTAACTTTTAGGGAGGAGAGAGACAAAGTAAAGAATCATTTGTCTAAACGGGAGAGTCAGTAGGCTGAGGAGTGCGCCATGACCAACAGTAAGTTGGAGGCATCCGCTGCGCGCAACAGGGCTATGATGACGTGTCAAAGCAAAATTTAGAGTTGCATGACCTCTTGAAGCAGTGGAACAAAGCCTTGATCTCGGCCTGTGACAGGTTAAGGGAAAATGATGAGGAGTTGGCTGAGTTGAAGGCACAGGTGACAGAGTTGGAGACAACCAATCTCAAGCTTGAGCAGGCCAACGCGGATTTGGAAGGTGAAGTGCTGGATACCAGGGAGGAGGCTCGCTTGCCTCAAGAGGATCGTGAGTGGTTGCTCGCAAGTTGTGTACCTGACGTTTGATCTGAACTTGCCTATTTGCTTTCTTGTGTTCTTTACCTTTTATTTATGTTTAACTGTTTGGTTGCAGGTTGCCCATTATGTTAGGAATTGCGATGAGGTGCGCAATGCTGTTGCTGGGGTGAACGCGGCCGCGAAGCTTGTGGGGCGCAAGGTCGGGTTCATTGAGGGATACCAAAACGCTAAAGATGGTAAGGCGCTCGAAGAGTTTGTGCTTTATGACAAAGATCTTCACGCTGTACTTGCCAAGAAGGCTGCGGAATATGATAATCTTGAATAAGGGCTGGTGGAGTTTGTTGTGAGTCATAAAGATCGCCCTTCATGCTATAAGATGAAGCAATCCGTCGAGAAGCAAGGGCTTGTTCATATGATGCAGAAGAAGTCTGGCTTAAAAGCGCAGAAAGAGGTTGCGGGAGAGGGTAGCCGCCCAGAGACCAGTGAGAAGCTTGACTTGTCTGGATTTGATGACGATGACTTTAGCGATTCCTCTTCTGATGACAAGGCTGAATAACCACTTCCGCGTGTGTGTATGTTTTGTTGATGTTTGGTCTTTGGAAACAACCCAGAAAATTCATGTTTATGTTTCTGAAATTTTAAGGGTCTGTAAGACAATTTACTTTTAACTGCTTGTGCGCATGGTTTATTTAGGTTGTTATTACTCATGCTTGTTTACAATGTTGTTTATTTATCATGGGTGCGCTTAAACGTCCATGTGGCTAATGTCATTGCAGTTTGTTTATGCGTGGTTTGTGACAACTGTTTGGACAGGGTAGCACGCACCACAGCTTAATGTTGTGACTTACTTATACAGCTTTGTCCATGGTTGCGCTTTACTGTGCAACGTAGATTGGGACTGATGTTATTACACAACTTAGTTCTGAGTTGCATTTTATTATGCAGCGCAGTTTAGAGATTGGGTGTTACTGCGCAATGCAGTTTAAGGATTGTGTGTTACTACGCAATGTAGTTTAAGGATTGCGTGTTACTACGCAATGTAGTTTAGAGACTGCACTTTGCTGTGCAAGTTAGTTTTAAAGATTGCATTTTACTATGCGATTTAGTTCTAAGAATTGCATTTTACTATGCAATTTTAGTTTAAGGATGGCATTTTACTATGCAATTTAGTTTTAGGATTGCATTTTACTATGCAATTTTACTTTAAGGATTGCATTTTACTATGCAATTTAGTTCAGGAGCTGTTTCACGTTGGGTAGTGTCGGCTTGATTGATGTAAAAGAATGAATAACAATAGTATGAATGTTTAAAAACGAAAGGTTGCTGCATTCATTCATTTGATTGGCTAAGTTGCCTTCATTACAATAGGAAAAGTAAATTACATATAACACTTTCTAAATTGTGCCGCGTTCCGTGTGTGCGGTACAACCTCTTCTTCCACATTGTTTAACTTTTACGCTCCCTTTCCAAAGACCTCCGCAATGTGGTAGGGTCCCTCCCAAGTAGGTGTGAGTTTTCCGTGTGGGAATGCGTCGCTGGCCTCATTGTTTCGAAACACAAAGTCTCCTTTCCGGAAGGTGTTAAGTTTGACTCTGGCATTGAAGTATTTTTCCAGTTGTTTCTTGTAATTTACTTCTTTTACAGCTGCCAAGTCTCTGCGCTCTTCCAGTAGGTCCAGGTTGAGGCGCAGTTCTGTTTCATTGTTTGTGCGGCTTGCGAAGTGGACTCTGGCGGGGGGCAGCCGATCTCTGCTGGGATCATAGCTTCTGAGCCATATGTTAGGCTGAAAGGGGTTTCACCCGTGCTTGTTTTTGTAAGTGCGTGATTCGCCCATAGCATGTTGGGTAACTCCTCACCCTAGGCTTTCCCTTTGGTTCCATGTCTTGACTTGATTCCTTCCACTAAGCTGTGGTTGGCGCGTTCCATCTGGCCATTGCCTTGTGGGTGCACAACAGAGGTGAAGACTGGTTGTTTGTGTAGGTCGTTGTACCATTTTAGCAACCCCTTGTCCGTAAATTGGGTACCATTATCCGTGACAATCGTCATGGGTAGGCCGAAGCGGCAAATGATAAATTCCCAAATGATTTTTTTCACCTGCTTTGCCGTGATTTCTGCAAGCGGCTTGGCCTCCACCCATTTTTTTGAAGTAGTCGATAGCAACTATCAGGTATTTTCTCTTGCCGATTGTCATCGGAAATGGTACGACAACGTCGATTGCTCATTATTGAAATGGCCAGGCGGAGGTTACTGGTATCAGATCATTCGTCGGGCATAGGGTGTTGGGCGCATGGCGTTGGCATGAATCACAACGGTGGATGATTTTCTTGGTGTCCAAGTGCATGCCTGGCCATTAGTATCCCACGTTCATGATCTTTGCGACTACCATGCGCGGCCCTACGTCGATCCCACAAATTCCTTCATGTATTTCCCGGATCAATTAATCTGCATTGTTTGCATCAACACACCTTATAGCGGCCCTAGATAAGATTTTATGTATAACACTCCATCTTGCATTTGGTACTGTAAGGCTTTGTGTTGTATTTTCTTCGCGTCTGCGCGTTTATCTGGGAGCGCACCTGTAGTGAGGTATGACAAAATTGGGGTCATCCAGCTGTCAACACCCGTTTGGATGACGTGGACTTCCTTGGGTGGAACAGACGGCTCATTCATGACTTCCACTCGGACCTATTTTGCTAAATGGGCGAAGCTTGTTGATGCCATTTTTCTTAGAGCGTCCGGCTTGTTTTGACTGCGGCTGATGTGGACGATGGTGCAAGATGCGAAGTTGTTCATCAGCTCTTTTGCTCGCTGGAGGTACAGGATCATTGACGGATCTTTTGCTTCATACTTGCCTGTGATTTGACTTGCTACTAACATGGAGTCAACATGTGCGACGACGTGCTTTGCGTCCAGCTTCCGTGTCATGCGCAGACCTGCTAGAAGGGCTTCATATTCGGCTTCGTTGTTTGTTGTCTTGAATTCCAGTCGGATTGCATATGTGAATTCCACACCTTCTGGGCTTACAATCCGCAAGCCGACGCCTATGCCATCTTCGTTTAATACCCTGTGTGTGTAGAGGTTCCAAACAGCTTTATCATCACATTCTGCTTGAATTCTTGCTCTGCTTTACATTCCTCGATTTTTTCTTGTGGTACTTCAGCTATGAAATCTGCTAAGACTTGACCTTTGATGGCTGGGTGGGTCTTGTAGAAGATGGTGTGTTCACCCAGTTCAATGTCCCATTTTGCTAACCTGCCTGATAACCCTGGCTTGGAGAGCACGTTGTTTAGCTTGTAGGCGCTGAGTACGTTAATTGGATGGCCTTGGAAGTACATGCGCATGCGCGAGGGATGAACCAATGCCAAAACCAATTTTTCCATAGTCGAGTACCTGGTTTCTGCATCTGTTAGGGCTCTGCTAATGTAATAGATTGGGGTTTGCACCAACTTTCGATCAACCATCAGCACCGCACTTACTGCCTTCCCTGTTGCGCAGAAATACATCGTTAATGGTTCTTCGGGGAGCAGGGCAATGAGGGTTGGTAGGTCCATCAAGCATGCCTTCATGTCTTGGAATACTTCGTCTGCCTCAGCAGTCAATTTAAATTGATTCTTCTTCAAGCAGCTCTTTAGAGTCTTAATGAATGGGATTGACTTGCTCACATGGTGTGACAGGAAGCGGTTGTTTGCCACCAAGCGTCCGCTCAGCGTTTGCACCACTTTCAATGTTGAGGAAAAGGCCATCTGTGCAATAGCTTGAATTTTTTCTAGGTTCGGGCGAAACCCATCTTTGGTGAAAACCACCCCTAGGAATTTTCCTTCCTGCATCCCAAATGCGCATTTGCATGGGTTGAGCTTCATATGGATCTCCTTCAAATGTTTGAACATTTCTTCGATGTCTTTTAACATCTGATTTTCTTCTCTGCTTTTGATGACCAGGTCATCTACATACACCTCCAGATTCTTACCAATCTGTTGCGCTAATGCGTGGTCCATCAACCGTTGGTATGTGGCGCCTGAATTTTTCAGACCAAAGGGCATTTTGGTGTAGCAGAAAATGCCTTTGTCCGTTCTGAAAGCTGTTTTATCTTCGTCGTCAAGTGCCATTTGGATCTGGTGGTAGCCTTTGTAGGCATCCAGAAAGCATTTAAATCGGAAGGGCACTTGGGAGTCTATCTTGAGATCAATTTCTGGTAGTGGGTTACAGTCTTTCGGGCAGGCCTTGTTGAGGTCTGTCTAGTCTACACACATTCTCCACCCACCATTGCTCTTTGTAACCATGACTGGGTTTGTGACCCAACTCTGGTACCTTGTTTCTCTCAAGATTCATGCTTTCAATAGCTCGTCCCCTTATTCGTTCATTGCCTTGGTTTTTTCTGCGCCCATGCTTCTGCGCTTTTGCACATTGGGCTCTACTAACCGATAAGTGTTGAGCCTGTGTTGAACGAGTTCTTGTGGGACCCCCCCATGTCTGATGGTTGCCACGCGAAAACGTCCATGTTTCTTTTGAGCAACTACTTTAGATGATCCCGAATGTTCTCAGAGATGGCTGGCCCCATCGTGATTGTTTGTACTGGGAACTTTGGATTTAGGATACATTTCTCCAGCTCTGTGCGCGGGCTCGCCTTGATCATCTTGGCAGGGTGAGGTTCTTCTGTCATGGAGCATTTCTGATTAGCCCATAAAATTGCCACACCCTTGGGATGGGAAAACCGATGGCGCCGTGAACTGTGGAAGGGACCATGTTGTAGGATGCCATGGAGTCACGCCCCAGGATGATGTCATACTTTTATTTTGCTGGGAACACGAGGAAAGTGATTTCTTCTGTTCTTGAGCGGGTTTTGTCCCCGAGGGTGAGATGAAAAGAGATCTCCCCTAGTGGGGTTATCAACTCGTTCGAGAATCCCATGATCGGGAGTTGATGGGGCGCAGGAATTCTTTGTCTTCATCATCTAACAAGTTAAAGCAATGCTCATACATGATATCGGGATTGCTCCCAGTATCCATGAATGCGCGTGTGGTTCGATAATGATCAAAGATGGCTGTGACAATGAGTGCGCGAGTGGAGGAATGTCCACTTTTGACTGTGGGGAAACATACATGTTGCTCCTTCCACCCCGCAACTTGTTCGGTTTTGCGCTTGTTATGCCTGCGCCAGTTGCTGTGAATCATCATACTCACATTCTTGATTTTCTTTTAAGGTGGCCCCTCATTTTGCTTGCGCTCGACATTCTTAAGAAGGTTTCCAAGCTTGCCAAATTTCAGAGCTTGTTCTATGGCCGTCTTAAGATGGAAACACATGTCCGTTTGAAGCCCAATGTCTTGACGATATGCGCAGAACTTGTTGGGGTCCAGAGCGTCTCTCGTTTTGATAACTCTTGGTTCTGGGAAGTCTACTTGCTCTGTTGCCAAGACTTGCGCTGGTGTTTTCGTCAGAGGTGTCTAAGAAATGTGACTACGCCTTGCTGACTTGTGATCAGAAGATGGATGAATCTTGTGCTCTATGACTTCAGAGGGTTATGTATCGGCTTGGGGAGCTCCCTGGAGCCTGTTCCAGACGGATCCTTTACCTCTCCTGTCGTTCCTGTTATTTCTGTTTTGGACAGACTAAGCTTGTGCATCTGTGTATTGCGAAGCAAGCACTCGGCTCCAGACTAACAGCTCTCTCAATGCACTCTTATGTCTTCGCACCTCGCATGATTTCTTCCCATGTGTTTGGCATTCCAGTGCAGCCTGCGAGGGTGCAGATTAGAGGATCGCAACGCACACCTTGCTTGAAAGTTACTTTCATTAACTCAATATTGACAGGTCCTATCTGAAGAGCTTCACTGAAGATGGTAAAGGTGAGGAGTATTCTACGCCATCAATTTTGTTTTTTACTGTTAAAATGTTGCCTTAATTCACTTGTTGTGTTGTTTCTGCAGAGGTGGAGAATTTGTATCATATTCTACTCGGTGGCGATAATATGGGTTTCGCCTTTAAGGAATTGGCAGACGACGAGTTATATATTCTGGAGAAGGCGTGGGACACTTTGCGGCGCCCCAAGATTGGTGCTCCTGCGCAAACTTAGGAGGCGCCTCAGCTGCTTATAACAAAAGCAGGTGCGTCATGTCTGCCTTTTATCGATGTGTCCCTCGTTAACATGTTCATGCGAACGGGGTACCCATTTATTATAATATCAAGTGATGGCTCATCAGGATCGCGTGTGTCCTCATCTCCGCATGTATCGTCCGCAGGTGGCAGTGGTAAGGTGCCATCGCCTTTGTTTACAGCGGAAGATAGTGATGAGGAGACTGAGGTTGCTGAGTTTATTGTGAAGAGGGTGCAGAACCCAAAGAAGAAAGTTGAGGGTGGGAGTACCGGAGGTGAAGACTTTGGCTTTGGTTTGAACCACAATGTGGTGAGTCGTTACCTCGAAAACTATAACCCAACTGAACGCAGCTATGTTGAACTTTCAGATGCCTTTGTTTAGGATGAACCTACCACTGTTGACTTGACTAAGTCAGTGGATGATGTGGTGGTGACAAAGCCATTGACTGTCGAGACGACTGAGCTTCAACAAGTGCCTGAGGTAACTCCCCAAAAGAAGGCCAGGTCCAAGCGTTCAAGGTCGAAGCTTAGTTCTGCGGAAAAGGATGGTGTGAGGAGTTTGTCGTCCCCTGTTGGGAAAAAGAAGAAGCTGGATGAACTTGTCCATAATGCGGAGGATAGCTTGCTTGGTATGCTTCTCTTTCCATTTACTTGTTTTGTTTTCACAGACTTGTGCTTATTGATTTTTAATTCATGCGCAGCTGCCTTGGTTGGTGAAGGTAACCATGGGAATATTGTCACTACACCTTTTACTGAGGGTTTTGTGGTTAAGCCCTCTGAGAAGCAGAAGACGCCCTCTCCGGAGGCTCGCCTACCTAATCCTCATGTGGGGTCGCCACATCGTGACCCAACTCCGCCCACTTCTCCGTCCTCGAGCCAACCAACACTCGTTCCTTCTCTAGCTATTATGGAGGTGGCAATCATTACAGAGCCCCAGGGGTTGGAGATGGGTGGTGGTGCTGGGCGCATATCGCCCCTCGGGTATTAGTGGAAGTGTTGGGCAAGGGTTAGACTATGTAGGGGATGATGATGCTGAGAATAGAGTGTTGACAGAGATGGATGCTTTTTACTCAGGTGGTCACATTCCTAAAAGGGTTGAGGGTTCAAGGAATGTGTTTGCGCCGTCCTGGGTATTGACGCGTGACAGTAGGTTTTCGGGCTTAGAAAGTTGCCAGGAATTTCTCGGTAACTACATTCCGCCGGCTAAGCGTGCGTTCCAGGCGACGCGTTCCTGGAACGACCTGTTGAATGATAACGTTGGGAGTTTAGCTAATTTTCTATCCACTTTTGCTGGGATCATGTGCCAGTAGGGGCCGTTGTCTCATGAAAAAGAAGATTTTGGGAAGGAAAGGGATCTGTTAGTGAAGGAACGCGATGAGTTGAGCCTGGCATTGAAGCGGGCTAAGTGGGATGCAGTAACTTTTAGGGAGGAGAGAGACAAAGTAAAGAATCATTTGTCTAAACGGGAGAGTCAGTAGGCTGAGGAGTGCGCCATGACCAACAGTAAGTTGGAGGCATCCGCTGCGCGCAACAGGGCTATGATGACGTGTCAAAGCAAAATTTAGAGTTGCATGACCTCTTGAAGCAGTGGAACAAAGCCTTGATCTCGGCCTGTGACAGGTTAAGGGAAAATGATGAGGAGTTGGCTGAGTTGAAGGCACAGGTGACAGAGTTGGAGACAACCAATCTCAAGCTTGAGCAGGCCAACGCGGATTTGGAAGGTGAAGTGCTGGATACCAGGGAGGAGGCTCGCTTGCCTCAAGAGGATCGTGAGTGGTTGCTCGCAAGTTGTGTACCTGACGTTTGATCTGAACTTGCCTATTTGCTTTCTTGTGTTCTTTACCTTTTATTTATGTTTAACTGTTTGGTTGCAGGTTGCCCATTATGTTAGGAATTGCGATGAGGTGCGCAATGCTGTTGCTGGGGTGAACGCGGCCGCGAAGCTTGTGGGGCGCAAGGTCGGGTTCATTGAGGGATACCAAAACGCTAAAGATGGTAAGGCGCTCGAAGAGTTTGTGCTTTATGACAAAGATCTTCACGCTGTACTTGCCAAGAAGGCTGCGGAATATGATAATCTTGAATAAGGGCTGGTGGAGTTTGTTGTGAGTCATAAAGATCGCCCTTCATGCTATAAGATGAAGCAATCCTTCGAGAAGCAAGGGCTTGTTCATATGATGCAGAAGAAGTCTGGCTTAAAAGCGCAGAAAGAGGTTGCGGGAGAGGGTAGTCGCCCAGAGACCAGTGAGAAGCTGGACTTGTCTGGATTTGATGACGATGACTTTAGCGATTCCTCTTCTGATGACAAGGCTGAATAACCACTTCCGCGTGTGTGTATGTTTTGTTGATGTTTGGTCTTTGGAAACAACCCAGAAAATTCATGTTTATGTTTCTGAAATTTTAAGGGTCTGTAAGACAATTTACTTTTAACTGCTTGTGCGCATGGTTTATTTAGGTTGTTATTACTCATGCTTGTTTACAATGTTGTTTATTTATCATGGGTGCGCTTAAACGTCCATGTGGCTAATGTCATTGCAGTTTGTTTATGCGTGGTTTGTGACAACTGTTTGGACAGGGTAGCACGCACCACAGCTTAATGTTGTGACTTACTTATACAGCTTTGTCCATGGTTGCGCTTTACTGTGCAACGTAGATTGGGACTGATGTTATTACACAACTTAGTTCTGAGTTGCATTTTATTATGCAGCGCAGTTTAGAGATTGGGTGTTACTGCGCAATGCAGTTTAAGGATTGTGTGTTACTACGCAATGTAGTTTAAGGATTGCGTGTTACTACGCAATGTAGTTTAGAGACTGCACTTTGCTGTGCAAGTTAGTTTTAAAGATTGCATTTTACTATGCGATTTAGTTCTAAGAATTGCATTTTACTATGCAATTTTAGTTTAAGGATGGCATTTTACTATGCAATTTAGTTTTAGGATTGCATTTTACTATGCAATTTTACTTTAAGGATTGCATTTTACTATGCAATTTAGTTCAGGAGCTGTTTCACGTTGGGTAGTGTCGGCTTGATTGATGTAAAAGAATGAATAACAATAGTATGAATGTTTAAAAACGAAAGGTTGCTGCATTCATTCATTTGATTGGCTAAGTTGCCTTCATTACAATAGGAAAAGTAAATTACATATAACACTTTCTAAATTGTGCCGCGTTCCGTGTGTGCGGTACAACCTCTTCTTCCACATTGTTTAACTTTTACGCTCCCTTTCCAAAGACCTCCGCAATGTGGTAGGGTCCCTCCCAAGTAGGTGTGAGTTTTCCCTGTGGGAATGCGTCGCTGGCCTCATTGTTTCGAAACACAAAGTCTCCTTTCCGGAAGGTGTTAAGTTTGACTCTGGCATTGAAGTATTTTTCCAGTTGTTTCTTGTAATTTACTTCTTTTACAGCTGCCAAGTCTCTGCGCTCTTCCAGTAGGTCCAGGTTGAGGCGCAGTTCTGTTTCATTGTTTGTGCGGCTTGCGAAGTGGACTCTGGCGGGGGGCAGCCGATCTCTGCTGGGATCATAGCTTCTGAGCCATATGTTAGGCTGAAAGGGGTTTCACCCGTGCTTGTTTTTGTAAGTGCGTGATTCGCCCATAGCATGTTGGGTAACTCCTCACCCTAGGCTTTCCCTTTGGTTCCATGTCTTGACTTGATTCCTTCCACTAAGCTGTGGTTGGCGCGTTCCATCTGGCCATTGCCTTGTGGGTGCACAACAGAGGTGAAGACTGGTTGTTTGTGTAGGTCGTTGTACCATTTTAGCAACCCCTTGTCCGTAAATTGGGTACCATTATCCGTGACAATCGTCATGGGTAGGCCGAAGCGGCAAATGATAAATTCCCAAATGATTTTTTTCACCTGCTTTGCCGTGATTTCTGCAAGCGGCTTGGCCTCCACCCATTTTTTTGAAGTAGTCGATAGCAACTATCAGGTATTTTCTCTTGCCGATTGTCATCGGAAATGGTACGACAACGTCGATTGCTCATTATTGAAATGGCCAGGCGGAGGTTACTGGTATCAGATCATTCGTCGGGCATAGGGTGTTGGGCGCATGGCGTTGGCATGAATCACAACGGTGGATGATTTTCTTGGTGTCCAAGTGCATGCCTGGCCATTAGTATCCCACGTTCATGATCTTTGCGACTACCATGCGCGGCCCTACGTCGATCCCACAAATTCCTTCATGTATTTCCCGGATCAATTAATCTGCATTGTTTGCATCAACACACCTTATAGCGGCCCTAGATAAGATTTTATGTATAACACTCCATCTTGCATTTGGTACTGTAAGGCTTTGTGTTGTATTTTCTTCGCGTCTGCGCGTTTATCTGGGAGCGCACCTGCAGTGAGGTATGACAAAATTGGGGTCATCCAGCTGTCAACACCCGTTTGGATGACGTGGACTTCCTTGGGTGGAACAGACGGCTCATTCATGACTTCCACTCGGACCTATTTTGCTAAATGGGCGAAGCTTGTTGATGCCATTTTTCTTAGAGCGTCCGGCTTGTTTTGACTGCGGCTGATGTGGACGATGGTGCAAGATGCGAAGTTGTTCATCAGCTCTTTTGCTCGCTGGAGGTACAGGATCATTGACGGATCTTTTGCTTCATACTTGCCTGTGATTTGACTTGCTACTAACATGGAGTCAACATGTGCGACGACGTGCTTTGCGTCCAGCTTCCGTGTCATGCGCAGACCTGCTAGAAGGGCTTCATATTCGGCTTCGTTGTTTGTTGTCTTGAATTCCAGTCGGATTGCATATGTGAATTCCACACCTTCTGGGCTTACAATCCGCAAGCCGACGCCTATGCCATCTTCGTTTAATACCCTGTGTGTGTAGAGGTTCCAAACAGCTTTATCATCACATTCTGCTTGAATTCTTGCTCTGCTTTACATTCCTCGATTTTTTCTTGTGGTACTTCAGCTATGAAATCTGCTAAGACTTGACCTTTGATGGCTGGGTGGGTCTTGTAGAAGATGGTGTGTTCACCCAGTTCAATGTCCTATTTTGCTAACCTGCCTGATAACCCTGGCTTGGAGAGCACGTTGTTTAGCTTGTAGGCGCTGAGTACGTTAATTGGATGGCCTTGGAAGTACATGCGCATGCGCGAGGGATGAACCAATGCCAAAACCAATTTTTCCATAGTCGAGTACCTGGTTTCTGCATCTGTTAGGGCTCTGCTAATGTAATAGATTGGGGTTTGCACCAACTTTCGATCAACCATCAGCACCGCACTTACTGCCTTCCCTGTTGCGCAGAAATACATCGTTAATGGTTCTTCGGGGAGCAGGGCAATGAGGGTTGGTAGGTCCATCAAGCATGCCTTCATGTCTTGGAATACTTCGTCTGCCTCAGCAGTCAATTTAAATTGATTCTTCTTCAAGCAGCTCTTTAGAGTCTTAATGAATGGGATTGACTTGCTCACATGGTGTGACAGGAAGCGGTTGTTTGCCACCAAGCGTCCGCTCAGCGTTTGCACCACTTTCAATGTTGAGGAAAAGGCCATCTGTGCAATAGCTTGAATTTTTTCTAGGTTCGGGCGAAACCCATCTTTGGTGAAAACCACCCCTAGGAATTTTCCTTCCTGCATCCCAAATGCGCATTTGCATGGGTTGAGCTTCATATGGATCTCCTTCAAATGTTTGAACATTTCTTCGATGTCTTTTAACATCTGATTTTCTTCTCTGCTTTTGATGACCAGGTCATCTACATACACCTCCAGATTCTTACCAATCTGTTGCGCTAATGCGTGGTCCATCAACCGTTGGTATGTGGCGCCTGAATTTTTCAGACCAAAGGGCATTTTGGTGTAGCAGAAAACGCCTTTGTCCGTTCTGAAAGCTGTTTTATCTTCGTCGTCAAGTGCCATTTGGATCTGGTGGTAGCCTTTGTAGGCATCCAGAAAGCATTTAAATCGGAAGGGCACTTGGGAGTCTATCTTGAGATCAATTTCTGGTAGTGGGTTACAGTCTTTCGGGCAGGCCTTGTTGAGGTCTGTCTAGTCTACACACATTCTCCACCCACCATTGCTCTTTGTAACCATGACTGGGTTTGTGACCCAACTCTGGTACCTTGTTTCTCTCAAGATTCATGCTTTCAATAGCTCGTCCCCTTATTCGTTCATTGCCTTGGTTTTTTCTGCGCCCATGCTTTTGCGCTTTTGCACATTGGGCTCTACTAACCGATAAGTGTTGAGCCTGTGTTGAACGAGTTCTTGTGGGACCCCCCCATGTCTGATGGTTGCCACGCGAAAACGTCCATGTTTCTTTTGAGCAACTACTTTAGATGATCCCGAATGTTCTCAGAGATGGCTGGCCCCATCGTGATTGTTTGTACTGGGAACTTTGGATTTAGGATACATTTCTCCAGCTCTGTGCGCGGGCTCGCCTTGATCATCTTGGCAGGGTGAGGTTCTTCTGTCATGGAGCATTTCTGATTAGCCCATAAAATTGCCACACCCTTGGGATGGGAAAACCGATGGCGCCGTGAACTGTGGAAGGGACCATGTTGTAGGATGCCATGGAGTCACGCCCCAGGATGATGTCATACTTTTATTTTGCTGGGAACACGAGGAAAGTGATTTCTTCTGTTCTTGAGCGGGTTTTGTCCCCGAGGGTGAGATGAAAAGAGATCTCCCCTAGTGGGGTTATCAACTCGTTCGAGAATCCCATGATCGGGAGTTGATGGGGCGCAGGAATTCTTTGTCTTCATCATCTAACAAGTTAAAGCAATGCTCATACATGATATCGGGATTGCTCCCAGTATCCATGAATGCGCGTGTGGTTCGATAATGATCAAAGATGGCTGTGACAATGAGTGCGCGAGTGGAGGAATGTCCACTTTTGACTGTGGGGAAACATACATGTTGCTCCTTCCACCCCGCAACTTGTTCGGTTTTGCGCTTGTTATGCCTGCGCCAGTTGCTGTGAATCATCATACTCACATTCTTGATTTTCTTTTAAGGTGGCCCCTCATTTTGCTTGCGCTCGACATTCTTAAGAAGGTTTCCAAGCTTGCCAAATTTCAGAGCTTGTTCTATGGCCGTCTTAAGATGGAAACACATGTCCGTTTGAAGCCCAATGTCTTGACGATATGCGCAGAACTTGTTGGGGTCCAGAGCGTCTCTCTTTTTGATAACTCTTGGTTCTGGGAAGTCTACTTGCTCTGTTGCCAAGACTTGCGCTGGTGTTTTCGTCAGAGGTGTCTAAGAAATGTGACTACGCCTTGCTGACTTGTGATCAGAAGATGGATGAATCTTGTGCTCTATGACTTCAGAGGGTTATGTATCGGCTTGGGGAGCTCCCTGGAGCCTGTTCCAGACGGATCCTTTACCTCTCCTGTCGTTCCTGTTATTTCTGTTTTGGACAGACTAAGCTTGTGCATCTGTGTATTGCGAAGCAAGCACTCGGCTCCAGACTAACAGCTCTCTCAATGCACTCTTATGTCTTCGCACCTCGCATGATTTCTTCCCATGTGTTTGGCATTCCAGTGCAGCCTGCGAGGGTGCAGATTAGAGGATCGCAACGCACACCTTGCTTGAAAGTTACTTTCATTAACTCAATATTGACAGGTCCTATCTGAAGAGCTTCACTGAAGTGATCAGAGAACTTGTCAGTAAGTTCTTTAATGCTCTCAATCTTGCCATTAGGTAGGCTGTCGAACCATACTCGTGCAGCACCCGTGAGCATCTGCGCAAACATATGACACCAGGCCGGCAAGGTCCATCCTGCGCATTTCCTACCACCTCAAACTTTCCCAGGTTGCTCGGGATCCTAGTTTTTGGTGGCAGAGGAGTGAGCGCAATGCACGGGGTGAACTTGGATTTTTCACTGAAAGATGGAGGGTAGTATGGTTGAGTAAGGTCATCGTCGCCGGTCATGTAGTGTCCCCACCTAACGGTGTTGGTTAAGGACTGGCTAATGTCACGACGGAAACGACTTTCAGACTCGTCTAAGTCTTCTCTCCATGTTGGATCAGTGGTATGCTTGCTTCTACCGTTGAATCCTGCAGCTCCGGAGGGGCACTCAGATACTGTGACTGGCCTCCCTTCGCTGTAAGACAGTTGGCGAGTTGTTTCTCTAAGTTGTTCCTCTCTGATTTTTTGCGCATTAGCACGTTTCAGAGCTTCCTTCTGTTGGGCGTACCACACCTCCGGACAAACCATTGGCGTAGCAGTTCCAGTTGGGGAGGTCTGATTGTCATTTGTAGCAAAAATGAAAGATGGGGTTTGAGGGGTCCCTGAGGACGGTGTAAGGTTATGACCTGCATTTGTGACGTTTTGCTGTACTTCTCGGGCATCACCAGGCTGGCCGGTGTTTTCCGGAACAGCACCGGTGCCTGGATTATCCCCTGGAAAAGAAGGTGAGAGAGGTAGAGAACTCATAGCTGGTTTCTAGAAAGATAGAAGTTTTTATGGGTTGCTGTTCTAGTATGCTCAAATTACGGGTGGCGCCAATGAAGAAACACCAATATAACAATCTATTAATATGAGCATAGTAAAGAGATATTTCTTATTAATGATTGTTGGACAGTACAAGGACTCAAGATATAGATTATTACAGCGTTTCGACTATAATCTATCTTTCTCAACTATGACTGAATTCTCTAGGGATTTCTCTGTCAAGGAGTGAATGAATCCCTTCTCCTTGGGGAGAAGGGATATCTATAGGCCCTTGAGACGTCCTGTGATTGGTTGAGGTGAGAATGACAGCTGGCTGTACGATCGCATACCGTTGACATGGTTGGCGCTGTCCTTCTGCGATTGGTCAACATGTCTTGTGTCTGTCCTTTCTGTCCTTTTCCGTACCTTGTACCTGCAGGTGACCATGGAGCAGGGAATAATGGCCTCTGATTGGCTGCACGTCCCTTTCGTTGTCGGATTACAGCTGTCACGTGCAAGGTTACGTGCGCAGGCTTCTAGAAAGTTACGTCAGCGCACTGTGCTGACGTGTGTAAAGTTGTGGGACCGTGCGCACGCGAGGGTACATATCTCTTCAGTTACAAACTTAATGTTGTTATAAAACTTGCAATAGCAATTTTGGTCGCAACACAAGCATAGAAAATAAACAATACCTTGACAAAAAAAAAAGTTGATATTTATAAAGAAACAAAAATAATAAAACCTCAAGGAAAATAAATATTATTTTTTAAGAAATACTTAAAAATATTCTATACTACATTTGAAAGAATTATAAATATATACAAATTGTAAGTTTTCATCTAAGAGAACCGAACTGTTTCTCTCAATACAAGTCCTTATTGCGTGCAGGTTTTGGGTGTACAACTCCTCTTTGAGTGTCAATCACCGGTGTAGCTGGTTGCCGCTTGCTGGTTTGTGGGTTTTAAAGGCCCTATGTCTCTCTAAGAGCTGCAAAGCTCTATGTTCTCTGTAACAAGTAACAAGCACCATAACCAGTATTTCGACCCTAGCTTCACTGCCGTTGCCGCCTCCCTCCACCCTGTTGCCTCGGATGATAGTCTTTAAGGGTTATGGACAGAGGCGACGTTTGAGCACTCTAGCGATGTTTCAGACCCGGTTTCGGCTAAATCATTGTCTTCGAAGAAGGTTATTAGGTGGAGGATGTGCCGTTGACCGACTCGTTGGATGGCTGCCTTGGATGGCGGCGGCGGTGGTATTTCGGTTGTTGTTTGCTCCAACTGTAAATCCTTCATTTTTGGAGTGATATGTGATGTTTTGCTTGATTATGATGATGGCGACGGTATTGGCTGTGATGAGTTAGAAATCTTTTCCGACTATAGATGAAAGTGGTGGTGCATGGAAGTTGGATAGTGGGTTTAGACTTGCAAGCCGCCTTGTGACCATGTTTTTTTGTCAAGTCTGAGCCATGTCCTTTTGCTTTACTTTACAAACCAAGAGTTGAAGCTCTTTGTGATGGCTGTTTTCTTTCTTTCTATTTGTCTTGCTTTTGGTTCATAATTACTTGGAATTTTTGGTTTTTATTCTTGATACTTTGAATAAGAAACCCATTATTATTCGGGTGTTTTAGTCTTAAAGTTGCTTGCTTTTTCTAAATCTTGGTGAAAGGGATCTAGGTTTTGTAAAGGTTTATGTTTATGTTTTAGGGTTTATTTTTTTTTGTGGGATTAAGATCTGAAGTTGGTTCTTGAAGTTAAATGAGGTTCTTTATGTGATTCTTGGATGTTTGGTAGAAAAAAAAAGAACAACACTGTCGTTAGGTTAGATGAAGCTATTTGTGGCTAATTATTTGTGTTATTTGGGGGTTTGGGTTAAGAATCTGCTGGCTTTCATTGCTGGTATTTGGCAGCTGTGTTTGTACTGTTAATAATACCCTTTTCCCGTTGGCGATTGCATTTGTGGCTATTTGGCTATGATGATTGCGTGTCAAATGCAGATGTCGATTGTGATGGTGCTATGGCAGCTCAACCAGTTGACCTATCATCGCGCCCCTGAGCCTTTATGCTTTATATAAAGATACTTTGTCAAGAACGGTACGTTACTGTTCTGCTTTATACCGGCCTTTTTGGTTAAATAATATATTGCTCATAGTTATGTTCACTTATATTTTCATTCCATTTTTGTATTTGTTACAAATGTTTGAAAGGGGTACACTGGTTGGCCATTAAGTGGGATGGAGAGTGCATTTTAGCGTCTGACGGCAGTTCTCCTAGATTATCTTGCTGTCGATTCTACTTGTAAGCCAGGAATATTAACCGAAATCCATTATATACAGCGCATTGTCTCTTACGTATGGTGTTTTACACTTCGTGTGCCATTGCATGGTTTAACCTGTCGCACGCCGCCGCAATGCGGCGCTACAGGAAAAGTGAGCAACTGCAACCAGAATTTGTGATCATGAAAAGCGATCGCAAAATTAGCAATCATTTTCCAACCGATCTCTTATTGGTAGCAACATTTGCGATTGACCATAAAACAGTCATAAAACGCTTGCAAATGTTGTGACGGATTACTTTCAGTCACAAAACAGTTAAAAAATCTTAAATTATGATCACCATTGCGGGATTTGTGACCGCGTTCTGGCCGTTCAGTTTGCGACCGTCTTGCACGGTCGCAATAATAACTAAAATGTGTGCCGCCTTTTAGGCTAATATTTATCCTTTACCAGGGTGGGGTTATGATACAAAATGTGTTTTCCTAAGAAGAATAAAAAGTGTTTTGAGCCATTAGATTAAAATATTGATGGATAGGATTGATTAATGGCATGATTGTAATTAGTGTTTAATTTTTGTTTGCCAAATATAATGGTTTAAGGGTATAATGGTAATATTACAATAACTTTACAATTAAAACCACCATCAATTCCACTCACATGGTATAATCTCTATTTACGTTTTCAAAAACTCTCTACAGTCAAGCAAACTTATTCAAACCATCCTTTATTATCTACATCAACAAAGTGTTACAAAAGTTCCTAAAAACATGAAATTCGATAAATATTGTGGGCTAATAAAAAACAAACATCTCAGATCAATGAATAGATTATAATATAGTATTTAGGATGGTTGATTACTGTATTGCGTTTTATATTCATAATTTTCATGTCGTCATATTTTTAGTTTTTTTTATTATTTTAGTTTAGTTATGGTGTTTTATTACTATAGTGTTTTGTGATATATTATGTTTCGTGAGTGATAAAAATAAGTTTTATGTTGATTATCATGTTCAGTAAGTTAGATGAACTGTTGTGTTTTATTTTCAACAAACTCGAATAAAGATTTTAGTGATTTATCTTGATCATCATGTTGTGTTTTATGATCAACACGTTATATGACATGTTGTGTTTGTGATAAAATACCAAAAGGAAGATGTTTAAATCTACTTTTAGTTATGGTGCTTTTATTAATATAGTGTTTTGTGACCTATTATATTTTGTGATTGATAAAACACAAGTTTTATGTTGATCATCATGCTGTTCGGATGGGTGTTAAAACATAATACTATAATAGTCTAGATATGTATTAAAACGCATTGCTATAACAACAAAACACAAAAAAACAATTTTTTTCTAGAAATCTGTAAGAATTTATAAATAGATTACGTGAATTGGAATATATATATGTTGAAATGTTTTGTGATAAAATCCCAAAAATATCTCAACATTCATAAATAATTGACATTTCTATAATCTTTGACTAAGTATATAATTATCTTAATACCCTTGAGATTAAAATGAATTAGTGCCACATGTCAGCCTCATATTCCTTCTTATCCTTCTTACAAAAACAAACTTTTGTACCGGAACATCTACCTCCTTTACCATACATTTTGGGTTAAGAAAATAAAAACATCCCAACATATCTGTGAGAGTTTGTGAAGCCCTAAAAGCTATTATTTATTGTTGTATCGCTGAGTCTTACAAAACGGTCATAGGTTTACAAACACAGTCTCACAAAACTAGAAACAGTCTCAATATTTGCGACCGCTCTTATAGTCACAAAATATGGGTCAGAAAAAGATAACAGCGGTCGCAACTTGGTCGCAACAGGGCATTTGCGACGAGTGTTTTTCCGACTACATTTCCAGTTGCAAAACAGTCACAACTGCCCTCTTGCGACCGTTTTGCGAATGGAAATGCGGACAGAAAACCTAGTTTTCTAGTAGTGATGGTGGGATGATGTGATGCTACTGATGATAGGGGTTAAATAGAAATTTTCAAAAAGTAAAATGGTAAAGTGGTTCAAATGTAATTTTTAAATGAGTAAAATAGTTATCTTATATGAATCAGTGATCGTTTTTTAAAAGCAATTAGAGTTCATAAAAACTGAACCCGTAATTTGCCTTAACAGCACGACCATTCGTGTAATTTAGTCCCCATCCTACACTTTCTAAAACCCATTTTCTTGTATTCTTTCTCAAACAAGGTTGCAAACGAACTGAACCAACAAGAATAAGGTCTTGTTCATGTCCATTCGTTTAGAAAAAATGTGGTCCCGAACTGTCCATGTGCACTTATCGAATTATATTTTTCCTTCATGTTTGTGATCATTTGCGCTTGTTCGTTAATTTTAGGCAACCACCACAAACACACGTTTACAAACATAAAAAAGTTCAAATAAACGTTCACTAACACAAATAAACAAAAACTAAAGTTTATAAACACAAACAGACATATATTAAAAGGTATGTAATATTATTAAATGTTTTATTAGTTACAATATTTAAGTATTTAAATAATATATAAATTTTAAAACTTTATGAAATATCAATACAAAACAATATTAATAAACATAAATGAACGATTAGGTCATTTTTTTATGTTTGCTCAGTTTTAATCGAATGAACACAAATAAACTTCAATTCTCGCCGAGTAGTTAATGAACCCTTCGTTGAACATTCTGTTTGTTTACAGCTTTATTCCCACATAAATAAGCACACAAACGCACATTTATTTTATATAACCTTAAATATAAACGTCGGTGGGAAACACGTCATCCCCCTTCCCTTCTTACTCCCGCCGCGTGTCTTTCTATCCTAAAGGGAATAGTTGGTGAAATAATTTCCACTGGCTTCCCCCAAACTTTTACCACTTTGCAATTTTAGTCCCTTGGCTTTAAACTTTCATCAAATTGTAATTTTAGTCCATTGGCTTTACTACCCTCAAGGTTAAATCCCTCAATTTTCTAATGTCCCAACTTTACCCATGCACCATATGTGATATACATTTAACCTATTATTTTTTTCAATGATTTTCTTTCGCTAAATTTTTATTAAAGAAGTTATTTATCGTTGACTTCCTTGAATTTCTTAAGTTTTGAGTTTAGCCCTTTTGTTTCTTTACTTAAAAACAAACTTTTTATGTGTGGTTTTTTACATACATGTTGGTACAAACTCGAGTTGATTTACGTTTATATGTAAACTTTTTTTTTATTTTGAGAAAACAAGTCAGCGCAAATATAATATGTTTTCAATACGTACCAAACCGAGCGTGATTAAATATAATACATTTTCATACGATGCTAAAATTAGAGTTACCATGCGTTTCATTTTGCAAAACACTCTCATGGTTGTCCTTGATGTAAATGTGTTCTCTTTTTTCCTTTTGTGGTTTTTATTTTTTATGGTTATAATAAGGTCCTTTTTAGTACATATGTTAGTTATTTCTCTATACATGCTTTATGATTTTTGGTACATTACATTATAATTGTACGGTATAAATTTGATTTACTTTACGTTTTGATTCAACCACAATGCTTATATAGGTTTGATTGATCTTAACTGAGTACGTCAAGACATACGTTTCATACAGTTACTGTATGACATAACGCTTGGACTAATCTATTCGATGTAATAGAATACATCTATAATATTCCATTTGTATATATGGATAGTATTTTGTATTAAGTTTGAAATTATCTATTCCCTAAATTAAGAGATTGTAATTTCTATATAATTGAGATATCAATGAGAAGATCGGTAAGCAATTGATCCATAACATCCTTTATGGTATCAAGAGCCTAACCCTACGCTCCTCTTCCCCTTCACCTTGTCGTCGCCCTCTTTTACCTTTCTTTGAAATTTTGTTTTTCCGATTTGTGACAGGTCCGAATCATTCCTATTGTTCATCGACCATGTTTTCTTCAACCATACATCCTGTTGTTACTGTAACCAACATTAAAAACTTTATCCCACTTATTCTCGATAGCCAGACCGAGCACTACAACACTTGGGCTGAACTATTCATCATACACTGTAAAGCGTATGATGTTTACGATCATCTCTTACCCCGTATTCCTGCCCCATCCTCTTCGACCGAAAAAGAAAAAGAATCGGCCTCCAAAACCACACACCATGAGTCTTGGGAGGGCATAGATGCCATTGTTTTACAGTGGATCTATGGCACCATTACTCGGGACCTCGTTCATACTATTATGATCACTAACACTACCGCTTATGATGCCTGGTGCCGCCTGAAAAACCTATTCCTCGATAATCAAGCCGCCCGAACCATTACCCTACAAAACAAATTTTTTAATACTCGCCTTGAACAATTCCCCAACATGACCGCCTACTGTCAACACATGAAACTTCTTTATGACCAACTCACCAGCCTAGGCTCCACCGTATCCGAAAGCCAACTTGTCATGCGAATCCTCACCAGGATCACAGACCAATACGATAATATTTCTCTTATTCTCTAACAAACACAACCTCTACCTAATTTTTATAACACATGTTCCCGTTTATGTCAAGTTAAAGACCGAAAAGTTAATCAAGCAAACCTCTCAACACAAACCGCTAGAACAGCCCTAAACACCACTACCGACCAAGCGACCCACACCAGTGACACTCGGAACTCAACTTAGTCGGACGGATCTGATCGCGGTCGTGGTCGTGGTCGCTTCTCCTACGGCTGAGGCCGGTTCTAGCAATCCCATAATTACCCACCACAATTTTGGCAGCCACCTCCTTGGGCCACTTTACAAACCCAGCAGCGCACTTCAACCCCTTGGGCCCAATGGAGCTTCCCACCTTGTCCCTACCCATCATACCCCATGACATAATACTCCCAAATCATCCGACCCAACAACAACATCCGGCCTACCAGTAGAATACATCGGCCCAACAACAGCAGGCTTCGGCATCTGTTGCCAGCGGCGGTGTAGGCCTGTTAGGCCCAAAGCCATCTAACACCACCTCAGCACAGTCCTATTCAGCCAGTTACTCTCCTACCGATATTACTCAAGCTCTCTACAATCTATCTCTCCATCACAATGATCCATCCTGGACTATGGAGACGGGCGCGACGTGTACAATGTCTCCTCAATCTGATAAGTTCCCCTCTATTTTTAATTCTAGCATTTTTCGCAACATTATTGTTGGGAATGGTAAAACCATTTCGGTTTTATGCCAAGGCAACATAACCTTACCACCACCATTCCCGCCCTTTAAACTTAATAATGTCCTTTATGCCCCTAACCTTGTTAAAAACCTTATATCTGTACGTCGTTTTACAACTGATAACCATTTGTCAATTGAATTTGTCCCATATGGTATTACTGTGAAGGACCTACGGACCAAGAAATCTATCCTACGGTGAAATATCTCGGGGGACCTCTACACTCTCAGCCCGTCCAACATCACCAACCTTACCTCTGCTTCCACTTATGCAACTATCTCTCAAGATATATGGCATCAACGGCTCGGCCATCCAGGCCCAACCATTTTAAATAATTTAAAATTTTCTAGTTCAATTACTTGTGGTTCTTTATATAATAAAGTTTGCAGTGCTTGTATTTTTGGAAAACATACTAGACTTCCTTTTCTTGCTTCTAATACAAGTATGTTTATGCCAGTTGATCTTGTTCATAGTGATGTTTGGACCTTACCCATTGTGTCTAACGGGGGTCATCGTTGTTATGTATTGTTCTTGGATGATTTTACCAATTTTCTATGGACCTACCCAATTGCCCACAAATCCGATGTCTTTGCCATGTTCACCAAATTCAATAACTTTGTCCAAACCCAATTTAACACCAAAATAAAACAACTCCAATGTAACAACGGACGTGAATATGCCAACAACCAATTTCATAACTTTTGCAACATGAATGGCATGCACTTTCGTTTTTCTTGCCCACACACCTCCTCCCAAAATGGTAAAGCTGAACATAAAATTCAAACCATTAACAACCTCATGCGCACCATCTTAGCCCATTCTTCCATGCCTACTACCTATTTGCCCCATGCCCTTGAAACCGCAACTTACCTTTTAAACATCATCCCAAGCAAAATACACAATTTCCAAATCCCCACACAATGTCTTTATAATTGCATGCCCACCTTTGTGTGTTCGGGTGCATGTGTTACCCACTCATCCCACATACCACCATTCACAAATTGGCCTACCGATCACACCCATGTGTCTTTCTCGGATATCCCTCAAACCACCGCGGTTACAAATGTCTTGACCTCAAAACCCGAACCATCACTATAAACCGTCATGTATTATTTGATGAAACAATATTTCCTTTTGCCAAGTCTCACAAAACAACTTCACAAACTTTTAGATTCCTTGAAGATAACTTTCATCCATATTTCCGCATACCCCACACTGTTCAACTAGGCCCTACCCAAGACCCCAAGACCCCACTGCCCAACACCTCCACAATAGCCCAAACCCCACCTACTGTTAACCCCTCGGCCCACTTACCTTCCCTCCTTCCAGCCTACCGACTCACCCCTCCATCCCACATACCCCACCAGCCCACTTTCATATTTCGACCAACCCCACTGCTACAACCCAACCCACTATTTCAGCCCATTCACCATCTAACCAAACCACCGGCCCATCCCTCATTACACAATCTCCCTAGCCACCAAGCCCCATCCCGAACCCACCACCACTTCCCCCAACCCAAACCATCCACACTCGTGCCATGTCTGGCATCTCGAAACCAAAACAGATTTTCAACCTTTCCACCTCATCCATCGTACCAATACCAAAGAACCCAAAAGATGCCTTGTCTAATCCGGAATGGCATAACGCCATGAAAAACGAATTTAATGCTTTAATTAAAAACAAGACTTAGGAACTTGTCCCGAGGCAACCTGATATGCATATTATTCGTAGCATGTGGCTTTTTCGCCACAAATACAGGTCCGATGGCACTCTTGAAAGATACAAGGCTCGCTTGGTATGTATGGTAGAAATCAGGAAGTTGGTATTGATTGTGGGGAGACTTTTAGCCCGGTTGTCAAACCCGCTACTATACGCACTGAGTTGACTTTGGAACTTTCTCAGCCTTGGTCCATCCATCAATTAGATGTCACCAATGCTTTCCTACATGGAAATCTCACTGAGACCATTTATATGTATCAACCTATGGGTTTTCGACATCGGGATTATCCCGAACATGTATGTTGCCTCACAAAAGTCACTTTATGGTCTTAAGCAGGCACCTCGGGTGTGGTATCAACGCTTTACAGATTTTGTTACTTCCATTGGTTTCTTACAGAGTAGATGTGATAACTCTCTTTTCACATACCCACATGGGGTGACATTGCTGATTTATTAATTTATGTTGATGACATTATCCTCATCGCTTCTTTAGATACTCTTCGGATGAAGCTCATGGGCAGCCTCGTGGCTGAATTCGCCATGAAAGATCTAGGACATCTCAGTTATTTCTTGGTTATTTCTGTTTCTCGCACAGGTAATATGATTTTTTTTTGTCACAATATGCACTTGATATTGTTAGTCGTGCGGGTATGGAAAATTGTATCTCGGTTGCGATTCTTATCGACACAAAACCGAAATTGGGTTCCACCTCAAGCGCCCCGTTTGAGAATCCTACGTTATATCGAAGTCTAGCCAGAGTGCTCCAATACCTGACCTTCACCAGACCAGACATTACGTATGCAGTCTAGCAAATTTGCATTCACATGCACAGTCTGACCATCGATCATTGGAACGCTTTAAAGCGTATCATTCGTTACATACGTGGCACTGTAGAGTATGGTCTTACTTTATCCTCCTGTTCTGATATTTCTCTTAGAGCCTATATAGATGTTGATTGGGCAAGTTGTCTAGATACCCGTCGCTCAACTTCAGGTTATTGTGTTTATATGGGTCCTTATATCTTGTCTTGGTCGTCCAAAAGACGGACGACTATCTCTCGCTCTAGTGCCGAAGCTGAGTATCGTGCAGCAGCCAATGTAGTGGTTGAAGTTTGTTAGATATGTACCTACTTCTCTAGTTGCGCCGTCCCTTGGCCACTGCTACTCTCGTTTATTCTGACAACATTAGTGCCATCTACCTGTCCAATAATCCAGTTCAACATCAACGCACAAAACACATTGAACTTAACATTCACTTTGTTCGTGAGCATGTTCAACGAGGCACTATTCGGACCCTCCATACCCCGACACGTCTACAGATTGTTGATATCTTTACAAAGGGACTACCACGTGTGTTATTTGATGACTTCAGCTCCAGTCTCAACATTTGCTCTCATCTTGCTTCGACTGCGGGGGTGTAATAGAATATATCTACAAGATTCCTTTTGTATATATGGATAATATTTTGTATTAAGTTTGTAATTATCTATTCCCTAAATTAAGGGTTTGTAATTTATGTCTAATTAAGATATCAATGAGAAGATCGATGAGCAATTGATCCATAACGTTCTTCACGATGTTTGAAACTGGTCAGCAACGCATCACCTACAGGTCAAATTACTTGTGCACACATAAAAGCAAACAAAACACCTTCGTTCTGGTTCATTTTTAAATTCTTTCGGGGAGATTTCATAGAGGTTTATGGATTGGACTTTTCCAGTCACGTAAAAGCAATAATATTTTTCACATGGGTCTTTATATTGCCAAACCCCCCCCCCCCTCCCCCCCCAAAAAAAAATTATTTTCACCCCCTCAAAGCGCTGAGCTTTGGCCAAAGCTCAGCGTTTAGTCAGACTTTAAGTCACTTTAAGTCAAATCACTAACACATCGTACCTCAAAGCACTGAGCTTTGGCCAAAGCCCAGCGCTTTGAAGCCCAAAAGCTGACAACAGCAGCATCCTTGGGATTGGTGTCAGAGGGTGTTGGGTTGGGTTTTTTGGGGTGTTTTGGGTAGGGTTTTGGTGTTAGTTTTTTTGTAGGATTTTTTTGGTGTTTGTTTTTTTTAAGATTGTACATAAAAATAATAATAATAATAATAATAATAATAATAAGGTAATATTAATAACAATAAATAGATATAATAACTTCTAACATTTCATTCATTTAAACGTCTAATTATAAAATAAGGTTTTGAACGAACGATCTTGTTGTTTATTAATCCATTTATTATGTTAAGTGTTAACATATTAATCATTCGAAACAAACGTCATATACACAAACAAATAGATATAAGCATTCGTTAACAAATAAAAACAAACAAAAGATCGACTGGATTAACATATAATAATTAGTTCGATCATACAAAATATAAAGTAATCTGAAATATAATACAACAAGACCAGGGAGACGGTGGTGGTGAGGAGGAGAAGTTGGTAGAAGATTAGGAGGAAGGCTCTTACCCGATCATAGTTTCATTTGAGACTGACCGGACATCTTCTTCACGCCAGGAGTTGGTCGACTGGGTACAAGATACGGGAATGAAAAATGGTTATGTCATCGTTCAAAAATATATTTATAATTAGCAAAGTTACCCCTATTTATAATTAAAATGTTTACTAAAACGCGTCAAACAGAGTCCGGACAAGCAATAGACGAACCAAAACGCGTCAAACAGAGTCCGGACGCCCAGGATATCGATTAGACATGCTAAATATGTATTTTGATAAAAAAAAAATGGTATTGATTGTATAGTTCATGAATTACGTACAATGATTTGTGAAAGTTTTTCATCAACAGAATATGTCTACTGAAAACCACAAACGAGTAATAAACGAACTAAAACGCCTCAAACAGAGTCCAAACACACAGGATATCAATTAGACATGCTAAATATGTATTTTGATAAAAAAAACGGTATTGATTGTATAGTTCATGTATCACGTACTCTAATTTATGAAAGTTTTTCATACTCGGATGTTTCTACTCAAAATGACAAACGAGCAATAAACGAACCCAAACACATCAAACAATTTTTTTATTGGAAACAAGTTAAAATACTTAAAAATTAAATAAAACAATTAAAAAAACATTAAAACTTTTTTTTAAAAAAAAGGCCCAAAGTGCTGAGCTTAGGGTCAAATGTAGAGCCCAGCCTAAGCGCTCAGCTTAGCCCATCACGCAGCGGCCCAAGGCTGTTTATAAATTGCTGCACATTCAGCCAAACGCAACAGCTTCTTTGTGTTGTTCTTCACCCACAACACACACGAAAACACACACAATCAACCAAAAGCTTTGGTTTTCACTCGCCAAAGTTAAGTTTCACCTCGATTATACGTTAAATACCTTACATTTTATCGTTTATTGTTGATTTTGGGCTGTGGATTGAAAGGGTTTTGGATTTGGGGAAGACCACTGTGAAGCGCAAGGCTTCACCCAAAGCTCAGCGCTTCACTGCATAATTTTTTTAATATTAAAAGGATTAATTTTTTTTAAATTTGTAAAACATTATTATTATTATTATTATTATTATTATTATTATTAAAACTTTTATATTTTAAAACTTTAATATTAAAAGGATCATTTTTAAAAAATTTTTAAAACATTATTATTATTTTTAAAACTTTAATATTAAAAACTCTAATATTTTGTTTTAATAAAAATTGTTATAGATTGCTATGGATGATGATGATGATGTGGAGATGTTTGACGACGGGGAGATGGAGGTTGAGGAGGGACCCGCTATTGATATTTTACCAGGACACTTGTACTTGGATTTTCCCAGGGACGCAGAGTCACGCTCGAGGTGCGCGAGGCTCAGGACGATGACGGTCGGTGGACACGTCGTGATAGACTAAGATTTTTTGACGGAGGTTACTGAGGATGGGAGGGCGAGGGACATTTTCGGGATTGATACTCCCTGCTCACGGTTGTTCCAGATTGCCGCAGAGGATGTGTACCGACCTCTGACGGTCGAGTTTTTTTCTTCCTTCAGGTTCGAGCATCGACCGAAGGGTTTGGTGGAGGACCCAGATCATCCGTTCCATGAGATCTCTTTCAGGATGTGCGACCAGCGATTTCGGATGTCCGTGGAGCAGTTCGCGGTACAGTCAGGGTAGTACCGTGAGGATGAGATTGGTACAGGTTTGTACACTGAGGGGGTTACAGAGGTTGACCGCCAGACCCTTATCAGTTTTTGGAGGCATATCTACCGGACGCCATTTGGCAAGGCCTGGGCGAAGGATAGTACGATCGTTGATCCTCTCTACTGTTACCTACACTGGATCATCGCGTCTCCAATCGCTCCACGCCACTTCAGCCAGGATAAGGTCAACATGTTTGACCTTTTCTTTTTATATTGTTTACTATGTGGCAGGACGTGCGCGTTACATGAGTGCTTGGAGGAGTACTTTGCCTTAGCTTATCATCGGCAGACTCGCGGCACTCTATACTGTGGGGCTTACATCACTTTCATCGCATAGTCGTTGGGCATCGTTCCGGAAGAGGACCCCCGTCTAGCCCCTGCTACCCTGCGACTACATTGGCAGTTGCCAATGTACGCAGCATGCGGCTGGCGCGCACCTTCCCCGGCATCGGTGTTCGGTTCCGGACGTGGGACAACCAGATTTTCGTCCCCGAGCCGTTGCCGTTGCCCCAGGAGATCCCTTTATTCTTGGAGATTGAGCCGGGAGTACCAGCACCTCCCTATATGCAGCTGGGATTCCAGCAGCAGCCGCCGGTCGACGATGAGCCCCCATCACCTTCGCCACCGCAGCCTCAGCAGCAGTATCCACAGCACGTATATGAGGGGCTGCCTCATGCTGTGCGGTTGGTTATTCTGGACTTTGACCGTCGCCTCAGGCGGCACGAGCGTTCGATGGATTGGGTGGTGCAGACGTTGATGGAGGTGCCTCAGCAGCAGTATCCACAGCACGTATATGTTAATGCAATCGATTTTTTGTTTGTTTTTATTTGTTAACGAGTGCTTATATCTATGTGTTTGTTTATATGATGTTTGTTTCGAATGATTAATATGTTAACACTTAACGTAATAAATAGAGTAATAAACAACAAGATCGTTCGTTGAAAACCTTATTTTATAATTAGACGTTTAAATGAATGAAATATTAGAAGTTATTATATCTATTTATTATTATTAGTGTTACCTTATTATTATACTATATTAATAACCAAGTGTATTTGAATAGTGATTTTATTATTATTTTATTCTTTTTGTTATGTTAAATACATATTTTTACAAATATTTTCAACTTGTTTATTAGTGGTGTGGTGGTTGTGTTTGTTGGTTTATAGGGTGAATACCCAAGTTCAATTCTTGCAACAATCCATCCTTTTTCCTTTTTTTTCTTGCATTTTTTACATTAACTACTACTTTGTTATGTTAAATACATATTTTTTCAAACACTTACAACATGTTTATTAGTGGTGTGGTGGTTGTGTTGGTTGGTTTATAGGGTGAAACCAGGGTTCGATTCTTGCAACCATCCCTCTTTTTGCATTTTTTTCCTTGCATTTTTTACATTTACTACTACTATTATTGCTCCGTTATATTTAAATACCGTCTTTAAAAACAAATACGAAAAACGGCAAAGCGCGTATGTTTATACACCTAGTTACTATTTACAAACTTAAAAAAAAAAATTTAAAAAAACAAACACCACCAAAACCCCATCCAAAACACCCCAAAAAACCCAACCCAACACCCTATAACATCAATTCCAAGGCCCCATGTGCTGCTGTCAGCCTTTTGGCTTTAAAGCATTGAGCTTTGCCCAAAAACTCAGCACTTAGAAGACAGCTGAGGGGTTACGATAGACGGGTGGCAGGTATGAATAGATAGGGCCACTTCATATATTTGTTTAGAAACCCTGAACTCCTTAAGTGACTTTGGCCCAAAATATGAGCCCCAGCCCCCAAGTTAGAGTAAAGAAGATAAATTTTATTGATAAGGAATACTCGATGCGGTTTTCATTCCTTAATTAAACAATATTTTACAATATTAATGTAAGTCTAGAAATAATTATATACTAATGGAATACTAGCAAAAAGAGGGCGAAATCAGTGAAAAATAAATAACCATTTTTAAAAGAGTAATTGCACAAATAGTATTTTGCGGACGGCTTAGTGGACTTGAACTGAATAATTGACATTCATTTATCATTGCTAACACATTGATAGTTCACTTCAAATGATACTTAGTTGGCAGTTAAAAAAAAATTCTTTATTGTGAGTTTAAGTTTAAAAACTCATATATCTCTCTAAATGTTTCTCTCTAAATGTTGACATGACGCTTAATGGGGTCATCCTCCCCTTTAAGTATGTCATGTGTCATCCTTTCTCCTTAGGCGTGCCACATGTCATCCTCCTCCTTAGTCCGTTTGTAGTGGTACAAAAATTTGAAGCCCCTTCAATTGGGCATTTTTTGACAAGTGACATGTGGGTTCCACTAGGGCTTGAAATAAAAAAAAGGGTGCAATGGTGTGGTGTGGTGTGGTATGAGTGTGTGTGTATAAGGATATTAAAATTGAATTAAAAAAAAGGGAAAAAATAAATGATGGTGGATGGCTTCTGATTGGACAAAGAGAGCACATGTGGGTGTAATGGTGTGGTGTAGTATGAGTGTGTGTGTGTATAAGGATATTAAAATTGAATTAAAAAAAAAGGAAAAAAAATAAATTATGGTGGGTGGCTTCTGATTGGACAAAGGGGAGGAGAGCACATGTGGGTGAATTGGATTGGTGTATGAAATGGAGGATATGGCATGAAATTTTTCACGCTCACATGGTTAGCGCCCATTTCCCACAAGGGGGGGGGGGGGGGGGGGGGTTGTTTGGGGCGCGGAATTGCCATTTAACGCCCTTTCACTCTATCATTACACATGGTCTTATATCCCTCCAAAGGTTTTTTTTCTCTCTCAAGTTTTCCTCCACAATTTTTAAACATTAATAACTTTCATATATGAGATTTTAAAAAAAAATACACTAAATTAAATAGTGTTTTATTATCTTTCCAACTAGTAGTATACTCTTATTCAAAAACAAAAAACATGACCTTTTTTTAGGGTTTTTGTTCATATGGAAAAAAAAAACACAATGTGTTCAGGTAATTCATTAATAATGTCTAACCAAGTCACTAATCATGTTCAACCTAGGAATTTTATTTTTATCCAGAGCAGAAGGTTAAAACCACTCATTTCCAAAGAAAAAAAAAATCACACCTTCAAGACCACCACCTTAATTACGCCATGCAATGGTTGGTTCTGGCTCTGCTCATCATCTAAACGTACATCTTCTTTTTAATATACATTTTCATTCTTATTCACTCGATTAAAATTGTTGTTTCTTATACTTTAATACATTAATTTTTATGTTACATTATAATACATATTTTATCATTTTCATATTAGATTTGTGTATCTCGAAAAGCTTCCTAAATATAATCTAACATTATTATAACCACAAATATTAAACTCTTAACGTTTGAAAAAGTAAAACCTTATTCACCTAACAGTTTGTTCTTGTCAACTTTACATCCATTGTTTTAAGAAAATAACTTTACCCCAAAAGAGGTTTATCTGATGTGGCATCTATAATATCCACGTCATGTTTATGATGACTGAATTGAGTGCTAAATCTGATGGTCCTCCTCCATCATCCAGCTCAATCACACACACATCTCACACTCCCTTTTCACCTCGATTAAATCACACACCACTGTGCACTACTGTGTGTTTTTGTGCCTGTATTCATGGTCTGTCAGTCCATTATAAACCCATAAATCCACTTGCACTTGATCTTGAGATCACCACACCACTCAACTGTTTTGATGGGAGAGGTTTGTTCTTCTTGAACCTTTTCTTCAGTTTGCTCAAACTTTTTAATCATTATTATTATTATTTCAAGTGTCAATAAGTTTCTTTCATATTGGTATATGGTGTTAATGTGCATTTTTATAAAAAAAAACAATATGAATCTTTTTACATGGCTTTTGGTAAAGATTCAGTTTTTAATGTGAGTTTTTTATAAAAAAATATGATTTATTTTTACAAGGGTGTTGTTTTATTACCTTTTTTTAGGAGGAAAAGAAGCATGAAGAGGAAAAGAAGCCGGAAGAAGCCCCGAAACCGGCCGCGGTAGATGAGAAAAAGGGTGAGGAGTCAAAAGAGCCGCCGCCACCGCCGCCGCCGCCGCAAGAGGTTGTTTTGAGAGTGTTCATGCATTGTGAAGGCTGCGCTAGAAAAGTCCGGCGATGCCTAAAAGGCTTTGAGGGTTTGCACTTTTATTTATTATATATTTTTAAATTTTTTTGTTTTACTTTAGAGCAACGGTAATATTGCTGCCAATGACATGTGTCCAAGAAAAAAAATAGGTTCCAAAACCGGTTAATAGTCAAATAATCAAAACTGGTTGGGCATTACGTAGTTACTAGCCCAACCAGTTTTGACCATAAAAACATCTTTTATAAAAAGAAGGCCTGACCATTAATTGGTCAGGCCTAGACCCAAGCTACTTTCTTGATTAAATTATTTTGGTTTAACTAAATATTAAATTGATTTGAACAACAGGAGTTGAAGATGTTGTGACGGATTGCAAGACTCATAAGGTGGTAGTAAGGGGTGAAAAAGCCGATCCTGTTAAGGTTCTAGAACGACTCCAGAAAAAAAGTCATCGAAAAGTTGAGCTTTTATCACCGATCCCAACTCCGCCAGTGGAGGAGCCTAAGAAGCCGGATGAAGGACAACCTCAACCTCCTCCACCAGAAGAGAAGAAAGATGAGGTTGTAGTTAGTTGTTAAGTTTGTGTTTATTGGTTGAATATATTTGTGCTTTTTTATATCTTTAAATTTTTTTTTTTTTTTTTTTTTTTTTTGAACTGCAGCCACCACCTGTGATTACGGTGGTCTTGAAAGTACACATGCATTGTGAAGCTTGTGCTCAAGAAATCAGAAAACGCATTATGAGAATGAAGGGTAATTTAGTAATTTTATTCTGAACTTTTTTTCTCAAATATTATTAATAAAACCTTTTTGGCATATTTCAATCTTGTTTTAATCACGTTTGTTGTGTGTCTATGTCTATTTACATAGCCGGGTCAATAGATATTTTGGTGGCCTAAAACGAATTCTAATTCTAAAAGATGACTCCTTTTATAAATATTTTTTTTATATCGTAACACATAACAATATGTTACACAAATTGGTTTTATACGATTTCTAAAATCCACAATATTACTTCCACTAGGCCACTAGAAAATATGAAAGTTTTGAGAGAGTTGTGATCAAATACAAAATAACTCAATGCGAATCGAATTAATCAAATCTTAAAAAAGTTAAAGCGACTAAAATGCGTACGATAAACTTTGATTTTTTTATCGTCGAGTCATCCATGTATACACATGTTAATAACTAAGTTAGAAACCCGTGTATTATGAGTTGACTAACGAAAACAATATAATTCAGAAACTCGTGTATACATATTCTAATTTGGATCATTGTGGGTACTAATGTAGGGGTGGAAAGTGTAACTCCGGATCTAAAGAACTCACAAGTGGCTGTGAAAGGCACTTTTCCGGCATCCGAGTTGGTGGATTACGTGCACAAGAGAACCGGAAAAACCGCGTTGATCGTGAAACAAGATCCCGAGCCGAAAACGGAGGAAGAAAAAGGCGGTAAAGACGAGAACACGGACAAAGGTGAGAAGAAGGAAGAGAAGGTCGCCGGCGACGGTGGCGAGAAGCCGGACACGGCGGCGGTGGAGATGAGAAAAAATGAATATTATTATTATTATCAACAACCAGCGAATTACCAATTATACCCTCCAAGTTATGTGGCTGAGCCAGCTTATTTACACCCACCAGCCCCACAAATGTTTAGTGACGAGAACCCCAATGCATGCAGTGTAATGTAAATAAAGGAGGGGGTAAAAATGGAAAGTCGCATGGAAGTTTGTTGAGCTTTAGTAAAGTTTATATGTGGACCTGTTATGGGATATAAAAGTGTATGGAAAATAAAAAGCTCTAGAATTTTGTGACCTTTTTTAAATTTTGAGAAGAAAAAGTTTGATACATGCTTTGAAACAAAAAGTAAATTCAATGTTGGAAGAGTGATAATAACACTAGAAAAAAACGCATCCATCACATAATTAACTAGTTGTAGATAAAACACCAATAATAGATGATAGATGAAGGGATAGGGTCTAAATTCTAGTGTGGATGAGGATCCACTCCACAAGATTGCTTAAAGTTATAAAGACATCCGTGGCATAACCTATTAGCGCTAAGCATAACGCCAAGAACATGACTATAGCTGAGCTTCGCGGAATGTCCCATGCGCAGGATAATTCACCTGCGCAGGCCTCTTCGCATGTGACTGCGGAAGTTCTCTACAGACCAATCAGAAAACGATAAATGTCAGCGCTGGTCCAACAACTCTGACCACCAACAATAAAGGTGTAGCCCCATTGCTCCCACCATGCTGCATTGTTCAGCTTTATGTGAGACGTCACATCAGACGTCTTCTAGAAGATCAGACTGTCGCCATCAGAAAAGGAATCGCCTGCAGCCAATCCTGTCGCACCACGCGGACCTACGGTAGGTAGGGGTGTTCTAAAAAATCGGAATCCGAATTTGAATCCGAAAAATCCGATAATCCGAATCCGAATTATCCAAAATTTCGGATAACCGAAAATCGGATTATCCGAAACTTCGGATTCGGATCCTAATTTTGAAAATTTTCGGATAATCAGATTATCCGAATCCGAATATTAAAAAAAATATATATAAATATATAATATTATATACACTACATAACACAATACACAATACACAATCTTAAATCCCTAATCCTCCTAACCCTAAGTCCATACTCCTCCAATCCATAGCAGTCGCTCATTCTTCTCTTTACTATAACAGCCTCCATCCACATCGTCTCCGACCTCCACAGCCCCCATCCACCAAACGGTAAGTTTTTTTTTACATTTTTTTGTTCCACTTTCGTTTATCTAACTTCGATTTCTGTGGTTTTTTTTAAATAGGTTCAAGTTTTAGACATAACAAGATCGTTTTTTTTTTGTTTGTTTTTTTATTTTTTTTATTTTTTTTTAAGTTTCGGATTATCCGTTGGATGATCCGAATCCGAAATTCAGATCATCCGAATTTCGAATATCCAAACTTTCGGATTCGGATCCTAATATTGACTATCCGAAATTTCGGATTATCCGAATTTGAACATCCCTAATGGCACGGCGCTACACCTTTTCTCTCTCTTCAGCATTAATTACAGCCAGTCATATTTTAATTACTTGGTCCAATCCTAACTAATTAGGCCAAAAGGAGGCAAGCCCATAACCCAAGCCCAAGCTCATTGTCAAGGTTATGGGTTAATAATGTTTGGCCCACACATGCCCTATATAAAGGAGGTCTCCCTTCCTTGTATAGGCATGCAATATTGAAATTAGCAAGTCAACACCATTTTTGTGTCTGCTATTATGAGTCACTTTGACTTTCCTACGGTCACCTCCTTTCATACGGCCCACTTGTTCCATGAAAAGGTTTCGGTTCAAGCTACGAGTGTGTGCGAATGATTATACCCTGCAACAACCACGAGTTTAACATCATAATAATCTCCATTTAGGTAAGTAGAACTCGTTATTTCTTTATTGGCGCCACCCGTACCATCTAGAATTTGTTTCTTGCACATCTATTAGTCCACCCTATGGCCGACCCCAACCACAAAATTCTGGTGTCCCCATCAAATGTAGACCCTTTACGTCCAATCGATGGAGATGCCATTACTCCATACACTGTCACAAAACAAACCACTACACAGGCCCAAAAACCCGTCCAAGACTTACACCACTCCGAAAACGATGGCGATGAGTCAATCAACTCGAATGAATGGCTATTTCAACAGCAAGCTCGTACAGCTGCTAAATATAAAAACATATGCTAAAACAAAAACAAAAACTGGAAAAAAAATACTTAATCTTGACTCCCCTTCAGCTAAAATAAGCCTAAAGGGTAAAGAGAAAGTAGACGAACAACATGCGGGTTGTAGCGGGGGACGTGGTGGAGACACACACGTCCGGGGTTACACCAAAACGGCCGATGAGTCAGACGGTTATGAATCAACCAGTGATCGAGACTACGAAGAACGGAGTTATCAGCATAACTCTCACTCCGTAACTGATACGTATGAAACTCATTTTCATACTAATGATGACCTGTTCAAGCCATACAGGCTAAAATCGTTTGCAGAAGACTCCATGTTCTTCTCATGTATAACTACAACACCTATCCCAAAGCAAGCTAAGCTCCCCAATAACATCGGTAAATACGATGGCTTGCGTGACCCTGCTGATCACTTGCATGACTTTGAGTGCGCGGGAAGTGTCGTTCTCTGACCGGTTCAGGTTTGGTGTCATCTGTTCGCTCAGACACTAACAGGAACCGCCATAGTATAGTTTGATAACCTACCGGCTGGGCGCATCACGGGTTTTGTAACAGTACGGTTACCATGCCCAAAATTTTTCGTGTCTAAAAATATTATAACGAATGAACCATTAGTTATGTTTAATAAAATATGAAGCCGAACCGATGAGTACATAATTATTTAAACGAGGAGAATAATATTATATACCCGTTACACGACCGGACCGACACCCGTTAACGAACCCGCTCAACACTACTTGGTGAGTCACCAAGGGAGGACACTTGTCCTCCCCTTGTGGTGACAACTCACCTAGTAAAACCATTTGCTTAAATGGTTTTATTAAAACCATTTAGATAATATAAAACCTCTCAAGACCCTCCTCTCTCATCTGATAACAAAACCACACACACACAATTTAGAGAGAGAGAGAAGCAAGGAGCCGGTGGCTCCTGCAGCCCCTATGGCGGACCTCCGGCGGATGCCCGACAACACACAAGCATTTCCCCTCTTCTGGTACACCAGTAGATCTAGAGAGAGAACTGAGAGCTAGAGAGAGAAGAACCGGAGAGAGAGAAAGAGTAACAGAAGAGGAGAGAGAGAACAGAGGCAGAGGGAGAGGAAGGGATTGTGACAGTGGCGGCGGTTCGTTATGGTTCCAATTGAGGTTCCGATCGAGTAGGTGGTGGCTGGTGATCTCGGTGGCTGTGATGGGTTCCAGGGTGATTATGGAAGAAGAAGACGGCGGCGGTGGTTCAGGCGAGGGATCTGATGGTTTGGTTTGATAATCGGAGGATGGTGAGGTTACAAGGACGGACGACGGCGACGGTGGTGTAGTTAGGGTTCCGATTAGGGGGTGTTCTAGTGATGGTAAAGGTTATCGGAGATAGTGATGGCGGCGGCTCGGGTAAGGGTCCTGACCTAATCTGTGAGTTAGTTAACAGTTCCTATTTTCTCTTAAATTCCTGAATAATGGTTAGTTAGTTTATAATAGGTTAAAATGGTGTTGACAGTGGTGGTGCTAAACATGGTGGTGGTTTACCAAAGTCTTGGAGGTAGGTTTTGGTGGTGGATCTGTTGGCAGTAGATGGTGATGATGGTTCATGAAGCTGGAGGTGAGTTGGGTGTTTTGATAGTCGGTCAACCATAGTCACAGAAGGCTACGGTCAAAGTCAGTCAATGGCAGGTCCACAGCTGGTCAACAATAGCCAATGTCCAGTCAACGTTGGTCAAGGGTAGGACAACTTGATGAAAGGAGAGGTATAAAGCTTGGACCATTCTATTGTTTAGGATACTTGGACATGGTTATCACGTGTGGGGCCTCGACTCTTGTCCGAACCAATTCGATTATATAAACACTAACTAATAAACCTAAGATATAAGTATATTGCATAAACTAATAACTTAACAAACATATTATGTTCGATTAATACGAGAATATAGATAGTTTGGGACATCGGACTATAGAGATAGTGGAACACTAGACAAACCTTGTGGACATTGGACTTGGAACCATAGGACCCATTGTTAAGACTTAAATGACAACATATGACTTGGCTATACATAATGGTTAGTATTAGATACATATGGAAACTCGGACATCTAGACATATGAATAAAACATTCGGACAAGTAATATAGATGACTAGTGAAACATTAAGCGGTAAATATACGAATAACATTTGGAAGATTAGGGATTACGTAAACGCCACATTATAGACATTGGTTAGTTAATACAAATGAGACATAAAATGGTAAACCCGACGGATAGGAGTTTGGATAAAGAACCCAAGTATGCCCACACGTGTAACCGCGGTATTGGTTACACGCCCTAATGTTTATTAACTTGAATAGGAACTTGCTAGTAATTGAAAGATGGAATCTTGGAATAGTGTGTGATCGTGCGAAACGCAACCAAAGGTGAGTTCGTGTACTTCCCCTTTTTCTGTTTCACTGTTTTGGGGTGAATACGTGCTTCTGTTTTATAAACTGTTGTGATGTGACAAGATACTTGGCTGCTAGATATACTTGACACTCATTAACTCAGAGGTGAGCCGACTTAATATATGGGTAGTACTACTTGGGGAAACCCCCACGCAAAGTGGACTCGGGACGTAAGGGCCCGGGAAACCCTCCACGACGGTTATGGAACCATTGCGGCATGTATTATGCTTTGTAGATCTATAATAGCAGTAGATAGATCTAGTGTTAGGGTTGAGGTGTTGCTTGTACATCACATGTGTTAAACTGTATAAACTTGTTTATGAAATGATAAACTGTTTTTGGATCCACTTGATTACTTACACGGACTCACCAGTATGATTACTGACCCAAACTCTTTTAAGCATGTGTTCAGGTACTGCATTCGGAAGATTATGAAGCATTCGGGTCATGTTATATGATGTGGATTGTGGAAGATGTTTACTAGATAATTATGATAGAAGATTCGGCTGGATTAGAGTGTTAGAGCTAAGCATGGATTAGGAGTTGGATCGACTAGCGGATCACACCTTATCACTGCTTCGACGACCTCCGCGTTTCGTCCCTGCTTAAATATTATACTATTTATTTTAGTTATGTATTTATATATTTGGGTTAGAAATTGTATAACATTGAAATATTTGTTAACGTTGCTTCCGTTGTGCAAGTCTGTTACCAAACTGTCGTAACGTCTAGCCCCCTCCTGGTCGGGTTGTTACAGGTTTTGACGACTTGATCGCAAAATTCTCCAATCACTTTTCTCATATGCGTAAACACAAGAAAGACAAAGCCCATGTCTTGCTATGCCAACACAGTGATAATGAGTCCATAGAATATTATGCCGTGTGCTACAATAAGGTAGCGCTACATAAAGGTTGCGGAGAACAACTCACTCAGGCAGGTTTCATACAAGGTATCCGAAGTGAGGACTCATGAAATGTCTCACAGGCAAAGACGACATCACAGATTCTTGGGACGAAATAGTCAGGGCCGCAAAAATGTATGCATCCTCCGTGCGCTCCTTCAAGCAGACGCGCGACTTCCAGTAAAACTATAACAATAATAAAAACAAAGGGAAGCCATCAGTTTGGTGGCACATCTCGGATCCACAGACGAAGGCAAATACTAGTCCTCCAACGACGCCCGTCAGATGCTCACTAGCAAGCACACGCAGGACTAGCGTGGGCACTCCAAAAAGAACAACAATTGGACCTCGCTGACCAAAACACCATCTCAAGTGCTCAAGATGGAGCAAAGAACTTTCAATGAACCAAAACCCCTTGGAAAGAGGAAGAATGTAGACACTGAAAAGTTTTGTGACTATCATAACGATTATAACCATCTTACTGACAACTGTTATACATTAAAGATGAAAATTGAATCCGCAATAAAGACTGGTCAGCTAGGCCACTTGATTAAGAACGTTCACCGGGGTGCAGGGGCAACCACAACGACGACAATCACGAGGAGCGGTCGCGGAAGCAAATATGCAACCTCCAAACACACAAGATTCAGTGTACCCCACACCATCACCGCAACATGATCACGGGGGGCAACAAAAGCCAAAACCAAGTAAAGCACTCCCGTAAAGAATACAATGACGCATGGAACGAGGCCGATGTCCTCCTCCCCAAAGTCCGCGGAGGTCCATAATCCATGGCTCCGCTAGTCATCACTGCTGTTTTTGGGCATTATCGCATGCGATACATGTTCCTTGATGGCGGAAGCAGCACTAACATCATGTATGATCAATATTTTCAACAACTTGACAAAGAAGATAAAGCCCGCCTCGTTCCATTCGACGAATAATTTCGGGTTTCATTTTATGAAGTCATAATGCCACGCGGCATGATCTCTTTCCCCATCACCACGATGGATGACAAGCATGAACGCACGAAAGTGTGCGACTTCATGGTTTTGCTTGCGACATCTCATCACGATATACTGCTCGGGAGGGAAGGGGTTATGCGTTTCAACGCCGCATCACATGATCGGTTTCCCAACCCATAGAGGCGTCGCATTTGTACGGGGTAACAAGGACTACCACACAGCCGACACTGCGAAGCCCCCAATAATGGTCAAAATGGATACCCACACTGAGCCGAAAAAATGGATTCTTAATCCTAAATTTCCGAAGCAAAATAGTTTTTGAAAAAGGTTTCGGTTTTGAAAATAAAAAGATAAAAATAGTAGGGATAGTAAACATGCATATCTCGGGGACCCTCCGTATAAGTAGTTAGTTTTATTATAGTAGTAGTATTAAGTTTAACTATTGGTGAGGAGGACATGGGTGAATGGTCCTTTAAGAATTGGAGATGAGAAAAGAAATAAATAAGGGATGACGTTCTGGAAACTCTATGGGTCACACACAGGGGAAGTGTACGAGTCCCCGTAAAGGTGTCTTCGGACTACTGGCCCGTGAGCCGTCGTTCTCCTATTGACATGCGGTCTTGGTCCAACTCGCATTGTCATGCAGCTCTTTGGAAAGTTTGACTCTGGGTTATGAGAGAAACGACGCCACTAATGAGTGGTGTGTCCAGGGTGCGCATCACCGCATAACTTTTAAGACTTGTGTTACCACCGTTTGAGTCCTGCATGTCAGGAACTACCCAAACCATCGCCAAGCCACTCGTTTAAGCACTGGTCCTCTAATTTATCTTCTTAAATTATAGTAGAGGCTTGGTCCATCTCACTTAGCTCTCGCCTTCCGTACCGAAATATCTCTCTTACAGGAAACCCCCGCGACAACGTACCCCCTACCTAGAAGACTGCGTTTGAGCACCGAAGAGTCTCTCTTACAGTCAGCATAAGGGACAACGTATCCTCCATTGGTTAACGGCTTTGGAATAACGAGGACTAGATAAAGTGTTCTTGTTTTATTTTTCTTGAAAGTGACAACTTAATAATTTATTGATCAAATAAATTTAAGTTTGGTTTAGTGATCAAGTGACAAACCCAACCCATAACCTCCCGAGATGAATGAAATCCTTAACAAAAGGTGGAACATAATCCTAAGGGTGTGCAATCCGAAGATCACTGGTGCACCTATAGGGAATCCTCCCATTGCTAAGAAAATCACTCATACATCTGGTAAGAACCAGAAACGTGTCACTCGGATCTGGTCCACTTCATAAGACATTGCTTAGAATCCGATTTCGATATCAGAAGCCCGAAGGATCTGTCTCAGTACCGGTTTACTTGTCTTGGATCTAGCTCGGGACTATCAGAAGCCGATCGAAACCCATGATAGTTTATCTTATTATTTAGGTTAGGGTTGTTTTAGATTTATCAAGTTAATCACTAGTTGAACCTGTCACAAAGATAAATAAACAAGAATTCGTTAAGAAGATAAACACACTGAGTAACTAAAAATAAACTACTACTAGTAATAAAAGTCTACAAATCGAAGTGGGTTCAGAGATAATAGAAAGATACAATCATAATGAATGATTGACACAAGCATATGGCTGCTCATAGACAAGCCTTCCATCTTCTTGATGCTATGTATCTAGTGTAAACCTCACGACCCTCGATGTTTTTTTGCATGAACTACTCATACGATTCCGTTCTCGGCCATGATGATCAAGGTAGGACGAGGCCTAACCTTGGTGGGATGTTAGGATGGCCCTAAGGCCTCCCACAAGACCTCAAGATCTGTGGAAGAAGCTTGGAAGTCGGCCCAATAAGGTACAAGAAGGAATATCAAATGATTGAGTTGAGCTTGCTATTTATAGATCTGCCAGGAGATGCACGGGCGTGCACAAGAGGTGAGCACGGGCGTGCTGTCTTCCCCACGAACATTTTGTTGCTGCAGATCTGTCTTGTCTGTCCTTGCTGTCTTGCTCGGGCATGCCATGGGGTGCATGGGCGTGTTGTCTACCAAACATAGATTTCTTGTCTCCCAAAGCAATCATCACTAGTATCCCCCGAGGGCATGGTATGGCTTTGGTCTTGGTCTTGGTTAATAGATGTCGAGTGCCGCTTTTCCCCGTCCGAGAATAAAACTATTCATTCTTATCAGGTTCTCTCGAACTAGGAGATCAATTCTTCATCCCTAAATGTTCACACCCTCTCACTTTTGGGACTGACTTGCCCGTTGGTTGGCTGCGTTGTCTTCTAGCGTGCGTGAACTCCGGGTCAATTTTATCATCATTTAAGTCCCGAAAAGGACTTTACACATAAGGGAAACATGCTGCGAGTCTCGTATCCTTAGGAATCTCCGGTTTTGACTGTTTTTTGCCCGAAAATCACTTGTTTTTGGTTTGGAGCTCCAATTTCCTGAAAAACACAAATAGGTACATCATACTACCCCACACTTAGACAATTGCTTGTCCTCAAGCAATCAGACACAGGTGCCCCTAAGGCAAACAGTAGTCAACAAATCTTCAAGCCACTTATTTATTTTATGTGAGAAAAATAAAACTGCATGACACACTTACTCAACCCTGGGATTATGCTCGAACCTATACTTGCTCACAATGTTCACTCAACACTCAGGTTTATTTTTTAGGGAGTTTCGGGGGTGAACACTGAAGTCCGAACCGAAGTCGACACAAGTCATAGGCTTGTATGCAAATCAAGTCCTCATTTCTAAACCGAATAACTAAGGTAAATCAAGAGGTCTTTTATTAGGGTTTAATGTAGGGGTGCTAAAATACTTTTTTTAAACTAAAAATAAGCTACAAAGGGGGATGAGTCACCAAACCACAATGGACCGTTCGGCAAGGTGCCTAATAGTGTCCACTTGGATGGGTCTAATAGACTTTACTAATTTGCCAAAAGTGACCGTGAATGGTGCTACGGGTATCAAGCGGCTAAGAGGGTACAAGATGGCACATAAACAATCATAAATGACCCGCTAGGTGCAATAAAATAAGCAGCAATAACGTTCCACCCTACACTTAAAATTTTGCAACAATTTTAAGTATAGAAATGGAAAAAGGAGGCAAGAGAAACTAATACTCCCCAGATAGTGGCGAATCCACCATCGTGTGGTCGAAACCCACTTCCACAAAAGCAGGAACGTGTAAATGCCGGCTCTACAATAATAAGTTGTCCTTAACCTGTCCTAAAATAACAAGAAAAAGAAATAAAGTGACAAAGATAAATAAAATAAACCTACTGTCCTAAGATAGATACCAACGCATCAGCGCTGGCGGGTGAGTCATGTCCAGCATGCATCATGCAGGCAAAGTGTCAGCCATACAACCACAGATATCCAACAACCAATATAAAAGAAAAATAAAATAGTGTATCAAGTCACAAACCATCATGAATCCGTCAAGAACCACATATCATAAACATGAGAAAAGGGGGGGGGGGGGATCAAACCGAGTGACAGCGATGGGGACGTGCATGAGACCTGGAGCAAGAGCTGGAGCCGGTGCAGGAAGTCATGTGCCGGGCAAATTCGTCGGTGATAGATCTGACCCCAGCAGTAAGCGTGTCGAGCCTATCCAAAATAGTACGAAGAATGCCTCCCAGTGACTGGCTCTGGCGACCTAGCCTGGCCCCGGGTGGTGGTTCGGCTGGTGCACTCCTAGCTACTCCTCTAGCTACAGCTGTTGCTGAAGACTCTGCTCCTGCTGTCTCTGCAGCTACTGTCTCACCATATGCCTCCTCAAAAGCAGCGTTCTCATCCCACAGCTCCTGCTTGTTGTCCACTAGTCGCAAAACCTTGTCAAACCAATTTGCTACTCCGATATTCTTCATTACCACGGTGTCAAAGGAGCGGACCCTACTTGCGAGTGTCAGATGGGCCAACAACTAGGGGTGAATGAGCTACAGGCTGGTGGCCAAGAGTGTAATGTAATGTCTCTCGAAGATGTGGCTGGAGGCTTTGGTGCAGCACCTGGTAAAGAACTCGGCCATCGCATGCGCAAGGTTTCAGTGCCTCCCCTCTATGATGCTGAAGAGATAGAAGACCTCTTGCTCGTTCTCTCCCATTGTACAGTCCTTGAGGCACCCCAAACTGCTAGCTATCATCATATGTAACCACCTATGAAGCGGATCAGGGAAGCTGGATCTCTTGTGCTTCCTTAGATCATAGGGAGCTTCGGATATCTGCCTCCAAAAATTTGGTGGCTGCACATCACGGGGCCACTCAAACAAGCTCTTAGTGAATATAGGAGAATGAATCTCCCACTGTCTGTATAAACTCAGTCTAACTCCAAACTCCACCAACGTCATCCAATACCAACACCTGCCCATCCTGAACCGAATACACTGCCTCGAAACTCTATCCTCCGCTGTAGTAGGCGGAGTATAGGAGAAAGAGGCTACGAACTCCAAGGTCAGCTCGCAGTATGTATGCTCGGATATCTGGAAAAAAAAGGTGCCACTGATGTGATAGGATGTTGTAAAATCGAGGCTCCAACCCCACAGATCTCACGGAGTCGTAATCCACAAGTCTATAATCGCCGATCTGCCTGGATCAGATGAAGAGTAAACGCCTGTGGGCATTTTGCTTTTCACCACCCTGGTTAAAGTATAACCGATCTAGTGGAAACCTCACGACCTCGATGTTTTATTGCATGAACTACTCATACGATTCCATTCTCGGCCATGATGATCAAGGTAGGACAAGGCCTAACCTTGGTGAGATGTTAGGATGGCCCTAAGGCCTCCCACAAGACCTCAAGATCTCTGGAAGTATCTTGGAAGTTGGCTCAAGAAGGCACAAGAAGCAATGCCAAATGACTGAGGTCACCTTTCTATTTATATAGTTGTCAGGAGGTGCACGGCCGTGCACAAGAGGTGAGCGGGGGCGTGCTGTCTACCCCACGTACGTTTTGTTGCTGCAGATCTGTCTTGTCTGTCCTTGCTGTCTTGCACAGGTGTGCCAGGGGGGTGCACGGGCGTGCTGTCTACCAAACATAGATTTCTTGTCTCCCAAGTTGGCTGCGTTGTCTTCTAGCGTGCGTGACCTCTGTGCAAGTGAGCATGGGCATGCTTGGTCAACTCCAGGTCAATTTTATCATCCTTTAAGTCCCGAAGAGGTCTTTACACATACGGTAAACATGCTACGAATCTCGTATCCTCAGGAATCTCCGGTTTTGACTGTTTTTTGCTTGAAAATCACATGTATTCAGTTGGAGCTCCAATTTCCAGAAAAACACAAATAGGAACGATTAAGTAGCTATAATCCTTATTTTAAGCCAATCCTACCATATTATGAGACTAATTATGCATGTTTTATATGTGTAAATGATGGCACATAAAACCCCCTGTGGAGGAGGGTCTTGAACAATTTTTGGCCTAGAGGCCTCTTTCTTAACAGGACCAGATGACATCTCACCCGTGTGGCCAGCATCTTTGTCAGTACCCCCAGCACCTCCCGTTGGGGTGGCTTCGGACAAGAACTTTTTGCCCTGTGCCTACGCCAAGGCAGCACCGGCCTTTGCCTTCGCCGCCGCTTCTTTCTCCGCCCGCAGGCGATCTTCCTAAGCCTTCTTTGAGGCAGCCTCTGCTTTCGCCTTTGCGGCCTCCTCCTCCTTAGCCTCCGCCTCCGTGTGCGCAAGCTTGTCAGCTACACGGTTCTACACTATCTCTTCTTCTTTAGGAATCGGAGAAGAAGTTGGGATTATCTTCGGGCCAGGAGCTACAAAAAAGGAAAGGAAATACGGTAAACAACGTAGAAAGGCTAACACAGAATGAAGAGCAAAATAATACCAAGAAACTTACCAGGCGTTTTCTTCAAAGTCTTGTGAAGAATAGGCTCGCGGTGCGGATGAGGAGTAATATCACAGGAAAACTGCATATGTGTTTCCTTTAAAACATTTTCAGCACTTGTGGTAGGGCCAGATTTTTCAATCTCCCCACCACCCCACCTTCGTCGCCTGTGGATCCTGACCAGGGTTCCGGACTTGGGTCGACATCAGCTGACCAAGCCTATGCGGCACTGACAATTCCCTGACCCCACCTTGGTCAGCCACCTTCTTCAACTTACCACTTTTCTACTTCTCCTTAGGAGGATCAGTCTCTTCAGGGGAAGAGGAAAAAGACTCCTTACGCTTCAACTTTTGGCCAAAAAGGGGCCCTTCACCACCTGCACTCAAAGGCGCACTCTCAAACACTTCTACATAGCTAGACTTAGAAGTATATGTGTGAGTTCTGGGCGCCATATTCTTGTGCCCACAAGAACCGGGAATCCTAGAGGACCGCGTTGGATGAACCAGCTCCTCAGAAGACCCGGTAAACTCCTCATCAAATATATACGCATGGGATCTCTCCCGACGTAGCAAAAGAAATAGGGCTAGGGTTTAGAGGAATTTGACTCGTAGCGATGAAATGAGCTGGCATATCTTCAAGGTTAGGTAGGTACCTACCATCTCCTCAACCCACGATGGCCTGTCCGCCGGCGGGATCTGCCACTTCAACCTCGCGTCATCACATGCCAAAAACGCGTCCAGCGTCGTCACACCTGAAAAACAAGAAGTTAGCCAAAAATTTCATAGAGATATCATAAGCATAGTGTAGGTACGGACACTTACCCTCGTCGCAGATAAATGGCTCTTGGCCAGGAACCAAGCGCAGATGGCTCATTCGAATATATACTAGGAAGGCCTCCTGGCACATGTACGTCCTAAGGAGACGCATACGTAGTCAAGTTGACGAACCACTGCTCCTCCTTGTACCCCTTCATCACTGGGTGATCCTTCAGCTTCTGGCGCTCACCCATCACCTTCCATGGCCTCGCCGCCGGGATGACGCTCCTATTCACATAAAAAAATTTATCCTTCCAGTCATACAAAGATTTGGGCTCCACAATCCCCATCGATTGCACCTTCGGACGAGGCAAAAACTTGAACCACGAGGCCATGGTTTCCGAAATATAAAAAATATTGAACCGCTCGAAAGTCTGTCAATGTGTTGGGCATGGCAAATTGCCTCGAAGTGCACGAGCCTAAGCATCCCAAACCCACTCAGTTGGGTCACATGAATCCCATAAAGCCACCAGGGTGTCAATTTGAAACCTGGTGGCCGGCAAACGGAAGCCACACTTAATAAAATGGGCTTCATAAAAGGGTTATCTTGCCCGGAGGAGGGGTCAACGATGTGCTCCCAGTCGATGGTAACTCTGGCTCCCATGCCGGATTTAACTCCATCATCCTGCAAAACTCCTCAAAACCATGGTTGCAAAAGGTGCTAGGCGGGCGATGAGGTCCGGCCTAGGGACTAGTCGGGACTAGGCGAAAATTAGGCGGAATTAGGCGTTTTGGTATTTTATAAGTATTTTATATATTTACACACAAATTTAGGTGTTTTTTTGAAAATATGTTAAGATATATACATATAATACTTAGAAATACTTAGATATATACACATAATACTAAAAAATACATAGAAATTTAATAAAAAAAATCACCGCCTAGGCCCGCCTAATGCCCAAAACGCCTAGCGCTCCGACTAGGGCCTAATTCCGATTTTCTTCACCGCCTAGGCCGATTTTTGCAACATTGCTCAACACCCTTTTTACTCAATGATGGTTCCCATCACCTTGGCAGGGGCTTTCGTTTTTTCAGACATCTTATTAGGGTTTTTATCAGGATTTTGAGAACTTGTTCGAGAAATTTTTGACATAAAAGATGAAAGGAAGAGGGAAAGGTACGCCGGAAAACTTGAGGATTGCTCGGAAACTTGAAGTTTCACCGAAAAAAGGGAGAGAATTCAAGTGAAGAAAACTGGAAAGTTTTTAAAGTATGAAGGAGGGGGGGGGGGGAATCTATTTATACCCATCATATTTGTTGCGATGGGATAACAGCTGGAAAATGGTGCAGACGTTTCAGGTCACGAATCAACCACAACGCGCCATGTGGCCCACTTTCTCGATGAAAGTTACACTCGCGCGCGTGGCTCTCTACGAGCCTAGAACCAGAAGAAAAAATAGCATCACACCTGCCAGATTTGTGTACCAGATGTGACCAGCCATGATGACAAACATCCTTTCTGTCATCTGACACACCTACTGTACCTCCTCAGTTTCCACAACACACCTTCTCGAAAGCCCTCAAAAAATTAATGCAATGTTTTCAAATTCTGGCACATTTACCTTCAATCATTTCCCACCATTAATACAGACGACCGCACATTAATTATTTAAAAGGGGGGTGACACCTCACCCGTAGGACTCCACCTAAGAATCATGTTTGCCACGTCATCACCCTGCGATGGGTTGACGTAAATGAAAAGATGTTCTTCGCATGGTTTCTCCTAGGAATCATGCTTGCTACGTCATCACCCTGCGATGGGTTGACATAAAATGAAAAGACGTTCCATGTATGTTTCCATCTCAGAATCATGCTTGCCATGTCATCACCCTGCGATGGGTTGACGTAAAATGAAAAGACATGCTCCGCATGTTTTCTCCTCAGAATCATGCTTGCCACGTCATCACCCTGCAATGGGTTGACGTAAAATAAAAAGACGTTCACCGCATGTTTTCCACTCAGAATCATGCTTTCCATGTCATCACCCTGCGATGGGTTGACATAAAATGAAAAGACGTTCTCTGCATATAATTTCTCCTCTGATAGCAGAGGTGCTATGGCGCATGATGATGATGATGATATTAAAGTGGAGGGAAAAGTGTTAGTTAATACGCATGTAAATGACGGCGGCATCAGTGTTGACTCGTTGGGTCCAGCGCATGTGCTTTGTCTATTTGTACTGCGATGGGTTGACGTAATAATAAAAAGACGTCCTCCACATGATTTCTCCTCAGAATCATGTTTGCCACATCATCACCCTTTGATGGGTTGACGTAAAAATAAAAAGACGTTCTCCGCATTGTTTCTACTCAGAATCATGCTCGCCACATCATCAGCATGCGTTACACTTACTCTTTTCGCATGCCACTACATCTGATAGACAACATGAAGACCGGATAAGCAGTCACCCACATTCCACTACCAATTTAAGTCCAGCACTCCAGCTACTCTTTTTGCAAGATAAAGAGAAGCACTAGACTAGGGGGACTTGAAGGGATAGGGTCCCAAATCTAAGCACGGATGAGGATCCTACCCCACAAGATAGCTTAAAGGTATAAAGACATATGTGGCCTAACCCATTAGCGCTAAGCATAACGTCAAGAACATGACTATAGCTGAGCTCTGCGGAATGTTGCATAAGCAGGATCAAGCACCTGCGCATGCCTCTATGCATGTGACTACAAAAGTTCTCTGCAGACCAATCTGAAGACGACGCGTGACAGCGTTGGTCCAACAACTCTGACCACCAACAGTAAAGGTGAAGCCCCCTTGCTCCCACTATGCTACACTGTTCAACTTTATGCCAGACGTCAAATCAGACGCCTTCTAGAAGATCGGACTGTCGCCATTAGAAAAGGAATCGCCTGCAGCCAATCTTGTCATGCCACGTGGATCTATGGCAGGGCGGTTCACCTTTTCTCTCTCTTCAACATTAATTACACCCAGTCTTATCGTAATTACTTGGTCCAATCCTAACCCGGGCCCAAGCCCACTGTCGAGGTAACGGGTTAGTGATGTTTGGCCCACACATGCCTTATACAAAGGAGGTCTTTCCTTCTTGTATAGGCATGTAATATTGCAATTAGCAAACCATAACCATTTTGTGTTTGCTATTACGAGTCAATTTGACTTTCATGCGGTCGCCTCCTTTCGTATGGCCCACTTGTTCCATTCTATTCATGTTTTGGTTCGAGCCACGAGTGTGTGCAAAGGATTATGCCCTGCAGCAACCACGAGTTCAACATCATACAAATCTCTGTTGAGGTTAGTAGAACTCATTGTTTCTTTAATAGAATAATATAATTTATACGCGCCTAGGGCTTGTTACAAATAATGAATTAGGGCATTCAGGGTTGGTGCAGGAGAAGTGATGGGGAACTCTTTTCACACTCTCAAGTTTTCACTTGTGGGATTTTACCATGAGGCGTATAACACAGTAAAATTCAAGTTATTGGTCATGTTAAACGATCACTATATGAATTTAAAACATTGTTTACTCATTCAACATGAGAAATAATGGTTTGAAAGCTTAAGCCGCGAAAGCAAAAATAGTAAGCGCAGAAGCAAGTGTAAAAGTGCGCGAAAACAAGGCACGGTTTCCAAAATAAGAAAACCAAATAAGAAGTTTGACATCATGCGAATCCGTGAATGCATTCTATTTGTGGATACCTTAGCGACCTGAGAAAACATGCTAAAATGTGTCAACACAGTGGCTGGTGAGATCACAGGTTTTATATTAGAAATTGTAAATGTTTTGATAAATCCACATATGCAAATTATATCTATTGCTAGCTAGACAATGTACAAGTTACTATAAGTGTTTCGAAACCAAAGCAAACTGTTTAATGTTATTTGCCTTCCACCATGTCTATCATAAACTATGGCTAAGTTTTAGGTCAGTTTTGCACCCACTCGACCTCAAGTCAATTCAGGTGGGGTTTGTCGAACCCAATAGTACTATTCAAATTACCTCGCTATGCATACCCGCAATAAGAATTCGTTAATGTAAGGACTTTGTATGATATGTTTGCACTTAAGTAAACAAGTTATATAACTACAATAGGTGATCCGAAATATGTTCATGCACATGTTTATCCAGCAAAAGGAAAGATCGTAAAAGAGCGCCAGTGAGACTTACCTTAGAATAAGTCAGTAAGTTAAGAAAGTATGACTAGTGACCAACTAACAACTACATATCATACACAAGTTTATAAATGTGTGTTCATGTGGGTCCATGTGACCCATTTTATCCAAACAACTCCAAGTGTTAGTGTATTTGAAAAGGACTAACATGTTTGACTAGTTTGACAAAGATTAACTTTTGTTGACCAAATTGACCCGATGACTTGTTGGTGGCTCGTAATGGTAAATCAATGTTTGTTATGTTTAAACTATTCAGATGATGCAAGTAGATAACTGAACAAACAATTTCTTTATTGTTCTATCATGTCATGATGTTTACAAAACACTTAAAGCAGTTACATGTTTTCAAGACTTAACGATTTGATTTTGAAAACACAAAATTTTCCTTTTTTGAAAAGTTATCACCACTAGCAAGTACTCATTCATAAAAATCACCTAGAATAGTTATACATGAACCATAGCACACATACATGCAATCAAGTTTCTATTATGGCAATGTATCTTAGTGTATTCTCATGCATAAAGTTTTCAGATATAGTAAGGTATGAACACTGTTGGGTCAAAGAGGATTGACAAGCCAGAATGAACATTAGTCTAACATCCTCTCTGCATATTTTGCTAAGTATAGAATCTACTGAAGAAGAAGAAGAAGACAAAGTACTAAAGAAGCTGATACAAGTGCTGAAGAGTTAAAGATCAGAAGTTCTAAAGATGAACCAGACAAACATTTGAAGAACAAACTTCTAAAGAAATACTCATCAGAAGTTTGTCACCCAACAGCAGTTCTTATAGAAACTTCCCACCGCCCTTAACTTTAGTAGTTTAGTTTATATTAATTTTTAATAGCATTATGTTCAAGTTCCAACACTACAGCCTGTTGTAGTATTATTATAATCTTTTAAATACTTCACATGTACGTATTGTTCTGTCTATAAATAGATAGGTTCATCCCTTCTATTTTAGACATCTTGTGTAGTAAACATTTCTAATATATTGAGAATCATTTGAAGTACTTTCTGCTGTTACATTCGTTAACTGTCCGATTCTCTCATTAACTGCTTTAGTTCATTAACTCAGGGGGAGTAATAACTCCTGTTAAAAGTGATACTTTAACTTAAAATACTTATTACATTCCGCTGTGCATTTACTTTAATAAATCTTAAACAAGTGTTCTTCATAAGAAACTGTTAAAGGAAACTGAGAAGATAGACCTTGAACAATCTAAGAAAGCTCGCGAAGCTTAGAAGCTCAAATAAGCCAACAAAAGGTCACAACAAGAAAAACAAGAAAAGGCCTTGAAAGAAAGACCCATGTATCAAGAATGGCAAGAAAGACTTCAGAGAGAACAAGCTCAAAAATCTACCAAAGGCAAAGAACCAACTGCTGATGAGGTCTTGCAAAGTACGGAAGACAATCCTTCAGTAGTTTCTGCTGAGACATGCCCATTAGTAGTTGCAACTCAAACGAAACCACAAACATCTACTTCAACCAACTCTCCTAAACACAAACACAACCTGCCCCTTCTAAACCTTCAACTGTTTTAAACCCTGAACCAATTGCCTTCAGTTCAGAGGAATTAGAGAAAAGCTTAAAGCTGAAGAAGAAAAAGGCTAAGGAAGATGAGATATGGGAGAAAGTGGATGAAAGGGAATATTTGAGATATGAAGCTAAGTTAAAGCTCTGGGAAGAAAAGATAAACGAGCTAGAGAGAGCTGAAAAAGAACAACTGCTAATTGCTGAAAATGACAAGAGACAACAACTGATGAACTTCATTGTCAAGAACAACAAGTCAAAGAAACACTCTCTCAAGGGTCTCTCAACTGCTGAACTAGAACACAGAGCAAGACTCATATCAGAATGACAAATGGCTGAGAAAGAGAAGAAGTTGAAGAGAACCCAGACAATAGAGGAATTGGCAGCCAATGATTATGGCACAAAGGCACAGCTTTCAAACTTCTGATTCTGCAAGAAAGAAGCCTGCTGCCAAGACAAAGAAAGGATCAGGGGAACAAATGAAGACAAACTTCAAAATGGTTTTGATTGAAGGCAACACCATTGTTGAAGATAACTTCATGATAGAAGAGAAGCCCCTGAACATACAAGATAGGGATCCAACTACATTTGCATATCAACTGAAACAAACCATAAATTATCAGAAGCAGACCAAGGTAATTACTGAACATCACATTCCTATTTCTAGTAGTTTACCTGGTACTGTACAAGTTGAACATAGAAGGAGATCCAACCTGATCATATCTGAAGTAGAAGACCAATCAACATCAGGCCTACTTCAAACAAGCAAATAGTACCATACAAAGCTGACTTCTTCAAATCCAGATCACCAACAGTCAAGTGGTACTTCACCCATAAGTCCAATTCTATTGTCCTGGAGAGAAAAAACTTCACAACTAAGGTCCTACATCACAAGACTGAACTAGATAAGCTATCAAATGATGATCTTCTCACTATTCAGTTTATAGAACCAGAACAAGGACCAATACTCACTGGACAACAAGTCAATGAACTCAAGTACTCAATGATAAAAGAAGTTTGGAGAGTTCTTGACTGCAGAAAAAAAGGATCCTATAAATAAAGTTAGACAAAGGTTTTCGCTTCATCAATCCAGGGGGAGATTGTTGGGTCAAAGAGGATTGGCAAGCCAGAATGAACGTTAATCTAATATCCTCTCTGCATATTTTGCTAAGTATAGAATCTATTGAAGAAAATGAAGACAAAGTACTGAAGAAGTTGATACAAGTGCTAAAGAGTTAAAAGATCAGAAGTTTTGAAGATGAACCAGACAAACATCTTAAGAACAACTACTGAAGAACAAACTTCTGAATAAATACTCATCAGAAGTTTGTCACTCATTAGCAGTTCTTATAGAAGCTTCCCACCGCCCTTAACATCAGCAGTTTAGTATTATATTAGTTTTTAATAGCTTTATGTTCAAGTTCCAATACTGCAGCCTGTTGTAGTATTATTATAATCTTTTGAATACTTCAAATGTACGTATTGTTCTGTCTATAAATAGATGGGTTCATCCATTCTATTTTAGACATCCTGTGTAGTTAATATTTCTAATATACTAAGAATCATTTGAAGTACTTACTGCTGTTACATTCATTAACTGTTTGATTCTCTCATTAACTGCTTTAGTTCATTAACTGAGGGGGAGTAATAACTCTTGTTAAAAGTGATACTTTAACTTAGAACACTTATTACATTCCGCTGTGCATTTACTTTGATAAATTTTAAACAAGTGTTCTTCATAAGAAACTGTTAAAGGAAACTTATCCAACAAACACAACCTCTAATTTCAATAAACCAAAGTTCCTAACATATTAATACTTCTAATCTAAAGCATGTTCCCTCATCACATTACACTAAACATATCTAGACATCAAAATCAACTTTGTTGAAACAATAAAGTTTCCTATTATTTGTCAATTATGAACATCAAGTTGATTTCTATAATCGAAGTCTTCTAAACATGTTAATATGCTTAAACTAACACATAATCATCATAAAAGTTCATCTTATGTCGAGAATTTAAGCCATAAAGTTTCTCAACAACAAAGTTTCATATTTTGATAAGTTTTGAGCAATCATGCTTCTATGATTTTCACCAAATTCAAGTCTATTCATTTAACATCTAAATCATAGAAAAATTTAGACATGATGTTTTGTTTTATTGGAATGGAGTTTGGGTTACCTAGGGTTTCATGGACATAAAGATCAAATAAAAAAGATAAGGATTAAAAGTATAAAACTATGAGAAGTCACATCCAAAGCTTTTCTTATCTTCAATCCTGAACCTTCAAGACTCCAAATATGCTCCAAGATCTCTCCAAGGATGACGGGTTTTGAATGACATCTGCTGAATTCGAAGTGAAAGTGTTTTGGTCCTGTTAGGATATAAAATTGCGTATATGTTGTCAAAAATCGCAACGGTTGGTTGAAAATCAAACTAGGCCGCGACAGAGCCCTTTCGCGTATCGTAAAGGGCTAAGCATTAAGCCTCTTGATCTAGGCCTCCCCTTCTTCTCTCTCTCTCTTTCTTTTCTCTTGGCTCACTGGTCTGGTCTAGTCTCTTCCATTTTGTTTTATTATAAATAATGATTAGTGTGGTTAGTTAGTTTTATCAAATTAATTAATACAAGTTTAACACAATTGCACACATAGTTTCATATCTACACATAATTGCACATAATATCACATACATTATATTACAATTATAATGTTTGAAATATTTCACCAACGTTCGGGGATAAGACTCGTGTGTTTGATGTGCTTAGTTAATGTTTGATGTACTTAATTAATTCTAATTAAGTGTAATGCATGGATAATTGATCATGATAAAGAGTTTGTGCTAGTTTGTAAGTAACCTCAAATTGTCAGGTGTCACAACTCTGGCACCAAATGGTAATCTCTGATTCTGTTTTTTTTTCACAACCTACAATCAGCGAAGCCTCATAAAATTTGAAGAAAACAGGACAACTCATCATGGTGTAATATGTGGTTTAGTGTTTTATTCATAATATTTAAAACAAAGGACGCAACATATGTGTACGTATCTTTATGCAAAACTGATTTTGTAGCAAAGGTAAACCCTTATTATATATATAACAAAAGAGGGTATCTTAGGAATCGTGCCTAAGATACACCTGTATTATTTTATTGTTTTTCTTTGATATATTTACAACAATGCCATCGAATGCTTTCATCTACAGTTTTTTTTTATTCAACCTTTCAATTTTTAGCATTGGCATTTATACCCCCCCCCCCCCCCCTCAATTTTCTTAAAACTTTGTAAAATGTCATTTTGACTTCTTTGAGTTTTATGTGCATAATTTATGTACAAATTTTGTTAGTTTATGTTTGACATATATTTTGTTCGAAAATGAGTCGGATCAAATATCATACATTTTCACAAGGCGATATAAATTTGAGTTACTTTATGTTCCAACAACGCCGCAATGTGTGGTACCGCTCTTTAAAGTAAACAACACTATTTCTTTCGTTTTACTTTTAAGTGTGTTTTGATATAAATCCAAGTTGGTTCATGTTTTCACTTAAATTTTTCTCGGTAATGAGTCATGTCAAATATAATATGTTTTTTCATGCTTATTTTCATTTGTGTATTTTGTCTACGTTTTGACGTAATTTTTTTTTTCAAAAACGAGTCCAGTCAAATATTTAGGTATAAATTCGAGTTAACTTAAGTTTCGACACTGCCGCAACGCGCGACGAGTTAAAATACTAGTTATTATTAATATAACAAAAGAGGGTATCCTAGGAATAGTACCTAAGACACACCTCTAAGACAAAATTAACTGACGTCTTAGTTTTTGGTTGGGAAGGTGGGAAACATGCATGTGTTGATCTTACCGGGGTGTCCCCTCTTGTTGGGCTTCGAGATAGTGGGTTTGTGGCCGGGCAAGCGGTCATGAGAGCTGAATCCAAGAAAGTGGAAAAGCATGCTAAAGCATGTGAGGATAATCAGCATGTTTTCGTTCCCTTGGCCTTCGACACGTTCGGGTCCTTGGCACCGGAGGCGGTGCGGTTTTTGGCTCGGGTTCAACGAGTAGTGCATAGCAACTTTTCCACCCCCCAAGGGCGGGGTTTTGTTTTTAGCAGATTGGGATTTTCTATTCAAAAAGGGGTGGCGGCGCAGCTTGTTGCCCGCCTACCTACCATCCTTATGTAATTTGCCTTTTCTTGTCAATGGAAATTAAGTTTACTTTTAAAAAAAAAAAAAAAAATGGTAAAAAAAATTTTATCATATTTACAACAATGATATTCATGGTTTATTTATTTTTTATTTTTTATTTTTATGTATTCAACCCTTCAACTTTTAACAATGTCACTTACACCCATTATCTTTTTAATTTTTTTGTAGGGCATCATTTTAACCCAACTCGAGTTTTACGTTATAATTTTATGTACGTGGGTCAAATATAATACATTTCGTGCTTATTTTTATGTGCGTTTTTTATTGGTCTACATTTTGTTCGGGACGAGTCGGGTTAGGTCAAGTACAATACGTTTTCACTAGGCGGTATAAATTCGAGTTTGTTTACGTTTCCACTTCGTCGCAACGCGAGGTATCATTCTTAATGTACAAAAACACTATTTTCTTGCGTTCTTATTTTTAAGTACGTTTCGTTATAAATCTAAGTTTGTTTACGTTAAGAAGTAAGTTTTCTCGGTAATGAGTCAGGTCAAATATAATACGTTTTCGTACTTATTTTCATATGCGTCTTTAAATGATCTACGTTTCGATGTAAATGTTTTTCGAAAATGAGTCGGGTTAAAATATTTAAATTCAAGCTACTTTAAGTTTCAACACCGCTGCAACGCGCGGCAACTAAAAATACTAGTTCAATATAAATGTGAAACTCAACTTAAAGTATTTATTACGCTTGCATTAATCAATTAACAATCTTCGAATTATTTTACACACAAGGCCATTGGGTATATCCTCACTCTCCTTAATTGTACGTAGACATCTTTAACACTCACATCACCCATAGTTTCTTTCACTCCCATAAAGAAATGGTCCAACCTCCATTAACGCCCCGTAGACATTAATATTAAATTGATTGTGTGTGTAAAGGGCCAACTAAGTTGTTTTCACGTTAGCTAACATGTTAACAAATGGCAAGTTTAACACCTTTAACAAATAAGAGGGAGTTGTAGTTAACTAAGGCCCCTGTGGTAATTGGCGAAGGATAATGGGGGCCATGGGATGTCCCGCCCCCACCGTTTTCTATCTCAGTAGTGGAAGTTTGCGATTTTCGTAGGTAATTTTTATATGAATTTAGTCACGTCCCCACCGATTTGATCTTCTGATCCCCACCGATAGAAAAAATTTAGGTCTCGTGAATTTCGGCCCCTACCACTTTTTTTTTCAAGTTTTGCCACTGCTTGTGGTATATTCAAAGGCCGTATGCATTAAAGATGCAATTTGGAGTTAAGGGAGAAAAATACCACATCCCTAGACGTCAATAACTTTAAAAGAGTCATTTGTTAACACGTTAATGAGCATGAAAAACATTTGTGTAGGTCCTCTACACACAATCTATTAAATTTTATTTATAGGGGCATTTTTTTAGAGGCGTGAAGAGCATTACGAATGATATGGATGTTAAAGATGCTAATGTGGAATGAAGGAATGTAAGAGTATATCCAATGACTTAATAAAACTTTATATGAAGGCATGATAGTTTGATTGGTATTTATCGTAAACCATAAAAGATATATAAAATAAAACAAAATGTAAAAGTAAGAAAATATTTTAAAATTGTTTCTTTGCTTATTCTGTGACTTTAACTTTTTTTCGCACGTGTGTAGTAAAAGAGTTCTCACAAAAAAGGTACTATTTGGTACAAAGAGATGAGATGCGAAATGAAAAGAAGTATTTAGATGGAATGAAAAAAAAAATGTTTTGTTGGTTAAGGTAATAGAATAATTCATTGCCTCGTTCATTTCATTCCCTATAAAAACCTAAGTTACTGTATTGAATGCATGATTCTGTGAATAGGGTTGCAAGATAATGCATTATTTTTTTATTTTTTTTTGAAGGGCGAATTTCAATAAAAACCAAACGACGGAATCTCCAAGGAGGAGATTACCACCCAAACCACAAACAACAAATTACATCACATCGAAAGAAAACGAGTTCCAATCCTTCCAAACCACCCTACCAAATTTCCCTCTACTATTATACCAAATGAAACTTAAAGATTTGATGTCCGCTAACACTTGAGCACTCGTCACATTCGCCCCTTGAAAGATTTTGTCGTTTCTCATTTTCCAAATCCTCCAACATGTGATGATGAAAATACCTCGCACGATCTCCTTCTTGGCAGCCGAGTAAGGGACCAAATTAGCCGCACTATGCACATCCTGCAGCGAAAACAAGAACAGAGGGGGAATCTTGCACCACCGAGCGATACCGATCCATATACCATCTGTAATACGGCAGCCCACTAAGATATGATCCGCAGACTCATCCGCTTCCTCGCACAAAACACATGACTTATCTCCAATGTTAATGTTTCTCCTGGTTAGCGCAAGCTTTGTAGGAATGCGGTCTAAACGAGCACGCCACATGAAAAGATTACACTTACCCGGGACCCATTTACAAAACCGAACAACCTCGCTGCAAACGGGCTGCCGACTACTTGAAATCCATTGTTTAATATCTTTAACTGTCGCCACTTGAAGGCTTGTATTCTTCCATTTCCAGCCATCCTCTTCCTGGTTTAAAACAACTCCAGAAACCATGCGAGTGATAAGAATAAGCTGCTGCATCTCCTGAACTGAATTAGGATACTGTCTCCACTCCCAAAGCATAGCGACAGACATCCTACCTTGGTCCATTCTATCCGCAACTGTACAATCCTTCTTCCTCTCCAATCTAAATAAGTCCGGAAACAAGAATTGAAGAGGAAGTTGATTTACCCAAGGGTCAGTCCAGAATTTAATCACACGTCCGTTACCAACATCGCCTTGAATAAAACTGCTAAAAGCATTGCCATCAACATTAAGCCGACTACCGCTTTTGACAATAGTCGACCATACCCCCGGCAGAATCGGATTACACTTCACCATTTGGAATCGTCTTGAAGAACCGTGAATAGCGTCGATGACCCTTCTCCATAACGCCTTATACTCCAGCTTGTACCTCCATAACCACTTTGCGAGAAGAGCATTATTTGAATCACCTAGATCAGCAAGCCCGAGCCCTCCTTTGTCTTTAGTAGTCGTAAGGACATCCCATTTCACCCAGTGGACTTTGTTAACATCCAAGGAGCCCCCCCATAGGAATTTTTTTATCAACCTTTCGAGCTTACATTTCACCGCAACCGGGGCTTTAAAAAGAGAGAAAAAGTAAACCGGTAAGCTCTCTAACACGGATTTAATAAGAACAACACGCCCCGCTAAGGAAAGAACTTTCGCCTTCCAAATAGAAAGACGCTTCCTGAAAACGTCAACCACTGGCTCCCAACTCGCGATACGGTTCATGTTCGCTCCCAATTGAATACCAAGGTATTTGAACGGATACACACCCGTAGAACACCCCAGAGAAGCGGCTTTATCCCCAAGCTCATCCGCGTGAACACCAATGCCAAAGAGAGTGGATTTGGAGATGTTTATTTTAAGACCGGAGCATAAATGGAAAACTCTCAACACTCTCTTTAGCGTTTTAAAATTCCTTTCCGTCCATTCACCCATGATCATAGCATCATCGGCAAACAACAAATGCGACAACGATGGCCCTTCATTAGGGAGTGTAATTCCCGTGAAAAGGCCATCATCACAAGCCTTCTTAATCATGCCCGAAAGAGCTTCCATAGCGATAATAAATAAGAATGGCGAAATCGGGTCACCTTGACGCATCCCTTTTTCGCAGTCAAATTCATACGTAGGGGACCCATTGACCAAGATGGACGACCTGGCCGAGGAGAGAATTCCTAACATCCAACCGCACCACACCTCCGGAAAACCCATTTGTCGCATAACCATCAACACGAAGCCCCAGTTTAAATTGTCATAAGCTTTCTCGAAGTCTATTTTAAAAAGGAAGCTTCGTTTTTTATTGCGTCTGGCCCAAGATAACACCTCGCTCACCACCAATGGACCATCAAGAATGTATCTTCCCACGACAAAAGCTGTTTGCGTTTCATGAATCACATTATCCATAACCTTCTTTAAACGACAAGCAAGCACTTTGGAGATAACTTTGCTTACAATCCCAATCAAGTTGATAGGCCGATAATCGCCAAGCGTAACCGGGTCTTGAACTTTAGGAATCAAGGTAATAAAAGAAGACCCCACACCACGCCTAATGATAGCATTGGAGTGAAAGTCTTGCATCACTGAGTTGAAATCCTGCACAAACAAAGACCAGAAATTTTTAATAAATCTAAAGTTAAACCCGTCGGGTCCCGGGGCTTTATCGCTACCACAGCTGAATACAGCGTCTTTAATCTCTTGATCTTTAAACGGCTCCACCAAAGCAGTAGCTTCCACCTGAGATAAATGCTTCAACCCATAGCATTGCAGAAACGGCCTATCTTTGATCTCCTCAGAAAACTTGTTTCGGAAAAAACGCAGCACTTCAGTCTTAATAATACTCGGCCGGGATTCCCACACACCGTTAACCAAAAGACCCGGTAACGCATTACTAGCCTTTCTACTCTTAATACACCCGTGAAAATAGGCCGTGTTCTCGTCGCCTTCCTTCGCCCATTTAACACGGGATTTTTGTTTCAAGTCACTCGTCTTCCATTGATCCATCAGCCGTAATCTAACAAAGCCTTCTTCATAAATCCATGTCTCTTCCTCAGAAAGGTCTCTGTCTTCCATAACAACTTGTAACTCATCAAGCTCAGCTCTAATAACTGATTCTTCTTCGGTCTCTTTCTTTTTCATCTTCTTATTCCAACTTTTTAAGGCTGCTTTGATCTTCCTAAGCTTTGTCATAAGACGCAAATCAGGAGGCCCATGTTGTAAAGCTCAAGCGTTTTATTTTCTTTAACACAAAAGTACAATAATTGTGTATATTTCAAAATTGACTCTCAATGCTCAGTCATTGTCTGTATAGAGATGTGAGATGATGCATGTACGTTGAGTGATTAATTAGTCAATGTGTAATGGGGTTTATGGTGCTCGTTATGGGGCGCTATGAACCCCCAAAGCGCCGGGCACACCGTCCCGGAGGCGCTATGGAGGCGTTTTGGGTTTGAAAGTTATGGACATAGCGAGAGTTTTGAACGATAAATTCGAGAATGTAACCGTTGGGATTTAAAGAAAAAACAATCACTTTATTATATATATAACATTCATATTAAAACATAAACACATTCAAACACATACCATTCAAACACAAACACATACCATTCAATGGCACCAAGCACTAATGACGAGCGGATCGCGTTGCTGACGGTCTGGCTCAATGTCAAACATAATCCGCCAAGCAATAGGTCTTCTTTTTGACGCAATGTGTTGGGGGAATACAATCAAATAAGCCAAACAAATGACCGCAACACCGATCAGACCGTTGTAAATGGCTGGATGTACACTTGAGGTGTACGAGATGGAACACCCTCTTTCAAGCCACGATGCAGGCGTACCTTGGTATTAGCCAACAAATGGGAATCCAACTCAAAAAAGACATACCCACAGCAGCACGGAACCGACTTCACCCTCACACATCTTCTGTCATGGCAATTGATCCGTTTTTTCAACTCGTAATAATTAGTGTTTAAGGTTTTATGTTTAGTGTTTTTTAGTATCTAATGTTTAATGTTTAATTAAAATAAAACATTACATAATCCTAAATTAAAAAATTACATAATCCTAAATTAAAACATTTATTAAACCTAACTTACTTAAACACACCTACGGGGAGTAGTTATCCTAATCTCTATAAAGTATTCCGGCGATGTCACGGAACGATCGCCATCACGACCATCCGACCTAGCATCCGAGCGGATGCAGCCGAAGTCAAGACTTGGAACATGATAGGGTTCATCATCCATACTCACATACTCCCCACCAGTGTCCATTTCATACCCATCCTCAGTTGGGACCGGAGTAGGAGGGTTTGGGGTGAGGTTTGGTTGTGTCTCCACAAGTTGTAGTTGCCATAATCCAAGCACAGCCATTGTGTAGTCATGGGCCTAAATAAGTTCTTCATCTATAACAGGGGCATCTGGAAGCATAGCTGCATGACTAGGTAAAGGATGAACGTTTATTATTCGAGGGTACCCTGGTGGAGGAGTGTACACTGGATTAGCAGGAGGAGTGTACACTTGTTGACGAGGAGGAGTGTACACTAGTTGAGCAGGAGGAGTGTACACAGTAAAAGGCGGAGCTAACATTGGTTGAGGAGGAGGAGTAGAGGACATTCATTGTGAACGACGGGGGCGAGAATATCACCTGAGATTGGATGGTCCGGCTGCTTCGTTACGGTAACCACGACCCATATCTTTGATTGTTTGTGTGTTGATCGAATTGTGAGTGATAATTGTGACTGAGAATTGGTTTTCTGTCTTGTATTTATAGGGTTAGAAAAGTAGTCGTTTAAAAAGTAGCCATTTGAAAAGTAGCCGTTTGAAAAGTAACAGTTTAAAAACTAGCCGTTTGAATATTTAATATTATTTTATTATTATAATTATCTTATTTAATAAATTTTATTTTAATATTATTATTATTACTATTATTATTAACATTATTAATGTTCTTTTTAAATATTTTTAATGTAAATAAAACAACAATGAAAAGCAATGATTACTCAATGATATATAAAGCCCGATAAGGCTCACACATCAGTAAACACCTATTTTCCCATAAAGTCCTATAAAACTTATCCTAATACTTTATAATATTTTATTCCTCATAAAGCCGTATAGATCCCCTGCCCCCCCCCCCCCCCCCCCCCCAACCAGACAATGCCCTTGTGTACTTACTTTGTGTGATTATTTACACACGTTCCAATTTTATATAGAAAAAATTGGGCATGATAATATATATGGATTAATACATAACTTTTTGCTTAATTATTTATATATGTTTGCAAATAATTGTATGTAATTCTTCAATAAAGATTTGTAACTGTAATGTGAAACCATTTTGATGCACATACCCTTCATTCACAGATAGGTGTCGTATTTTGCTAGTTTTATACCCTTTACACTTTGAATATATTTTGGTATTTGACAGAGTACCTGGAGTTTTTAATAAAATGTATGAAATGACCAAAATAGGCATAATTAAAAGCTTGTAAGGAAGGTTTTTTATTTTTATTTTATGATAGAGTAGGTATTTATGTCATTTACTCATTAAATGCTTGTAGCTAGTAGAAGTTTTTTTTCTTAAACGCTAGTACTAGTAGCTTTTCAATATAGAGCTTTTTCTCTAACATAAAAGCTACAAGCTCCTTCAACCAAATAAGGATTTTTATTGAGTATGAGGTTTTTCTTAAAAGCTTAAAGCTCATAAAAGCTCATTGCCAAACATACCTTTTATTTTACACCTTTCATGCACATATATAATTAGCATTAGGATGTAATACAAACAACTTTAATATGCGAAACATACAAACAACTATAGTAGTTATTATTTCACAAGAATTTACTCTATCCTAAAAAGCAGTGACGAATCTAGAACAAAAGTTTAGGGGTAACGCTCAACTTTTTTTACAGTACGTTCATATGTAATAAAAAATACACGATAATAAATAAATTTAAACAAATACTTAATAGATTTCTCTTATTCGAAATTTAAAAGCTTGAAATATTCTAAACCGAGTCGTCTCGGATCGGCTCGGATTTGAAACCGAGCTGAAAATCTAAGCTTGAAATATTCTAAACCGAGCTGAGCAAACGAGCGAGCCAAACCAAGCCATTTTGGTTCGTTATGAACCGAGTCGAGCCGGGCCGGACCTGTTTCAAACCGAGCCATAGTCAGTGGACTTTCTGCAAGTTAAATCTTAGCGAGCTCCCATCCGCAAGCTTTTTGAACAACCCTAGGCAGGTGTGTCTTTTGTTCAACATTAAGGGTAAGAGATGTGGGCTTAAGGAGTGAGTTGTTTATTTTTTCTTTCCGAAAATTGAGCTTTTAACTTATAATGGACGGTTGATAGACTATTGTTTATGGTGTTGGGCTTTTAAAATAGTTTGAGATGTAACATAAAAAAATTAAGGGGTAGCATAAAAACATCCAAGGTAACGTAACATGTAAAACGTTAAAAAGATAAATAAATTTTGCACTACGCCGTAAATGTAGAGGGGTAGCGCGTGTTACCCCTGCTCCCTCTATATATCGGCCTCTGCAAAATAGAAGTGTCGGTTAACTTCAAACCCTCAAGTTTGTTATTTGTCATTTGTATTCCCTTTACGTGGAAAAAATCGTCTTCCAACCCCCCAACTTTGTGATTTGTCATTTTTAGCCCCTATACTTAAAAAAACTAGTTTTATACGTGTAAATATTTACATATGTGTCAATATAAATACAAGTTTGTCTACGTTTCGATTTAAACTTTTTTTCTCCTTTTGCAAAATTTTAAGTTTCTCCCATTTCGTAAATTTACTTAGAAAAAAACTATTTTACATGCGAATGTTTATATATGTATATGTATAAAACTATTTTTTTTTGGAAAATTTTGGGTTTACACTTTTCGTAACTGTACTTGAAAAAGCTATTTTTTACGTGCGGATCTTTATATATTTACCGGTTAAAATACGACTTGCTCTACGTTTCAACTTAAACTTTTTTTTTTTTGCAAAACGAGTAATGTCAAATATAATACGTTTTTGTACTTATTTTATGTGAGCTTCCAGTTGGTCCACATTTCGACGTAGATTTTGTTCCAAACTAAATTAAAAGCAATGTGTTCTACATTTTTTAATAATTGTGTTTTACAAATTTTGTGCAGCGAATTGTGTCTAACGCTTTGTATTTTTCCTATCTAGAAATGCTGGTGGGGTTTCACACTGACAATTCTAAACCCCTAACTTTTTCATTTGTCATTTTTAGCCCCTTTACTTGAAAAAAAAAACTAATTGTTTACGTGTGAATTTTTTTATGTGTGTCGGTATAAATACGACTTGGTTTTGTAAAATTTTGAGTTTACCCATTTTTGTATCTTTACTTAGGAAAAAACTATTTTATGCTCGTATTATATATATATATATATCGGTATGAATATGAGTTGGTCTACGTTTCGACTTAATTTTTTCTTCTATCGAAAAACAACTAATTTCAAATTTAATACGTTTTCGTACTTATTTTATGTGTACTTCTAGTTGGTCTACGTTTCGACGTAGATTTTGTTCCGTACCGAATTAAAAGCATTGTGTTTTACTCTTTTTATTAATTGTCTTTTATGAATTGTGTGTAGTGTAGGGTGTCTTACGCATTGTGTTTCACACAACGTGTATCACTACACGGTTGGACTCGCCCCGCGTTGCCGCAACACGCGGCTCGTAATATACTTGTTAACTAACTAATTTTAAGTTGGAGCAACCTTCTATTAATTAACAAAGTATTAATATATTAGAACAAATTGAGTGACAAAAGGCATAAGTAGTTGATACTTGGTGAATGTTCAAGACACATGCAAAAAAGCTTGGCCACCAACCTATAGTAATGTGACATAAAAGTAAAGTAGAAACAAGAAGATAGGGTTATGAGAATGAAGACTCAGAGAAACAACATGGCGTTTCTTTTATGTACTTTTACACTGATATTTTAAAAATAATAATTAAACAAAAACATTTTTTTTTCTTAAATTCATATTTAACTCAAATATAACTTTTTAAATAACAGATAACTTTAAGATTTTATATACAATTATATTTTTATACATAGGGAGGGGGAGGGTCAAGTTATTCTACACAATGTAATAAAAATGAAAAAGATGAGAAACATAAAAAAAACACATAATGTTAATATTTTTGAACCCATATGTTATTTGAGTTTGAACAAGCATGTTCAAGTACATCATTGACTATAAATGATGCCTGTTTCATTATTATTATTATTTTTTTTTGTTTTTATTGGGATTGAATGCAAATTAGTTCATAGCAAAGGTTGCATTTGATGATGAAAAGGTTTTATTTGCTGTATAAAAAAACAAAAGTTGTATTAGGCTAATACAGCCTTTTTAAAGCTTAATAAACTGTTGGTTGCATTAGCTTCAATTTCTTGTACCATTTGTAATTTTAGGTGTGGCTATTATCTTAACATTGGTTTCACGTGATTTTTTTTTCTATGACATTTGCTATCATTTTGTCACACAAAAAGAACACAAAGTCTCAACGTTGTAGCTAAAGGATATTTAAAAAAGAATTAAAATAAGAGATTTTTCTGCACAAAACAGGTTTATGTAACATCACATGAACGCTTGTGATTTTATGTGTGACTATTGTTTAACCTTTGGTTACACATATTTTTTAGTGACACTTTCTACCATTCCGTCACATACAACAAAAACAAAGTGACGATAGTGTGATCATAGACTATTAACGGTCATATGTTAATTGTTTTCCCATAACTATTGATAACTTCTAGACACCCATAAAAACTTAAACCGTAACCATAAAATTCTTATGCTTATTAATTTGTTTTTTTTACTAAGTAACTAACAAACAATGCTCTTTGGTCATACAAACTCGTAAGTGGCCATATGTTTTAGCTTTTAGCCACGTCACTAAAAAATGAATGTGGCAGTTGGTCACATATTGCCACACTTTTCTACTGTGGCTAGTCAATGTCACAGTTTTTTTCTTAAAGTGTGACTAAAAGCTTCGAAAAGATGTGTTTTTCGTCACATGAAACAAATTAGGTGGCCGTAGATCACATTTGGCCACATTTTTGCTACTGTGGCTAACAAATGTCACAGTTTTTTCTTGAAGTGTGGCTAAAGTTTTGAACTGTTCTGCAATAGTCACATGAATAAATAAGATGTGTGGCTAAAAGTAGGCTATAATGTTTTGAAATGTGATTAATGACATTTAGCCACACATTTAAGCAAAAGTGTGTCAACGCGTTTTTGAAAAAAGTGTGGTCGAAGCCCTTTTTTCACGTAGTGCCCACACGCAATATGAATACACTACAAGTAATTTTAATTATCTAAGATTGTCGAGTCTCATGAATCGGTTATACCTTCTGCTCGTGTTGATCGGTTGACTATATAGTTAACAGCTTGTTTTTCTGTTTCGAACATAACCGATTCAGCTAGTATTTATTTTGGTTAATTATTTATTATAAAATAATAATTAAAAATACGAAAAATTTTGGGGTCTGTGCCAGGTTGTTACATCCTACAGATTCAAATATTGTTGGCTCTAAGTGGATTTTTTGGACAAAGTACAAGGTGGATGGCTCCATTGATCATTACAAGGCTCGTCTTGTTGCGCAAGGATTTACACATGTACCTGGTCTTGATTTCTCTCATATATTCAGCCCGGTAGTGAAAGCTTGCAACCACAGACACGATTCTAAGCAAAGGTACTCCATTTCATGATCCAACCCTCTACCGCTCATTAGTTGGGGCTCTTCAGTATCTTACCATTACTCGCTCGGACCTCTCCTATGCTGTCAATCAAGCTAGCCAGCACTTGCAAGCTCCAACCATCTCTCACTTTCAATCTGTCAAGCGCATCCTAAGATATGTTAAAGGTACTATCTCGTTTGGCTTAACCTTCTCTAAGCCCACCACTACACAGTTAGTGGGCTATTCTGATGTGGATTGGGCTCTTTGCATTGAAACAAGGCGTTCAACTTATGGCTATTCAATTTAATTGGGTGGAAATCTTGTTTCCTGGAGTGCAAAGAAATAACCTACTGTTGCTCGCTCTAGCTGTGAATCTGAATTTAGGACTATGGCCAATACTGCTGCTGAGATTATCGGGCTCACTCACCTTCTTCGAGAGCTTCATGCCCTTCCGGCAGTTCGTCCAACCTTGCTTTGTGACAATAAGAGTGCCATCTTCTTGAGTCAGAATCTAGTTACCCACAAACGTGCCAAACACATCGACATTGATTATCATTTTGTTCGTGAGCTAGTATCCTCTGGTCGTCTCATTACGAAATTTGTTCCATCCAATCTCCAGGTGGCGGACATCTTTACAAAAAGCCTCTCGCAGCCCTTATTTGAAAAGTTTCATGGCATACTTCGAGTCGGTCCACCACTAGTTCGATTGAGGGGGAGTAACAACACTGCGTAAATTAAGGAGTGATCTCCTATGTATTAATTGTAATTAAAATGTATTATTTGTTTCCAAGTTTAGCACCTCCTTTGTATTCTATATAATGTACTCTTTTATTCAATAATAAGATGAGATTGAGAGTCCTTACAGTCTCTTCTTATAAATCGGTATTACACCGCGTTCTTCTCACAAGTACGCATATCAAATAACCATATATGTTTCATCGAGTTTTGTTTGACTAATTTAACCTAATAAACAAATCTAAGTCATTAAATATTCCACTTTAGTTCAAAAAAACAATTCAATATTGGTGCTAATTTGTTTTAGGGTTTTAAAGAGAATGGGAAAAGATTCAATTGGGTTGCTTGGGAAAAGGTGTTCGCATCTTAGACTAACCAGAGGTTTATGTATTGGTTCTCTTGAGGCATTTAATATGGCTCTTCTTCTTAAATGGTGTTGAAGACATTGTCTGTGGGTCAGAGTTATTGAAGCGACATATAGTGATGGGATGGGGATTATGAATCCAGTTGATCGTGATTTTGGATATTCTACGTGGGGTAGAATTGTGAAGTTAAAATCGATGTTGAACGAATGTGGAGTCATTCCATTCTTGGTTCCTTCTAAATCGTTAGGTAGTGGTGAGGATATCGCTTTTAAGTTATCAACATGTATGGCGATTCACCTCTAAAAAGTAGATTTCCGAGCTTGTTTGCCTTGGAAAATAATAACTTGCATTTTTTCCAAAACTCGACGCCTTCCTTCGGGAAAACTCGAAACATCGATCAACATTATTTTGAATTCCTTGACTGCTTTCGCTTCTTTTATCAAATTGAGCTTTTCGTTCTTCTCCCATAGCTTTTTAGTTTGTGTTTGGTTGAAAGCTTCCATTTGAGCCGTTAAACTGTCGAGCTTGGAACCGCTCTTGCTTCCTGATGCGACTTTTTTTTCCAGCCACTTGCTTTCGAGCTTTCTCCCAACCTATTTTAGTAACAAAAAATATATATTAGCAAAAAAATCGTAATTAATATGTAAAAATTAAAAAATAATAATAACCTATGGCACTACTAGAAAATAGGCCTAATGCAACTCTTTAGAAGCAACCCTTTTAAAAATGTTGCATTATCTAAAGAAAAAGGTTGCATTACCTAAAAAAAGGTTGCATTATCTAAAAAAAAGGTTGCATTAGGTCTAATGCAACTTCACCTAATGCAGCTCTAGATAAAAGGTTGCATTAGGCCTAATGCAACCTTTTAGTGAGGTTGCATTAGCTTCATTTTGTTGTAGTGTGGGATGTTGCTTATCCTCAATCGGGGTTGTGTCAAACTCCGCATCCTCATTTATATCGATGTGAATATGACCAGTCGAGCCTCCCACTCTATAACTTCCTTCCTCGGATGTTTTACCAAGTTTAGCACGTAGAGCCTCGTTTGGGACCGTCACCCACTTTCGATTGGTTTTCAAAATCTGCCACAACTGCAGAAAGGGGAAAGCTGCCTTCATATGCTTTGATCTATACTTACGGATCACCTCATTGAAAATATTTTTTTTCATTCCACCCACTAGGCGGGTTCGATTTTCGTTATAATAACCATTAAATTCGTTTCTCTTTCAAAACTTCGAGCTTACAGAATCTATCGCTCGATACATCGGTTGTTGTATGAACGTCTGGAATTCTCAACCACCTCCTGCCAATAACCTTCGCCGGATTGGTTTGTACCTACTTTTTATAGAAATATATTATATTAGTAATGACTATATATATAGGTAGAGGATCATGTAGGAAAATTGGTTTGTGTGAGAAGTGTGAGAAGGATTAAGAATTGACATGCAAGCATCATGTTGTTTATTTTGGAATGATGTTTTAGGTTGTTTTGGCTTGAAAAACACTTAACACAATAATATACAAAAATTTAAAACACAATCCAATGTATTATAGTCATTAAATTTAAATTACAGATAAAACACCCTAGTAATTACTTACAACACTCTGCTTAAATGTTCTTGACATAGTGTTTTAAGTTTTATGCCTAAAATACATTGTTTTCTGTTATTAATTGTTATGTTTGGTGGTTTTCTAAGCAAAACAATCCAAAACATCATGAATACGTCTAAAAAAATGATGCATACATACCAATTTTTAATCTTTCTCACACATCTCACATAAACCAATTTTCCTACAAGAACCCTACCACATATACATATTTGTGATAAAAATATATATTAGTAAAAAAATGTAACAAATATTATTTACTAACAATGGGACATTTTAACGTATCAAGCCACAAATTCACCAACGCCTCATTCTCGACTTCAGACCACTGCTTCGTCGTTCCATCCGTTTTCTTACTTTTACCTTTAACTTGGGGGTGGCGTAACTTGCGTTTCCGGAACTGTCTCTTCGTCATTAGTATCGTCATGGACCTGGTGAGATGGGCCTATGGATGATGAGGGAGGTTGTGTTTATTGTGTTGGTTGAAAAGGATATTGTTGCATTTTCGTAAATTGTTGCATTGGACTAAATTGAGTGAAAGAGTTCGGGCTTTGTTGGTAACTAGACAAAGCCCTAAGCATTCGGGTTGTTTGGGTTATATGGGTCGAATGGGATGAATGAATCTGTGAGTTTCTTTAGAGTAGATGATTGTTTAAAAAAAAATAGAGAGATTTGGGTTGAGGTAGAGAGGAATTTTGTAAAAAAATGCAATTGAATGGGTTGGTTTTTAAAATATAAGAAAAAAGGTTTTTTTTTTTTTATTTTTTTAAATTGAGCCGTAGGATTTAAATGACCTAACGGTCATACTGTGATAAAGAGGACCATCCCCAACGTCTTCTTTGGGATGTTTAAGATGGAGGAGGGGCAATGAGGGCTGTGGGCCGTCCTAGACGACCCAATACGGGCCGAGGACGAGCCTCGCCACTTCTAATAATTCAATCAAATTTTAATGGAATAATGGAAATAAATAATCCCAACTATTGAGTATTGGCTTATAACAGTCCCAACTAAGAAAATTACCAATAGTGGTCCCAACTTTCGACATATTGGAATATAATGGACCCAAACTAACGGAGGTCTAACTCTGTTAGTGTGGTGCTGACGTGGCATGCCATGTAGGATGCCACGTAAGATCATTTTGCCACCTAAGATGCCACGTAGGATCTTTTTGCCACCTAGGATGCCACGTCGGATGCCACGTAGGATCATTTTGCCATCTAGGATGCCACGTCAGCATCACACTAACGGAGTTAGACCTACGTTAGTTTGGGTCCATTATATTCCACTATGTCGAAACTTGGGACCACTATTGGTAATTTTCGTATTTAGGACTGTTATTCGCCAATAGTCAATAGTTGGAATTATTTATTTTCATTATTCCAATTTTAATAGCTTAAATATGTACATAATAAGTTGCTAGAATACTAGATAGATAGATGGTATTCTAGATAGATAGACGGACTAATTAAATTATGTTATCTATTTAAAATCATTATCCTTGTAACTACCTAAAGTTTTCATTGTATATTTGACTTTAGATTGAAGATATGACTGACAAGACTGGGTAGGATACTAGCTTCGAATCACATTGTAGCGTTTTCCTCACTTCCACCTATTTTAGGTCAAAATTCCTCTCCATGTGTCTTTAGAAATCATATATTTTCAACTTTCTTCAGATAAGTACACTAGGTCATTAGATATACAAAAATAGTTGATGAAGTTTCTAATATTTAAGGAATGAATAGCAAATTCTCACATTAATGTACGAAAGTATGAGGACGTAAACATTTTTCTCGATAGAGTGGTGGTAATGGTTAGGGCTGTAAACAAACCAAATGTTTAGCAATAGTTCATGAATTGTTTGGTGGAAAGTTAATTTTTTACTCGTTCGTTTAATAAATTAACGAACACAAATAAGAAATTATGTTCGTTTATTTATGTTTGTGAACATTCGGTACATGTTCATTTATGTTTGTTTGTGTTCGATAGTTAATTGATGTTTTTAACTTTTTATTTTTAATTTAAGTACTTCAAATTTCCTATTGGTGGATTATTTAATACATATTAGTGTATCACATATTAATATTAGTTCATCGATTTTGATTAACTATTATTTTGGATGGGTTAATTAAGGATTTCATGTTTAATATGATAATTTTATGTTTTTATGAGACATTAAGTTATGGTAATTATGTGATTAAGATTATATCAAGTATGTTTGGGTAACTGGGTTAGTACATTTTGTTGACAATGTTTGTGATAAAAAATGTTGATTTTATTCGAAATTTAATATGTGTTAGTTTTCCCCGATTTTGTTCATGAATGCTTATTGTGTTGGTTTACATTCATTTGTGTATGTTTGCTTTCGCTTTTTTTTTCCGAGACCTAAATTTATTAAATAAACACAAACGAACACGAACACATTTATCTCCTTAGAAAATTTTGTTGAAAAAAATTTCATTTGATAAGTGTTCATGAACAGTTCGTGAACACGTTATTTCCTTAACAAACAAGAAATTTTATTCGGTAATTGTTCATGAACGGTTTGTGAATACGTTATTTCCTTAACAAACGAACACGAACAAGGCCTTGTTCGTGTTCATTTGGTTCGTTTACCGCCCTAGTAATGGTACACCCTCAAAATTGTTTGCACACCATTCTATATGCCGTGTATAGAGGGTTGCATAAACTCCAATGTGTTATTAATGCCTAGCAGTTAGAGTCATGTCAGGACATATACGGCCGCGTATATGCCAACACGTGACATATAGGAAGCCACAATACGCCGTGTAGGTTTTTCAATATAATACCTTATACAAGGATTTAGTCATAAATTTATAATGATATATGTCATAAAGAATGTCCATATACGTTGTAGAAATCATTTAAACAATTTCGAAAAACAAGGACCAGTCAAGTTTATCAAATAGTTATACTATCAATTAGACCCGTAAACGCAGGTATATTGCAAAAATCAAATTAATTCGTGTAAGCGTTATATGATGCGTTAACTATATGAAATTTTCAAAGTTGGTGAGGTGTAAAAATGGAGTGATAGTGCAAGGAGTAAAACACAAAGTTTAAAACTTGAGGGGTGTCAGCTGTAAAAATGGAGTAATAATGCAACGGGTAAAACGCAAAGTTGAAAACATAAGGGGTTATAGCGCAAGGAGTAAAGACGCAAAGTTTAAACCTTAAGGCGATATAAAGCATATGGACAAAAATGTAAATTAAAAAGCATGGGCTAAAAATGTAAATTACTAAAGTAGGGGTAAAAAAGAAAAAGGTTGTTGCCAAAAATGTAAATTACAAAAGCTTGGTTTAAAATATAAATAACAAAAAGCAAGGTGTAAAAAAATGCAAACTTTTAAAAGTGAAAGGTGCCGGTAGAAACATCCATCGACACATCCAAATAAGACATATATAAACTAATCTAGTTGTTATTACTTAGTAGCACACATATACATATGCTAAGGGGAGGTGTTCACGCAATACTGAAGAGAACATTTTTAATCATGTAACATGTGATTATTTTAAGAATGAATTACAAGTTTTGTCCCTTAAGTTTATACCAGATTTTAACGCATGTCCTTTACCTTTAAAATTGATGAGATTTGTACTTTATGTTTCAAAATCATACATTTTATGTCATTTGGTCTTAACCCAGTTAATTTTTATAGTTAAGTGGAGGGTAAAATTGTCTTTTTACCCATTTATTTAGAAGACTATATTAAAATTAAAAAAAAAAGAATTTTATATATATCTCTCTTTCTCACCCCTCTCTCCCTCTCTCTCTCTCTCTCTCTCTCTCTCTCTCTCCTATTTACTAGCACCACCACCCACCTCCACCCCACACAACCTGCCATCGCCCATCCCACACCACCCGGGGTGTTTTGCGTCTTGAAGCACCACCGTCACCACCACCAACTCGTCCTTCCACCACCACCACCTTGCAGCACCACCGTCACCACCACCACCTCCAGCCACCAGCATCACCACCACCATAACCTACCACCACCCACCCCCACATCATCACAATATTCCCAACCCCAAACCCCCACCATCAACTACCAAACCAACACCATCATCTTCCTTAACCTCAAAATTCAAAACCCTTAATCCCAAAACAAACCCACCAAGAAACGACCACTGTTCACCACCATACCACAACCGTCATCTCCTCCACTGTCACCACTACTTGCAACCATCCTGTCCACATATCATCGCAAACCAAAACATAATACATTTGCCAATACCCCGTCAAACTTCTATAACATGTTCCCCAAACCCTACCCTCTAACCGCCAATAAACCATCCGATCCAACCCGAATCTATATCTGAATCCAAAGGTTTGTAGCTTTAATCTGAAACCTGAATCTAAAAGTTGGGTTTGATTTTAGTTAAATCTTCATGTTTGTAGTTGTTCTACGTTTTCCTTGAATATTCAATTTGGGGGTAATTTAAGTTGTTATAGGTTTGTCTTGAATGTTAATAAGGATAAAAGTGTAGATAGTTAATTGTTGTTCAAATTTCAGATGAGTGGGAAGGTTGTGTAGGGAAGGGTTTTGAGGTTGAGGAAGATGATGTTGGTGTGGTTATAGCGTGGTGGTGTCTATGTGTTTTGAAAGAGAGAGAGAGGGGGGGGGGAGGGAGATATGGACAGAGAGAGTCCGCCTCATCTTTAAACGTTCACCATTGTTCTTCTTTGATTTGAAACATAACTGATCGCCACTGTGTGAACTGCCCAAGAAGATAGATGATTAATATTAACTACTAAAGAATGGACTCAAAAAATTATGTTACAGAAAAACAAATACATCATTTTAAGTAGAGATCCATTTAAAAAAGAGTTAATTGTCAATTTAGTCCCTGAGGTTTGTCAAAAATTGCCACTTTCATCCAAATTTTTTTTTTCTTGTCAATTTAGTCACTTTGGTTTCATTTTTTTTGTCATTTTAGTCCTTGAGGTTTGTCAAAAATTGTCACTTTCATCCAAATCTTGTTAGTCCACAGGGACTAAAATGACAAAAAAATGAAACCACAAGGACTAAAATGACAAGAAAAAAATATTTGGATGAAAGTGGCAGTTTTTGACAAACCTCGAGGACTAAATTAGCATTTAACTCATTTAAAAAAAATATATTTTCTTTTATTTAATATGGTTTTCTAAATAAATGAGTAAAAAGACAATTTTACCCTCCACTTTACGATAAAAATTAACTGGGTTAGGACCAAAGGACATACAGTGTATGATTTTGAAACATAAAGTACAAATCTCATCAATTTTAAAGATAAAAGACATGCGTTGAAATCTGGTATGAATTTAAAGGACAACTTGTAATTCAGTCTTATTTTCATTTTAATAATCTATAGTAATACTATATTCAAATTAAACAAAAAAAAATTGTCCGTTTTTAGGTTTATTTTTAAATATATTAATTTATGAGAAAAAGTTATGTCTCTTTTAAAACCGTGGGAGTTAATTGGTTTAAAAGTCAACAGTATGTTTTAAAAGTTGTATCATATGTTTTACAAGTTGTATTGCCTAAATTCTTAAAATTATGTAAAATACGTCTTTGTTAACTTCTATATATGTATTTAATATAGTATATATATACACACGCCTAATGAATAAGTAAACGCTTGGGTTACATGTCACAATTCATTGAGCCCAAAATTTTTTTATCCGCTTCACTTATTTCATCAATTCGTATTCTATTATAAGTTTAATGAAGATTAATTATAAACAATTGTAATAACACATTATATGAGGGCTAACATGGTTTCTGCATATATTAAATTACGAATTGATGTAAATAATAAAATTAATGAGATTTGTAGAATGAACAAACCATATCTAGAGGCAGGTCTAGCATTTTATGAGGCCTAACCGAAGTAAAACTCCAGAGCCCCTTAGTCAAATGTTAATGTTATAAACCCTCATTATTTACACAAAAAAAGTGTTTTTTATATGTGCATAATTAGTGTATGTGTAGCGAGCTTCATGCCCTCTCGTTATGGGGCACTATCACCTCTCATAGCGCCGGGCACACCACCCTGGGGAACGCTATGGGGGTGTTTTGGGTTTGGCTGTTATGTGCATAACGAGAGTTTTGAACGATTTGGATGATGAAGGTGACCGTTGTGGGGGGGGGGGGGACCGTTGGGCTTGTAACAAAGAATCACTTTATATATACTAGTGGGAATGCCCGCGCGTTGCAGCGGGTGTCTCAACTGATATCAGATTCAATTATGATATCTATAACGAACCACCACCCATTTCGGGTTTCAAACAAGTTTGTTATAAATGTGATTACATGTCATTCGCAGCGTCTTTCTAAATGTGTCTGTATAGATAGATATATGTAGGGGTTGACGATATCCGTGTTATGGGCTACCCGTTACTCGTTGCAATTTCTTCTCTAGGAGATCTATGTCATCCTCTTTATATACTTTATATTTACATACGTATTTGTTGTTGATATTTTTGGTGCGTGTGTAGTGATTTGAGCTTTAACGTTCTTTAATACTATGTTTTTTTTTTCCAATTTCCTCTCCAAATATACGTCTATTTTAAGGATTCATGTTTACATGTCGCACAAACTATTTGAACCCTCAGAGACCGCCTTGGTTACTCCTTGTTTTTTTGGAGATAAAAATAGATGGCTGAAAACTACAATTATATACCGCAACATCATAGAATACTCCTCTTTCAGTCATCTTTTCCAAGATTATTATTGCAGTTTCAGTCTAGCCTAAAACGACAATCCCGTGAATGAGAGAATTATAGGTCAGGTTTTTCTCCATCATTGACCATCTTAACAAACAAAACAAAGGCCGTGTTAATTAGTATCATTTTTTTCTGCAATATGTGTTTAACAGTGGCGTATAAGGTAACTTATTAGGCCTTAATCCTCTGCATATTTTTAGAATTTCAACTGCTTTTGTTTTGTAACCGTGACGATATTGAGCATCAATGATGGTGTTATAAACTTGAATATTTATCATCAAACCCATTGACGTAGTTTAATTCATAAGTCTATCTACAATACCAAAATATATTTCCAAAATTGCTTTCATAGTTTTCTTTATCAATTAAAGATTAAAATACGTGTGTGTAGACCAAACTTATAATCTAGAAAAAAATTATGTATCCTATGCAGAAGGTCTTACAATTTTTATCTATCAACTTATTATTAATTTTAACAAAAGATTAACATGATGAAATTCTATTCAATTTAATGGAGGGTCTCATTATTTATTTTAGACATTCAATTACAATGGGGGGTTTCACTAATAACTAATGGTGATGAAGAGAGGAGCATGGCAAGTTGGGATTGTATAATAGGTATCAAAGGTGGTACACAAGGGTACATTTGGAAGAAATGAGATAAAAACTTGAGGATTACACTTGAGACTTTTGGGATGCCATCTTAAATTTGCCAATTTAGACATATTTAGCCATCACTCCTCCTTTATAATGTAGTAAAGATATATATATATATATATATATATATATATATATATATATATATATATAACATTCATATTACAACATAAACATTCAAACACAAACACATACCGTTCAATGGTATCGGGGACTAACGACGAGCACATCGCGTTGGAGACGGTCGGGCTCAATGTCAACCTTAATCCGCCAAGCAATAGGTCTTCTTTTTGGCGCAATGTGTTGGAGGAATTCAATCGAATAAGCCAAACAAACGACCGCAACACTGATCAAATCGTTTGTAAGTGGCGAGATGTACACTTGAAGTGTACGAGATGGAACATCCTCTTTCAAGCCACGATGGAGGCGCACCCTGGTATTAGCCAACAAATGGGAATCCAACTCACACAAGATATCTATCGGCAGCAGCACGGAACCGACTTCACCCTCTCCCATCTTTTGTCATGGCAATTAATCAGTTTTTTTTTATGTGTAATGTTTAGTGTTTAAAGTGTTTGTTTAGTATTTTTAGTATCTAATGTTTAGTGTTTAGTGTTTTTTATTGTTTAATGTTATTTTAGACAAACATAATTAAAAACATTACATAAACTTAAAATAAAATATTACATAATCCTAAATTAAAAAATTACATAATCCTAAATTAAAACATTACATAATCCTAAATTAAAAAATAAATAATCCTAAATTAAAACATTTATTAAACCTAACTTACTTAAACACACATACGGAGAGTAGTTATCCCAATTCTCTAGAAAGTACTCCGGCGATGACACGGAACGATCGCTATCACGACCGTCCGACCTAGCATCCGAGCGGATGCAGCCGAAGTCAGGGCTTGAAACATGATAGGGTTCATCATCCATACTAACATACTCCCCACCAATGTCTGTTTCGTATTCTTCCTTAGTTGGGACCGGAGCAGGAGGGTTTGGGTGAGGTTTCGTTGTGTCTCCACAAGTTGTAGCCGCCATATTCCAAGCACAACCACGGTGTAGTCATGGGCCCAGATAAGTTCTTCATCTTTAACAGGGGTATCTGGAGGCATAGCTGCATGACTGGGTAAAGGAGGAACGTTTATTATTCGAGGGTACTATGGTTGAGGAGTGTACACTGTAGGAGAGGGAGATGACATTGGTTGAGGAGGAGGAGAGGACACTCGTTGTTAATGACGGCGGCGAGAATATCGCCTGAGACTGGAAGGTCCGGCTGCTTCGTTATGATAACCACCCATCTTTGATTGTTTGTGTGTAGATTGAATTGTGAGTGATAATTGTGACTGAGAATTGGTTTTCTTTCTTGTATTTATAGGGTTAGAAAACTAGCTGTTTGAAAAGTAGTCGTTGGAAAAATAACCGTTTGAATATTTAATACTATTAAATATTATTTAATATTAAATATTTAATATTATTTTTTATTTAATAAATTTTCTTTTAATATTATTATTATTACTATTATTTTTATTATTATTATTATTATTCTTTTTTAAATATTTTTTATTTAAATAAAATTAATAATTAAGCAACGATTACCCAATCATTTATAAAGCCCCATAAAACTCTTTCCCACTACACAACTATTTTCCCATAAAACTCCACGAGCCCCTCCTAATACTTTATAATATTTTATTCCCCATAAAACCTCATGAAGCCCCCTACTACACACAGGGGCGGATCTACGGGTTAGCAAGGGGTTCCCAGAAACCCGTTCGGTTTAAAATTTTTAGTGTTATTGTATGTTAAAAACTGAGTATGAACCCCTAAATATATTAGAGAGGAACCTTAAACCTACTCAAGTCCATCCTCCGGTGGTAATTCCCTCCTCTTCTAACCTACATTTTCTTCCCCACCGATTTTTGGCGCAGTGGTAGAATTTGTGATTTTCGTAGGTAAATTGAGTTCGGGTTGAGTCCGGCCCCCACTGATTTGCCACTACCGATCGAAAAAAATTGAGTTCGGCCTCCACCGTTTAAAGAACCAAGCTTCACCACTGAAGGTGTGGGAAGATCCATCGTTTATTAAATGGAGGAAAAGGGATTCTTATGTTTCTCTCCATTGTCATGATTCTGTTGAAGGAGAATATATTTTTGAAAGGAATAATGGATTGGTCCAAGTAACGAGGTAGCTCTTCAGGAACTTCCAATATAAACTAGATCTTAAGTGTATGCGGTGGACATATTCCAAACCTAAAAAGACTATCCATTGAGCTACGCATACTCACCTGCATTTAGGTTGGGATAATTGTGAAGGAAGTAGAAGTGGAAGATCAAACAAAGGGCTGCGTATAGGGCTGCTTATATAGATGCCAAGAGGTTCATTTGAGAATACATTGTTTTATACTCATGCATGTAGACTTCTAAATATGATCTGACAATATATTATTCCAAATAAAGGGCTGCTTATATAGATGCCAAGAGGTCAGCTATTTCTTTCTTGTGAGTTCATGAGTTAAACATGACAAAACTTTACCCAAAACTTTCACTTACCATCTTGACATTTTGCAATACTAAAACCAACTATACACATAAAGTATAACATGCAAGAACATTACTTTGAAGTAATAATTAGACCATCTATAAACAAGAGTACTTTAATCATTAAACTATAAGCTAATAATATATCTTCAAAAGCATAAAATGATTTCAATGGTTGAAAGTAACTTTTTTCCTGCTATGTTTTTACAAAAGGAAAGCATAAACAAAGTGCGGTGGGCTGTTGAGTTGTTACATTATTGGGCCTACTGGATTCTACTGGGCCGAAAAAGGAAAGATAGTGTTTTACAAAGTTACGTTGAGGTATGGTACCGCTTTAGTACGGATAGTGAAAAACATCAAAGTTAAACCATACTAAGTATTGTTGTTGATGGGTGATATTGGATCGATGAGAAACATTGTGTGTATTAAAAAATTAAAAAATATAAGTCGTGATATGGTAAAGCGGATTACAACACGTACGATGGTCAATAACCATAAAAACAGGCAACGGCTCCACTTCCGATATTACCAATAGAACTAATACCGTTATCAGAATACTACCAATATTCGTACTGGTGTTGCTCGCTCAGTATCAGTTCAATACCATACAGTAGCTCTACTTAGTATAGCGTCAGTTAGTAATTATAAGGCATGCTAACTTTTCATGTAATGCTTTTAACAATATATTTAAGCGAGTATCTGAAAACTATAATCGTATGCAAATTTTTGTGATACTCTTCTTTGAAGACTGTGTGTCAAACTACTACCTTGCAAGGCCTCTTATGGCCATTGTTATACAACGATTATGCGGTAGGGACCAAGTTTCCTTTATTGATATATAATGAAACACTTGTCCTTGGAAGGTCCAAGGACAAATGGTATGGTTACAAAGAAAAGTACATGTTTAACCAGGGGAAGCAAAGAGAAATATAAGAAGTAATACATATTACAAAGGGGGATTGCAAAGGGAGAAAAAAAGCTACACATCTAAGTTCAAGCCTTGTGTCTGGTGTGCCTTGTGAAGTGGACTTATGTCTCTATTTATAATGCTCCATAGGTCTTCCTCTTCTTCCAAGCTCAACCCGTGACCTTTCCAGAAGAGAATACTCAGTAGATGACTTTCAACCTAGATGTCTTTTTTCTCTCGAACTATCTTTTATCGGGTAACTTCCTTGACTTCATTGTTTTTAGAAAGCAACTACTCGTGTTTTGTCCCTTTACCTACGTATATCTCATTTGTATTGTTCACTAGGTTTGACTTATGATATTGTAATACTCTTTATTTGTAGTGTCACTTAACTTTTAATTCATAATGAGGAGAGGTCTCCTCATGTTGCACGTTTGGTGAAGTCATGCTTTATTCATTTTAATTGTTTTGGAGGGGAGTGGCTCTCACAAGCCAGACCAAGCTCATATTATATTATACACTATGTATTAATAGAAATAGAAGTTCAACTAGTAAATATGATCATTTTAGTCCTTTCCATATTTGTTGCAGAGTACTTTAGGTATTTCAATACACAGACTAGGCACATGTTGTTTTCTTCATTTGTGGATATGTGGTTTGCTTACCATTGTTGTTACTTGTTACATGCATCTGCCTTCCTTTCCGGCTTCTATTTGTTTCTCCATCTTTCTGTGTCTCTACATTGTCCCTCCAAACTCCGACTGCTCTCCACCATTGAATCCTCCTCCTAACTCTGACGAACTACCTAGTTACATAGCCGCAACTCCACCTCCATCGCTTCGCTTCCAACACCGCGTTCCATATCGCCAAACGGGTATACCAAGTATCGAAGCTTCCATCAGACGAAGAGAAACTAGGGTTTCACACGCGCAGGATTCAGTTAAATTGTTACTAACACCATCACCGTAGAAGACATGAGATAGCACTATTGATGACAAACGACAACTACACATTAATAGAAACAAAAATAATGAGAGAACTGTTGCACCTGTATGTGGCGGTTTAACATGTAAACAACAGTAGTGGATCAAAGACGATGACTAGAGGTGTTTGGGTGTAACGATGGTTATTAAGGTTTCTAATACCAAGACCCAGGCCATGAACGCAGCAGCAGGAAGGGGTTTTCTGGAACAACAACTGATGGCAGGTCTGAAGTCAACAATTGTGAATCTAGACATTGACAGGGACAACGAGGATTCCAGTGACTAGAGTAAGGTCAGTTTGGCGCTCCTATGTTCTTCTGATCATTCACTTATTGAAAATTAGAATATCAAAATCTTAAAAATCTATAATTCAATCCAAATTTGTTTTCTAGATAAAGAGATATGGGACTTTCGGTAGAAGAAAAATGAATTTTGTGGTACTTGGTGTTAATCGACAAGAAGTAATTTCAACAATTTGTGATGATCGACTTTATATTTAAACAAATTAAGGTTTTTAATTCAAGATTCCATGTCATCTAATGTTTAGAATATTTATATTTGAGAAAAATAGGATGCTTGGTTTGTTGGATATTTGAACAATAATAGAACAACGATAGGATCAAACTCAGGAATTGTTTTTATTAGCTTGTTGTGAATCCAAAACAAAGAACACTACCTTGGCTTATATAGCCAATGCTCAAACGTAAACATAATTCGAAATACTGAGAAATAGGAAAAGCTAACAACTAGCTGACTTATTCATAACAGAAAACAAACGTAAACAAGGACTAAATCTTCCTGAGAACTCGGGTGATCCAAACTGCTTCCCACGTGCATGATGTGCATGGAGTATTGAATCATACTTCAATACCCCCCCTTGATTCATACTCTTGCACTCCCAACTGAAATCTGAAATAGACAAACTTCTCTTTGGCCAATGCCTTGGTCAAACAACCAGCTACTTGATCATTAGTGTTACAAAACCTCAACACCATCTTCTCTTGTTTAACCATGTCTCTAATAAAATGATATTTCAAATCAATGTGTTTGGCTTTACCATGAAGAACAGGATTCTTGGACAAATTGATTGCAGATTGACTATCACACCAAATCACAGTTGCACTGTCTTGTACTATGCCCAGATCTTCAAGAATCCTTCTTATCCAGATACATTGGCACGTTGCACTTGTAGCTGAAATGTATTCAGCTTCAGTGCTAGATAAGGCAACAATGTTTTGTTTCTTAGAACTCCAGGACACTGCTCCACTGCCAATATTGAACACATATGCTCCCACACTCTTTCTATCATCTACACAAGCAGCCCAATCACTATCAGAGAAACCCATGAGCTTTAACTGTTCCATTCTTCTGTACCAGATCCCAAACTTATAAGTGGAAGCAATGTATCTAAGTACTTTTCTTGCTGCACCAGCATGAACCTTGGAAGGTGATTGTATAAATCTGGATAGCACACCTACAGAATAAGCCAAATCTGGTCTAGTGTGAGTTAAATAAATAAGACCACCAACCAAGCTTCGATATTTTGACTCATCCACCTTCTCTTCACCATCATCTGTCATGTATTTCTCATAGGGACTCATAGGAATACCTTCACTCTTGCAGTCTTTTAAGCCAAATTTAGTCAACAACCCCTGAGCATATTTTTCTTGTGACACAAAAATCCCTTCTTCTGTCTGCTTTATTTCCAACCCAAGAAAGTACTGAAGAAGCCCCAAGTCAGTCATTTCAAACACTCCCTTCATACCATCTTTAAACTCTGAAATAAGAACATTGCAAGAGCTTGTACATATGATGTCATCTACATAAAGACAGACATAGATGACACCAGATGCAGTTTGTTTGACATATAGTGTTGGCTCATTCAAGCTCTTGACAAGACCATTATTAAGGAAGTAACCATCTATCTTGGCATACCAGGATCTAGGAGACTGCTTCAATCCATAGAGAGCCTTATAGAGCCTATACACCTTATCTTCTTGACCTGTTATCACAAAGCCTTCAGGTTGCTCTACATAAATCTCTTCCTCAAGATCACCATTTAGGAAAGCAGACTTTACATCAAGTTGATGCAAAGGCCATCCTCTTTGAGCAGCTACAGCAATGACTATTCTGATTGTTTCAAATCTAGCAACAGGAGCAAATGTCTCCTCATAGTCAATGCCATATTTTTGAGAGTACCCTTTAGCCACCAAACGAGCCTTGTGCTTTATCACTGCCCCATCAGGTCCAACTTTGGTCTTAAAAAGCCATTTGAGCCCAACCAGATTCTTGCCATGAGGGAGATCTACCAGTTGCCAAGTCTTGTTCTTGTTGATAGCATCTAGCTCTTCTTGCATAGCATTCTGCCATTCTTTTCTTGTTGATGCATCAGTAAAATTCATGGGATCTGCAATATTAAGAGCAAACTGACAATTTAAATGGTTAGGAGATACTTCATTTATTTCTTGAGTACTTGCATACAGATCATTGACAGATCTGGTCTTCAAAGGGACTGAGGTACTTGAACTGGAACTTGCAGCTGTGTATGACTGCTGCACACTGGCTTGAGGAGTAGAGACACTTGGTGATCCTGGACCACCTAGACTGGTAGATGGTTCAGTGTCACTAGTAACCTCTGAATGAAGCTCCTCAGCAGTGTCTTCTGGAAATGGATCAGCATACATCCTTTCATATAACTGCTTGTCTGACTTGTACTCTTCTAACCAGTTCCATGACTGATCTTCAAAGAGAGTAATGTCTCCAAATCTTCTGGTTGTAAACTTTTTAGTGGCTGGACTATACAGTCTGAATCCTGTACCATTAGTAGAATAGCCTATGAAGATCATCTTGTTTGATCTATCATCAAGCTTCCTTCTGCCTTGAACATACACATGACCATATGCAACACATCCAAAAATTTTAAGATTAGTAACATCAGGCTTTGTACCAAACCATACCTGATAGGGAGTTTTTCCCTGAACAGCAGTAGTAGGGGCTCTATTAATGATGTAAATAGCTGTTGCAACTGCTTCTGCCCACAGGTAGTTTGGTAAGTTTCTATCTTTCAACATACTTCTTGCCATCCCCATAACTGTCCTGTTCTTTCTTTCCACAACACCATTGTGTTGTGGTGTATGGGGTTCACTCAGTTCTCTTCTAATGCCATGATGATCACAGAAGGCATTGAATTCCTTTGAACAGAATTCACCACCTCTATCTGTCCTTAAAACTTTCAAGCTGCATTCACTTTGTTTTTCAACTAGAGCCTTAAAAACTTTAAACTTTTCAAAGGCTTCTGACTTCTTAGTCAAGAAGTATACCCAGCACATTCTTGAAACATCATCAATTAAAAGAAAGTAATAGAGACTATGGCCCAAACTGGGTACCTGCATAGGACCACACAGGTCTGCATGAATCAATTCCAGTTTCTTGCTAGCTCTCCAGGATGATGACTTAAATGGCAGCCTGATTTGCTTTCCCAGAACACACCCTTCACATAAACTGGATCCTTTTATCTGAGGCAGACCAATCACCATCCCCTTGTCATGCAGGATCTTCAAGCTGTCCCAGTTAATGTGCCCATATCTCTTATGCCAGTCTTGATGATCATTATTTTTGGGAGTGCTGCACTCAGCTTTGGAAGCATCCAAAACAAACATATTATTATTTGCAATAGGTATCTTCATTAATTCCATACCTTGATTCTTAATAGTGCAGCTTGTGCCTTCAAAACGAAGTGAATAACCCTTCCTCATAAGCTGTCCAACACTTAAAAGATTATATTCCAAAGTAGGAGCATAATAGACATCATTTAATAGTTTGTAAGTGTTGGGACCAGTAATGATTCGAACTACTCCTTTTCCTTCAACAGGAAGAGTCTTCTTATTACCCAGTTGTACTCCCATCTTGAAGTTTTCAACCAGTTCAACAAAGCTGGTCTTTGAACCTGTCATGTGATTAGAACACCCTGAGTCCAGAAACCATAGGCTGTTAGCTTCTGGTTCAGGGATAAAAGCCATGAAAAGATGCTGCTCATCATTGCTATAACATTCTCCTTGCTCAGCAGGTTCAGCAGCTACATTTACTTGAGCATCTTCATTGTACCAGCAATCCTTTGACATATGACCATACTTCTTGCATGTGTAACATTGAGGAACCTTACTTTTATCAAAAAATTTCCCTTTACCACGGCCTCTGAATCCTCCACGCCCTCTACCACGAGCATTGAAAGGCCTATTTCCTTCTTGCATTGCCTGCAGGGCATGCTCTTCACCTTTTTCAGTCTTTTCTTTTTCATTGGATCTACTGTTAAGCCTTTCTTCTTGAGATTGCAGGGATCCCATCAATCTCACAGGAGTGAGAGTAGCCAGATCAAATGAGACTTCAATAGATGGCACAATGTAATCAAATCTGGGTGACAAGCTTCTTAGTATTTTTTCAACTATGGTTTGATCAGAAACGATCTCCCCATATGCCCTCTTTTGACTTACAATGGCCATAACTCTAGAGAAGTACTCACCAACTGACTCACCGTCTTTCATGGACAAGTTTTCAAAATCTCTTCTTAGTCCCTGCAATTTTATGGCTTTAACCTGAGTATCACCTTGATACTCCATTTTCAGAATTTCCCAACTCTCTTTTGAGGATTCAGCAGCAGCTATTCTTGAAAACAATTGATCATGTACAGCCTGTTGTATCAAGGCCATGGCATGAGCATCCTTTTTCTTCATACTCTTGAGTTTGGTTGCATCTGTTTCAGCTTCATTAACTCCTTGTTCCACCAGTTCCCAGAGATCTCTAGACTTCAGAATAGTTTTCACACGAATACTCCAATGTTCATACCCTTCTCCCTTAAAGACAGGGATCGGAGTAGGAGCAGTGGGTAAGGTACTTGTTTGATCAGCCATGAAAAGAGGAATGAACGGAATAGGAATGAAATGAATGAAATGGATCAGATGTGGCTCTGATACCACTGTTGGATATTTGAACAATAATAGAACAACGATAGGATCAAACTCAGGAATTGTTTTTATTAGCTTGTTGTGAATCCAAAACAAAGAACACTACCTTGGCTTATATAGCCAATACTCAAACGTAAACATAATTCGAAATACTGAGAAATAGGAAAAGCTAACAACTAGCTGACTTATTCATAACAGAAAACAAACGTAAACAAGGACTAAATCTTCCTGAGAACTCGGGTGATCCAAACTGCTTCCCACGTGCATGATGTGCATGGAGTATTGAATCATACTTCAATATGGTTGCTATCATCCATAGGAGTCTTCAAAGATAATAACATCAATCGAAAAGGTTTGTGGGGATCCATAAACCCTACGAGGGCGTGGCGAAACCTTCAGGGGGTTAGTTGAGGATGTCACCCTTCTTGAGCGTATTTTCCCGCTTCCTATTACAATGGTTAAGAGCATTTCGCATGCTTGTCATATGGCGGTTACATAGATATTGTCTGAGGGGATGCGTAGCGTGGTGGATACTTTGGGGTCAATTGAAGCCGGGGTTAAGCTTTTGCTTTTGCCTAGATGTACGTTGGGGTAGTTAGACTAGCTTGTAGACAAAGATGCAGGTTTGGGAACAGGGCTTTGAAGGTTCAGAAGGATGGGGTCAGGTTTAAGGAATACATCTTGTCTTTCTTAGACCATTTTGCAAGGGGTTCTTCGGGAAGGGCTCCCGAGTAAGTTCCTAGCGAAGGGGAACCTAACATCAATCAATGCCTTCGAAAGGTGGTGCATGGGCAGTTTACCGCTTCTATCATAGTTTTATGCTCCTCGGGGATTGCCCCTATACGGAGGCTACCTTGAAAGCCTTCGTTGACAAACACCCCATTATATATGGATCCTCCAGCCTTGCCTCACACCTTGCCTACAAAACCAGATCTCCAGGTTGATTGTATTTGAGATGTATTAAGTACTTTCAAAAATGGACTTCATGTGGACGGGATGGTCTAAGGGCCTAGCACATTCTAGACACTCTCTATGGTCAAGAGTCTCTCACTACCTCTGTTCTACTCATTGATATTACTAAGGTAGTTAAGTTGTTGTTGGGGGGCTTTGTACCGGAGCGCTTGTTGAGTTCATTACTTCTACCCCCTGTCCCTTTTGCTCAAACCTAACAATGGTACTGGTCCCATAGTAGCTGGGACTATGGAGATTGGTATCGAAATTCTCCATGCGTAAGGTATGGAAGGAAATGGCTAACTACCTAGGAGATTTCGGATTGGGGTCTCTAGTAGTTATAGGGGCAACAAGAAGGAGGAACATTTCTAGTATAATGCCTAAAGATGAGGAAACATGGAAAGTAATGAATGAAAAGGCCCTAAGGGACGTTAACCATTGCATATTTTTAAAGGAGTGTTACGATGCTGATGTGGCGAAAAATGCCCCTTAGTGGGGATTAAGCATTACAAAAGGTCTAAAATGTATAGAAAATCGCTGATCACTTGCCCTTATCTTTTAAACATTTTTTTAGTTAATACATTATTTAATGCATCTGATATTATTTTATTTACTATGTATTAAATATTAAATATTACATTATATACATTATTATTTTATTATTAAATATTATATTATATACAATACTTTTACTTAAGATTTCAATTTACATTGAAATTTATATTTTAATAACTAAAATATTATTAAATTCAAAATTATGTATATAGTTACTAAATAATAATAAAGAAAATTCAAATATAAATAACTGTATAGAGGCAACAAGCCTATCACGTCATAAAGTCATAATTAATTAAACAAGCAAGCAAGCACGTAAATTAATTTAAGCTACATGGCTAGTAGCTAGAACTACTCTAGTTTCTTTTTTGATGAATCGTGATTTTTATTGTGAGTAGTTAAACTTTTCGTACTACCTTGCTTTAGATGAACTTTGAACAATGTTATGACTTTCACGTGTGATTTGTGACTAAATTGTGAAGATTTAATATAATATTGATTTTAATTCGGTTAATGAGTGTATTGGTCTTGATTTTTAGTTTTAGTCTGTTTGATGATTTTGTTGGTCTTGGCACGTAGAGATGCACCCTAGACTCGAAAGTTATTACTAAGTCGTTAATCGGTAGGTTTTTGGTCTAGATCTTGTGATTAGAAATAATACCAATTGAACAACTATTAAAATAAATCATGTAAACTGTGCATCCTGTCATACACAAATCAAGAGACGAATTGGGATTGTTATAATTAGCAAGTCGTTGTTTGGCAGCTTGGGTGACCAATAGCTCGAATTCATCTGTTTACTCACGTCTAAGGTTTCCTAGATTTTCAATTATCATATTTGGATTAGCTTCTAATTGTAGGATTTGACACCATAGTTGTCATATATCTGACTAGCAAGATTCGGGTTCATCTTAGCACTTCTACACGTTATTCCACTTTTGCACTAGGTTTAATCATCTTAGCACTAGGTTTATCGGGTTAGATCCGGGGCTTTAGTCATTTATCAGATTAGATATCATTACATGTCTTAGGGATTTGATGCCTAGTTGGTTCTTCATTATGATTGGGTTATTCTCGTTTTTCAGCATTCCTAGTTATCTAGTCTTTCGTTCTCTAGTTTGCCAGTACTTATTTTTTATTACTATTTTTTTATTTTTGTAGGTGCTAGCTTAACCTAATTTTGTTATTATGCTAGGAGTTGATAGAGATTTAGTATCAAGTGTTTACCCATATTGTTCACAGATTGATATCCAGTCTTACATACTTTGCTACATTGAGATCGATACATTTGCCATTATATGTCATTAAAGTTGAAGATTCCTTTTTAAAATTTTTTGAATTAGATATATTCATTTTCACGAATCAAGGTTTTGGCTTCGTTGTTGTGGACATTGGCACTTTGAGAACGAGCCAAGCCGGGGATCTACTTATTTATGTGTTTCTAGTTTAAATTTTCCTTTGTTTTTATTTTATTTTGTTTTGTTTATATCACATGCTACTTTGTGAAAAAATGTACAAACAACAAGTTAATTAGTACAGGTACCCTGGTGCAAGATCTGCCATGGGACTCATAATTAATATTATTCATAAGGGAATTCCACGTTAAGATGAAGAGCAACACCCATACTTACAGTCGTATGAGCCTTCAAGTATGGTATTTGAAAGCCAAACAACCTTAAATGAAAGCTACAAACCCCCTTTTGGAGACATTAATCAATTGATGGGACGATAAAGAATTGAGAAAGAAGATCAAAGAATTAAAGTATAGGTCAGTCCATTAATGTATGAGATGCTTCAACAAACAAATGATATGATTAATCGAAAGTTAGAAGAAAGTTGAACTGAAGATGAGAAATGGAGAATATAAGCTAAACAACGAAGAATTAAACTTGAATAACTGAGGTGTGACATGGAAGAAATAATGAAATGAATAGAGTCGTCACACTCTAGAGTAATCCTTGAATGTTTAACTAATGATGGGGGGGGGGGGGGGAGGTATATCTTGCTCAAAAAGTTCATATGTTAGTATAACGGAGACAACCCTAGAACCGGAGACAATAATGCATAATGTGTTTTGCCTGCAAATTCCTCTTAAGTTTCGTTTCTAGTTCAACATGTTATCATCCCTGATAAACAATTTCATTGGTATCACACGCCCAAATGCTCTAGACCAAACTCGTATGGGAGGATTTATGGAGTTATGATGAGATATTTGTAATAGAGTCTTCTGATGGAACTACCACTCATATTGAAAAAAAGAAGATGATATAGAGATTTTGCGAGGTGTGGTGTGCTTGGGTTTTAGTAATTAGAAAATATATCATTTTTCCGGTGCCAAAAACTGTTGATATACTATGTGTGGCTATCGCTTTGGATTCAATAATATTAGGCATTTTCATTGAAGATTGGGAGAAAGAATACTCATTCGACCAGTCGAGGGGTCGAATGAGATTATCAGAAGGTCGAACAGAAGATTTTGTATGTTATTATGTTCATTCGTACCTAGTATGGGTCGAATGTACTCATTCGACCTAAGCAGGGGTCGAATGTGCAGGTTATATATTGGTTTAACTTGTTTGAGAAGTTAAGTAGTTGAGTCATTTGCATGTGTGTTAGTGTGTGTCTAGAAGGTTCTGAGAGTGAGTTTTATCATTTTAATCGAGTCTTTAATGTTAAAACAAGTTTGATTATTAATGATAATGATGATTAAAATGGTTTTCTATGTGTCTGATTGATTGATTATAATATTGCATACGATCTAGGGTTTCCGCACCTGGATTGTTCTACTCGTGTGATATACTGTGTGTTTTCTATAAAATCGATCATTTACAAACTGGTATCAGAGCTTTGCTCAATCACACGATGATAGTTTTTCATCAGAATTTTACTCAAAATCATCAAAATTTTATCTGTTTTGCATGTGTTTTGCATGAACATGGAGATTGATTGATTTCAAGTTGTTTTCACGGATAAAATCAAAAATTCTTTCACAAAAGTTAATCTCCTACAAATCCGAAGCAAAACCTGCTAAAGATCATTGAAATCCATCAACTTTTGAAAAATTCAGATCAAATTGAGTGATTTTTGAAGAAAAATGGTTTTTGAAATGGGTCAGGTCGAACCAATGAGTTTTTGGTCGAATGTGTGTGGTTTCTAGGTCGAATCAGTTGATTATAGGTCGAACCAAGTAAGTTTTAGGGTCGAATATGTGTTTGTTGATCATTCAGAGTTTGTTGTGTCCTCATTTTGAAAAAAAAAATTGGGCTTGATTCGAACCTTCTTAGGAGGTCGAATGAGAGAGTTCATTTGATTTATTAACATTCGAACCATCATTCTTTCATTCAAACCTTTAAGTAGGTCGAATGAAACTTTGATTTTCTCATTCAAACCTGGCAAGGGTCGAATGAGCTGTTTATATATATATATATATATATATATATATATATATATATATATATATATATATATATATATATATATATATATATATATCTTCTCCTCATTCGAACCCCATTTAGAAATTTTTTAAAAAATTGAATACTGCCTCACCTTATTGCCCTGATTTTTTAAATCATATATTTTTGTTCCTCATACTTTGCTGCTCATTTCTATCTCAAAATTACAAGTAAACATCCATGGGATAATCCAGAATCGTTGATTAAAGTTTTCAAACCCTAACTGTTTGATTATGGAATTTAGACTGATTTTGGACTAAATTGGACAATTGCTTAATCATTCTTGTTGTTTTTAGGGGGAGAAATTCACAAAATCAAGGTTTAAACACTTGAATCATAACAGTCGAGTTCATTAAACCCTAGATTTTGAGGAAAAACAAACTACAATGATAAATTAATGAAATTGAGCATTAGGATATGTTAGTCGGTTGGTTTAGGATGAATCTGTATCAAAATCAAAGGTTAAAACAGATTGATTGATGAAATAGTAATTTTGAATGCAAACAGGTTCTCATTTGACTAATTTAGAAGGTCGAATGAAGCTTTTAAGGGTCGAATGAGTTAAATTTACCACATTCGACATAACACAAATCTCATTCGAACCCACGTTGGGTCGAATGAAGCTGATGTTGTACCATTTTGGTAACGCCCCAAAAATCCGTTTTACTTAATTACGCCATTAGGTGTGATTAACAAATATTAAAATGGAGTTTCGATGATAAGAATGATGGTTATGTTCTAATATGGAAATAACCTAGTGAATGTTATTATCTTATGATGGGAAATAAACACTAGAAACTAACTTGGTTAGTTAAGTTTTGATAACAAAAGGCATTTAGATGAACTAGAGGGACTAGAATTGGACAAGGAGCAAAGCTATGGGTTATAGATAAAGGAAGTAAGATGTCAACATACACATTCTTGTGTATGTCGATCATCAGAGAACAACCCAAGACAAAACACTTGCTTCTTCACCTCTAGTTCCAAATCAAGAGAAAGTAGAAGCCAAGATGGTGCATGAAGCCAGTTATGGGTCATCTAAGGTTTTATATACACCAAGGTACCTTTAATTTGGCTAATTATGATGTTATGTTTGTTTTTGGTTGTGATGAAAATCTAGGGTTTATGTGAAAACGTGAATCAAGGATGGATGAAGGTTTCTAGATGTTGATAGACACTAAAGGAACCATAATTCATGAAAATACATACGGCTATGCTTGATTTATGTGCTAGTTGGATTGTTCTATACCTATTATGGAAGTGGGTGTTGATCTTGGTGTAATCCAAGATCATTCTTAGTTAAATTGTTGAATACATTGAAAAGAAAGTGATGATTTGCTATGTTTGATAACTATTGAATGAAGGGTATTTAATGTAGGAAAATAATATGATGATTGATGTTATGAGCTAGAAATCTAAGCATGAAATACTTGTACGTTGAGCTTAGAATGTTGTACGCATACCAAGTGTTTGATGAAATGTCTAGATTAAAATGAAGTGTGAATTTGTATACAAGACTTGACAAAAATGAAAGCAATGCGACAATAGATACAATTGATATCATGTTAACATGAGGATTGTACGTTAGAGAGTATTCATGTGGGAATTTAGTTGATTGTATGATTTGGTAAGAAGCTTTCCTTATTAGCATGTATATTATGCTTAAATAATGTGATGTACACTATGTGTTGGATTAATTTGTAAGATGAATGATCTTGTATGTTAATGAGATATGAATATGATGACATGAAAGGATAGGGATGATGGACTCAAGCGTGGAAGGCTAATGGGTCAAGATGAGGCAAGTAAACAAGCATGAACTTGGAGGACTTGAGGTAAGTGATTTCCCGAACTTAACTCGCATTTATGATATTGACTTATGTTCATATGGAATGGGAATCTTGAAAGAGTAGGTAGCTTATAGTTGTGTCGAGGTAAGAAGCTTGGTAATGGGTCAATCTTAGATTTACCATGCTTGGTTTTATATAGAGGAGACAAACGGTCGTCAATGACAAGATGACTCCTTGATTTGGGAATGATGTAGTAGTATGTGCGTATGAAAACCACCTGCGTGAAGTGTGGGCGTCAAATTGGTAGTCATTGTAAAACTATGTCCAATGCATGCTAATGCGCCTAAGAATGACCAATAGTAATGTGATATTGAAAATGATGGAAAACTAAGTTTGTAAGGGTCTTAGACCATTCCAAACAAGTTACTGGGTTAAAAACAATTGAATTAAACCAAGTAGTGTCGCCTTCGAGTGGCTAGATTGGGTTTGTTGCCTTTAAGGGCATTTTGGGAATTTAAAGGTTCATTAAATGTTAAATCTAAGAACCGAGTCACAATTAAACAAACCGGATGGTGTTTTCAGCCAAACAAGCATCCAATGGGTTGGTAATATGATTGTTACAATTCTTGAATGGTCAAGTAATGATTTGTGTAACCTATGACCTTAACGGGTTGATTTGAGTAATAATATCATAAGCATTTAATCAACCGAAAGGGGGACTTAATCGTATGAAATGGAATCTTATAAGCATGATTGAATGGTGTTAAACAAGTCCCCAAGTGCCCTTAGGAATGGCCATGAACATAAGTTTAAAGGCGTTCAAAGATTGGGGGAAATCGGGCAAGGAAATAAAGAAAATAAGCCAAATCTGCAGAAGCTACCGTAACTTACGGTAACTACCATAAGCTACGGTAGCCTTCATTTTTGATACGGTAGACCCCTGAGTCTTTTGTTTTATTTCTTCTTTCCGACAAGGGTTATTATGTGTCATTATGTGGGAATGTAAGGATTCTTAAGGTTATTCTAAACTCCATGATTGCTTTTAGTAAGAATGTTTAAGATTAAAGGATGGTGGGACATTGAAATGAAATCGTGGAGGTCGTGTATACGTATGTATTGTTAATGTTATTAACCGTATTGTTATGTGAATTACAATGAAGGAGCAGGATAGATGAGGATGATTGCATGGAATTTCAAGGCTAGAATCCAAAGATCGGAATCAAGCTTGTATCTTGTATTAGTCCGAGTTTGCGGAGACAAGTCAAGGAGATTATCTAGCTTCCTTGGGATGCTATTACTATGTTGTTAAAATATTGACTATAGTCACTTACCGAACTAATGATATGGCTATGTGGTGATTGTAGGTTGTATTGTCTACCTCTCAAAGCAAGGAAAGGATGGCGATCGAGCGTGGAGGCGGATTGTACGTGGTCACAGTCACTTAACCAAATAAAGATGAGTTTTGCTGAATGGAATAAGAAACAATAGAAGATGTAACACCTAAAATACATAGTAGATTTGGTTTCTAAACATTCAAGGTTGTTATTAAAGAAATGAATTTGTCGGTTGGTATTTTCGCTGCGTATTTTCTGTAATACGGTTTAGGGTGTAACAATTTTATTGTTTTTGTTCGTTTTAACACGTTTTTATGATTTGATTGTTTGTTTTGCAGATTAAATGGCTGACGAAGTACAATAAAATGTCCAAGAACCTGTAGTTCAAGAGCAGGAACCTCCCAAGGAGCTAAACTTTGAACCTAAGCACAACTGTTGTGCTTATGTTGGTCCGGTGGGAAAGTACGTAGAATTTGATGGGATGATAAACTTTCTACAGAGATGAAGAGTTGTATATACAGCTAGTGGGAATATACAAAAATCATCAGGTTGACTTCTGGGAGAAAGTAGCTATCACTTTTTGGGATGGAAAGTCGGTGATACAAAGCAGAATTCAAGGACATCTGGCATTAGTTTCAGAACAAGATATCAGAGAAGCCTTACAATTACGAGATTCTACTTCAGATCCCATTGAGTTGACTTGGACTGAACAGAGAAAATGCTTTTTGAGAATGAAGTATAATGCACAATTACTGATTGCATGTTACGTAAAGCTAAACTGTGTCCACCATACAAGTATCTATTACATGTGACTACATGTATTTGGACCAGTTAGTAGAGGATACAATGTGTTGAGAAAGAGTTTATGTTCATTGGTGGTTGCTTTGATATTAAACAAGCCGTTTAATGTGTCAGGGATGATATTCCACCACATGATGGAAGTTTTACAAGGCTTAAAGGGTGATAAGTTTTTGATGTACCCGAGATTTCTACAGATAGTGTTTGATAACAAATACAAAGATTTTAAAAGAGATCCTCTGCAGGTGATTAATCAGGTGCATATGAATCAAGCTACTTTGAGCAGGATGATTGCTTATAAAGGTGTACCTGAAGCAGAAAAGCCACCAAATAAGAATTTGTTTGGGCATTTGAGAGATGTTGGTTATGAAGATCCAGGTCAAGATAAAGCAAGACATGATGATAGTAACACAAATTCTGATAGTCCACTATTTCCAGTGGATAAGACAGAAAAGAGAAAAAGACAAGTGATTAATGTGGGTGCAAAGTCTGGGAAAGGCAAACAAAAGGTGATTGAAATAAAAACAAAGCCAAAGAAGGTGACAAACGCAAGAGGTAAAGCAAAAACTATGCTGATTAATGAAGCAGACAGTGAGGAAACTCCATATGAGAAAGAATGGGACTCACAAGATGAAACAATCAAGGTTACTAATCCCAAGGACACTAAGATTAGTACACCTGAAGCTATGGACAAGATTGTAGAAGAACAGCATGGAAAGATTGTGACATAAAAAGCTATAAAAATTAAACTGTTGAACAAGGCGCTTGATTATGAAAGACAACAATCCAAGGAATAGCCAAGGGGGAGTTGGTTGATAAACTATGTGTGGCTATCGCTTTGGATTCAATAATATTAGGCGTTTTGTATTGAAGATTGGAAGAAAGAAGACTCATTCGACCAGTCGAGGGGTCGAATGAGATTATCAGAAGGTTAAACGAAAGATTTTGTATGCTATTATGTTCATTCGTACCTATTATAGGTCGAATGTGTAGGTTATATATAGGTTTAACTTGTTTGAGAAGTTATGTAGTTGAGTAATTTGCATGTGTGTTAGTGTGTGTTTTCATGTATGTGTCTAGAAGGTTCTGAGAGTGAGTTTTATCATTGTAATCGAGTCTTTAATATTAAAACAAGTTTGATTATTAATGATAATGATGATTAAAATGGATTTCTACGTGTCTGATTGATTGATTATCATATTGCATACGATCTAGGGTTTCCGCACCTGGATTGTTCTACTCGTGTGATATATTGTGTGTTTTCTATAAAATCGATCCTTAACAAAAACTTTGATATTTAAACCATTGAAACTTTGGTCTTAGGAAAAAGAGAATTTTTACTAAACCATTAACAAGTTTTAAATTTATGAGTAAACGATAATTACTTACTTAGAAACTAAAACCAACACATATGCAGAGAACCAGACGTGCATAGTATATAGATTTTTAGGGTAAATACCGAGTATCGTATTCCAGAGAACACACTTGTCCCTACTCAACCTTTCATCATTTTGTTAAACGGTTTTTTAAAAAGAAAATAAAATGGAGGAGTTCTAAAAGAAAAATAGATTTTGAAAAGGATTGGTTTTAAAATAAAATTTAAAAATGGTAGGTTTAGAAGACATGCAACTCTTGGGAACCCGCCGAATAAGTAGATTAATTATATTGATGTGAGAATGGGGTTTGAACAGTCCCATTAGAGTTAGGAGATGGAAAAAGAAATAAACAAGGGATGACATTTAGGTAACTAAATGGGTCACACACAGGGGAAGTGTTTGAGTCCCCATAAAGGTGTCTTCGGACTGCTGGCTCGTAAGACGGTCTTCTCCTGGTTGACAAGTGTCGTCGAGGCTAACGCACACAAGTCATGTAGCTTATTGGAAAGTTTGAGTCATATTTGTTAGGCACTTCCTAAACCACTGCAAAACCATTCGTATAAGCACTAGGTTCTCTGATTTACCTTCCTAAATTAATGTAAAGGATTAATTCCGACTGGGAATCCCTTCCACCTCTCTTAACTGTCGTTTTGCATACCGAAGGATCTCACATACCATCATCATGTGTGATGGGGAACCCTCTAAGAGGTTAACGGCTTTGTACTAACGAGAGCTAGATAAAGTATCCTTGTTTTATTTATCTTTACAAGTGACAACTTAAATATTTATTGATCAAGTAAATATAAGTTTAGTTTAGTGATTAAATGACTTAACATTTTTCAATCCTTAACCCCCCAAGACTTGTGAATGATAACATTAACAAAGATGGAACATAATCCTAAAAGTGTGCATTCCGAAGATCATGGTGCACCCATAGGGAGTATTCCCTTTACCAAGAAAACTACTCACACATCTGGTGTGAAACCAGAAACTTGTCACTCGAATCCGATCCAATTCAAAAGCCATTGCTTAGAACCCGGTTTGGATATCAAAAACCCGAAGGATCTGTCTGACTACCAGTTTCCTCACCTTGGATCTAGCTTGGGAACACCAGAAGCCGTACAAACCCCTTGATAGCTTTTAACTTAAGTTAAGTTTTGGTTGATTTTAAGGATTGTTAAGTTAACCAATAATGGAACATGTCACAAAAGATAAATAAACAAGAATTAGTTACGAAGATAAACACACCAAGAACTAAAAATAAACTACTAATAATATAAAAAGTCTAACAAATCGAATGGGTTTGAAGAATACTGGATGGATACAACCATATAAAGATAATCAACATAAGAACATGAAGGTCTTCTACTCATGGACAAGTTTCCAACTTCCTTGACCCAATGCATCAAATGTTATTCTCACGACCCTCGAGTTTATTGCATGTGAACTATTCCTACGGTGCCATTTCTTGATCGAGAAGCCAAAGTAGGAAAATATACTAACCTTGGAGAGGTGTTAGGTCAGCTCTAAGGCCTCCCACATGACCCCAAGAACTCTGTAAAAAGGGTGGAAGTCTACCCAAGATGGCACACCAAATGGTTGAGTTGAGCTTGCTATTTATAGGCTGATCAGGCTGAGCACGGCTGTATACAAGGTTGGGCACGCTCGTGCATCTGGCCCACGTACGTTCTGTTGCTGTAGGGAATAGTCCTGCCTGTCCTTGATGTTTGGAACGGGCGTGCCAAGGGTGGCACGGGCGTGAAGGTTGACAAAAGTTGTTTTCTTATCCCCCCAAGTTGGCGCTTTGTCTTCTAGTGCGCAGGGCCCTCGTACTAATGAGCATGGGCATGCTTGGTCAACCCCGGACTGATTTTATCATTTTTTAAGCCCCAAGAAGGTCTTTACACATCATTGGAACATGCTTCGGGTCTCGTATCTTCCAGAATCTCCAATTTTAGTTGTTTTCACCCGAAATCACCTCTATTTGGGTAGGAGCTCCAATTTCCTGATAAACACACATAGGAATGATTAAGTAGCTTTAGTTATCAATTAAGCCTAATTATGTCCTATTATGAGACTATTTATGCATGTTTTATATGTGGAAATGATGGCGCATCAAGGTGCAATCGACTAAGTTAACCCTAACAAGTTCCTCACAGCCTAATGAGCCACTTGAAAAGCATGACGATAGGATGATAGAGAAGGAGCAAGTTTCATCTTTAGAATACGAGTTTAGTAATGAGTTGGTGAATTTACCAACTGCAGAAGAAGAAGAAGAAGAAGAAGAGTTTGACCTGTTGGTGATCTTAATTATTTGGAAGCATTACCATCCGAGAAACCAACAATGGAGATCAAAGACACACTATACCAAGAAGAAGAGAAAGTGTATCGGGAACAATATCAACCACTAAGGATAGTGAAATCTCTACTTTCCTTTGAGGTTAACCGACTTGTAGAGGATGTAGATGGTGGATTGCCACCACAATCAGCAAAACCACGATAGAGGGTTCTAACACATTTGAACCGGAATATGAGATTGTGTACGCCATTTCTAAGGACGATAAATTCCTACACTACATGATTCGTTTACAACTCGGTCCACAGAAGTACAAAGATCAGTGGGCAGAAATAATGACATCTTGTCAAGCTTGGGCGAGTTCTACTATTTGATGCTTCCCAATTGGCATAAGAAAGAAATTGAATAAAAATGTAGAGTGGGAAGAGAATAAAGGTGAAACCTCCCGATCATTGTTTTCTTTGTTTAATTTATTTCATTTGATATTATATTATTTTATTCAGATTTTTGCCCTAGGTTGAATCATTCATGTTGATAGAGTTAGATGCAGTTTGGGAATGAAATTTGTATGATCGCGGTGGAGATTGTTACTGGATAGTGGAACTTGTGTGCCATATTTGTAGGGGATTCCCGTTCCATACCTTTACTTAGCGTTAAAAAGGCAAGCGACCTGCATCCATATCAAGAATGAATAGCACCTGACATATATACACTTCTATCGAGTCAAAACAGGTAGCAAAAGTAAGTGTGTGTGTGTGCACGTGCATACACACACTTGTGGAGAGAACGACATCAGTGTTGGAACGAGAATTTTTTTCAGGACTCATGAATATACCATTATGAGTGTTTTTTATTTACTTTATATTTGCAAAATCGAGTTGTTGCGATTTACCACCGCAGAGCGCGGTTCTTTTGCTAGTTTAAACGAAAATGAACAAAGAACTGGGAAATGGCTGTTAAGTTATTCGTGTGGAAGTAATAAAAAAAACAATGTGGGCTTCAACTAGTAACTTAGTTGGTCTGGGCCCTGGGGTTAGGTTGTGGTGTGGCCTAGAAAAGAAAAGAAGGAATGAACAGTAATCATGAGGGCTCACAGCCCATGGAAGCTTAGCTGAAATCAATAAGAGATGATAGTGCTGCCTTGTAGAGATGCAAAACCAAATATTGGGCAGAAACCAGACATGGGTAGGAATCGGGCGAGGCCTAATTAGATATAAATGGAACCGGGTTTTTTCAAGGAACCGCGTCGGAACCGTACCCGAGTTCTAGATGGGTACCCGATATACCTGGTTAAGGTCAGGTCGGGTATGGCTCTTGCCCGAAAAGTGGTTTTTTAACTTTCCCAATCGGGTATGAATAGGTATTAAGGGTTTAGGTGTGATTACACCACTTCTTTAACTCTCAACGCTCTCTAAAACACAATATCGTTGAAACCACTCAACTTTCAAGTATCTCCAACGATGGCAAACAATGAAGAAGTTGTTCGATACTTGAAACCAAAAGAAACCTCGAGATTTGGTCTCACTATGACATATATAGATGTAAGATATAACAGAGGATTGAATGCTTTCTTTTTTGCCATTTTTTCATCTCAGACAACACCGGTATGGCTCGTTGCAAGTATTGTGGGAAGTTCCTCAAATCCGTGGCGAACTCAACTCTCAGGTATGGTACAGACTCAGGTTGGCTATGAACCAGGTAGGATCTGATTTTTGAAACAATATGAAGAACTAAGTAGGGACTATTAAACCTAAGGGCATTGTCGTCCATGTGAATCACGTAGCATGAGTACATAATTCCATAGTATTACATAACTACGTATGGTACGTTGTACTGTAGTGTTACATAATTACTTACTAGTACATAATCACGCAACGTTAGTTGTTCTGAATATAATGCATATCAAGTAATTGTGTAATGTTATATAATCACATAACATGTTAATTTTTTTTATTTTAAAAAAATATAGTATAGCAATACTCTACTCAAATTAAAGACATAAAAATTCTTTTTTTGGTGTATTTTTTATGAAAAAAAATATTAATCTATGAATTAGTAATAGACGTTTAAAGATCTTGGAGGAGTTGGTTCAAAAATCAACAATAGTGGGCTATTCTTTTTTACCTTTACCCTTACAACACTTGTTTTTATTACGTGATTGCTTGATTTAGAGACCACAAAATTTCAACCACTATATAGTAACGTAAATGTTCTATATTATCTTATTAGGACCGGCGAACGCGTAATCCGACAATCACGGGGTTTATACTAGAGGTGCGGAATCCCTCTAATATGTTCTAATAACAGATACGATAATGAAACGATGATAAACGAGTAATTACTACACACACACGGGTCAAAAGATTATAGATTAACCACTAAAACAGAGCTCAAGTGTTTACAATGATCAAATTAGACGTCTCAGACCAGGGGAGGGTGTTTGGAGAGTGTGTGAGGCAAGAACTGAGCTCTAGGGTTGAGAATGGGCCTATTTATACCTCCCGGGTACGAACAGCCCTTAGCAGGCGATTAGGCAGGTCCAGTGTAGGCGATTATGGCTAATCGCCTACAAGAAACCTCTTAATCGTGTGAACAGTATAGCGAGTAGGGCCCAATCGCATACATGGTTCACCTAATCGCCTACAGCTTCTCATCCACCCCAAAACGCGTATAAACGTCTCCAAACACCCCTAAATTCGTCCAAACATCCAATATACTAGCCTAGGGACATCATGTACTAACAGACTCCCCCTTGGACCAGGCTAGTATACGTAGAGACATAGCCAAAAGACAACGTTTATAACAAAAGCAAACAACTTTACAGACTCGATAAACAGAAAACAAATACAGCTAAACAAAATGACTAGCAGCATCTTCTGTCTTCATCTTCAGCTTGACGTTGTCCTGATCCTAGTGATTCTCGACCAATCGCATCCTGCATGAACTTTGTTGGCGTAGCATAACCGGATCACTCTTTGAAACTTCATAGATTGATCGACTTCAACTGGCAAATGCATGATCGGATGCAGGTACCACGTTTCCACGTCCTTCTATGAGCAGTTGATCAACCACATAGGATCCTAAATCCTTATCTTCCTGCATGGGTTCGGACTGTTGCTCAAGACAATCACTGCTTCTGTAGTTGTTGCATCATAATGCCAGTAGTACAGCTTGGAAGAGAAGTCTTGCTCAACCGGAACGATAGGAATCCATAAGACACACTTCGGTGGCTTGATCTTGTGATCCCAGATAGGCTTCAAAGTGAATGGTTGAATCTTGTCTGTCTGATATGATCTGGGATACTGAGGCTCGAAATCTTTCCATCCCTCTGAGCTTTCTCGCTTCAGTTTTGTGTAGAAACCCTGAAGAGGAGGAGCCTTCTCTTTGTACAAAGGATAATCGAGACGAACTAAATCACGAATGTACCAGAATGGTAGGCTCAGAATGTCTTTGTATTCCCGAAAGTACAACACATCTTCTTGCCATTTCACCCCGAGCATCTTCGTGTGACTCACGTACGCCCAACTAATCACATTGCCAGACATCTTTGATACTCTTTTCTTGAAGATGGATGCTCGCTCGACTGGTTTTCTTTTCTCTTTAGGCTTGAACCATTTGGGATACCGCTCTCTGATCTTGTCCTGTCGTGTCTTTACTTCATCAGGAACTTCAGCAGAGTCGGATTTCAGTTTCTCTTCAGCCTCACGTACCATTTCTTCATCGATGTTTGGAATTCCAGCGCCCGAGTCATTCACAACGTACTCAGGAGTTGGTACGCTGGTTCCATCTTCGAAATTCACCTCGTTATTCTCTGGATGCATTTCAGGAGGAATATTTTGACTTGCACTGGAAGATTCTCCAGATGCAGAGCCGTATACCTTAGCCATATCCTCTGATGTCATCTCAGGATGTATCTCTCCTTCTTCCAGATCATATTCAGGCATGGCAGGTGGTGGGAGCAAGTTGCCTTCATCATCATAAGCGAAATAACAATTCAGAGGCTCCACGTATTCAACCTGAACTATGGCTTTCTTATTCATCTTATCCCGTAGTTCTTGAATCTTGCTCTTCACAGGTGCAGGCTCCCACTGAGCAGAAGAACCTGCTTCGGGATCATTGCCCTTGCGATCATGACTCTTCTTTGTACGTCTTGACGCAGAACCACCCGATGATCCGCCACCGCCTGTGGCTCCAGGATCATCACCATCACCACCTTTACCATCACCATCATCATTATCATCAGACTCATCATCCTCATCATCGTCATCTTCTTCACTATCTTCATCATCATCACCACCAGTAGTACTAGCTCCGGCTTCCGAACCACCTGTGAGTCTAGGTTGAGTTCCAGTTAACTCATTTAACCTAGTCCTCAGCCTTGAGTTTTGCTTCCTGTATTTGGTGATTCGGCGCTCATTGTTCACATTTGCGAGCTGGAGATCACTGTACTTTTCTTCAACAACTGTAAGTCTCGCCAAGGCACTTTGGTTAGACTGAATCAGTTGCTGGTGTGATTCCATGAGCTGCCTGTTCGACTCTAAGATCTGCTGATTAGATAAAGTGAGAGCGTCGACATTAGCTTTCAATTATGTGTTTGTTGTAATAGTCTCGCCAATCAATTCCAATATCGCCATTTCATTCTCTTCTATCGTGGCGTTTTTGCTTCTCAGCTCAGCTATTTCACGCGCTTGAGCAGCAACTAAAGCAGTAAGTTCGCTGACATGGCGCTGAAGTTGTTCATTGGTTGCTGGAGCCGAAAAGAAGATTGGCTTGAAGGTTTAGCAGTGGACGATCTTGCTGCTTCCCTCAACTTCCGGATTCGATCACCTATCGGATTGGAGACAATCTGTGAACTTGTCGCTTCAACGGTAACTGAGACAGGCTCAATGAAGATTACCGAAGAAGGCATTGACATTGTCACGCCTGCAGGCATAGCTGCACTACCTGATAGAGGAACTGAAGAAGTTGTTGCTGCTGCTGTTGTTTCTGTTGCTGCTGTTGTTGTTGCTGATACGGTAGAGGAAGCAGGAATACCAAAGGTATCTGGGAGATTCAAGGTTATACGCCTTGCCCACGATCTCTTAGAAGTATTTTCAGCCGTAACTAGTTTCTCTGCCATTCTTTTCTGTCCCCTACCAACTTTTGTTGCTTTGGACTTCTGTCTTTTATGAGGAGGAGGCGTGCTAAGTTCAGCATCGATATGTGCAACAAGATCATCACTACCCGGAGTGAAAGTGGGATCTTTTGCAAGATCTCTCGCCTCAGCTGCGCGAGCTCTATCCTCTTCTAAAGTGAGTACATCAGGTGAGTCATCTTCAGTAGCTTCTGAGTCGTCATCATCATCAACGTCTTCTATGTTAACTGGGCCTTCATCAATCTTGGCTTTGCCTTTGCCTGAACTGGAGGGTGCATCAGCATCCAGAGACGTAAGATCAAACATATCATCATCATGTCTCAGTTCAGCATCTGCCGTATTGCCCGGTGTATTGGCTCCCAACTCAACAGTAGGTCTTCCAATGTTATCACCATCTTTGAATACTTGTCTGTGAATCTGTATATCATCTTCTGAATCACTGTCGTCATGCCTCCACCTGTTACCTGGAGGTGCCTCATAATCTTCTTTCACTAGAAATGCATACAATCGACGGCTTGGAGGATATTCTGACTTCGGCTTGTTCTTCTATTGCAGCATTCTTTTCAATTCAACTTCATCTATTTTCTTGATATCAATCGGCTCTTCAACACGTTTCACCATGTTTGGAATCTGGTTATCAAGGATCATCTGCAGAAAGCGAGGATAGACAATGAAAGGTTTCTTTGCCATTTTCTGCAGAATCACTTCCTTTAAGTGATGCATGATCATTCCAGAGAAGTTGAACGGCTTGTTCAACGTCAACGCAACAATCGCTGATGCTAAAGTGTCTCGGATCGCATCGAAAGTTCCTTTGCGGGGACCGATACACTTCAACACAACGTGAGTTAAATACTTCATCTTTGGTGGCAGACTCCCTTTCTGCAACATCTTCTGCGCTCGAACATCATCAGTATACTTCATCCTTAGGAATCCACCATGTATTAGAATAGAATCGAACACGATTGGATCATCTTTATCATCTTCAAACTTTAGAATCTCGCGAACTAAGTCTTCAGTGATAATTACTTCCTTTCTTTGCATAGTACTTCTGATAGTAGCCGGCGTTGTGCTGTTGTCTACACTAGCATTTTGATAGAATTCCTGAAGAATGTTCTTGTAAGCCGCATAGTCCGTAGATATAGCGTATTTTATCTTCGAACGCTTTAAGAACTCGATCACGCCTTCAAAGTTCTTGCATTCCGCCTTCTTTATGGGTCCAAGGAAGGCCAGACAATTATGCTTGGCAGACGTACCGTACTGCATGATTCTTGATGATAATGAACAAGTTTCTAGAAACAAGAGAAATTTTGCAAGAGTTTGGTTAGGGATGGTTATAGAGGGAAATGTGTTTCACTGTGTTCTTGTTTTGAAATTTGTGAAGAATAGAGACTAATGATCCCTTATATACCCACTCATAATCGCTTACCCATGATAGCGATTAGAGGTCTAACCGCATGCTACAGTGACACGAGTATGAACTAATCGCCTAATGACAGCAAGCGATTACTCCTACTCGCTTAGAACACCACACAATTGGGAATTTGATTGGTCAAGTGATTTAGAGGGCTAATCGCTTGTGTATACATACGATTAGGACATAAACGCACATAAAAGCACGCGATTAGAACCTAATCGTGTATATGCATAGGCGATTAGCTCACTAATTGCATATGCCTTTTTCACAAATTACCAAATTGCCCCTGCAGCACCAATTCTCACATTTTTGACCCGTTAAGGTTCAAAACATGCGTTTTTCAACCCGTTTTAACACACGACTCAGATGATGACTCAGATACTTGAAAATATTACATTTTCCACCGTTGTACTTGATAGAAAGTACGGTTTTGACCCGGCAAAAACACAATTTTTCAATTAGTTGTCTTTTATTTTTCGGCGTTTTATTCTTGAAGAAGTAAGATTACAATGGATTAGGTTTCCATCATCGGCAATCAAGAAATAGCTAAACTACTAAAGTTAAAACTAGAAAATAAACGAAAACACGAAAACAACTAACTGTACACTATCATATTTTTGCGAGTTTCAATAGTTAGGGAATCATATCAGTGTACGGACTATACTAGAACCCTTATACTATCAGTTTTTGATTAAGATTACCAATAAGCATCCTACAACAACTGTCAGTATTGTTGTCCACCAAAACTCAAAATTAAGTTTTATCGCTAGGCACTTTAGATACGTTAAGGTAATATTAAGACTGATTAAAGGTGTTCCCCGCACACACGACATATTCCCGCGTCAAGGCATGCAATAAGCTGTTGTCATCCGTATTTACAAGGAACGGACTCAGTGGTGATCAGGTCTGCAAGAACGCTGCAGCAGAGAGATCAGTGAGATCCAGACCAGGGTTCAAGTCAAATACCGTGTATTTTTTATTTTTCACGGTACGATGCTTTAGGTATATGACTGATTTGATACCTTAGAGCGATTCTCTTCGAGAATAGGGTTCTGGCATTCATGGTCTTTTTGCTCTTACAGGATTCTTAGAGGTCTCCTTATCAGAATTTATTCTATTTTTTTGTTTTTCTTTTCTTTTTCTGAGAATGGCAAAGAGGTGTCTCAGTTGTAGGCTGCGAACCCAACGTACGTCACTTATGCCACCCCATTTTATTCTGAGAGACGTCCAGTTCACCCCGGATGTACCAACCTCTTAAAGACCAGAAACCTCGGATTTTGGCATTCTATCAACAAGATTTAGGCTTTTAGGCCATATGCCAACGCGACGTTAATCCACACAATCCTCAGTTGATTTAGGTTTATATCACCGTGCCGAGCTTGGAAATGATTTCGAGCCTACCAACACATCATTGTAGAGGCTACTTATCAGATCCAATGTTTTTAAGATGATAAAGGTCCAGACAGTCCGACTGATTGGTTAATATCATCTTCCCTATTTTCACTAAAGAAACTCATTTTTGCATTTTTCATTTTTTTTTTTGATTTTTGCATTTTCTCATTTTTTTTATTTTTGCATTTTCTGATGTTTTTGTATTTTTTTGAATTTTCTCCCCTTAAAAATCTAAAAATTTGCAAAAGGACAATATTTTTGGATTTCTCTGTTTTCGAAGAAAAATATTTACAAAAACGATTACCGATGAGGATCTAATCCTACTTTTCTTTAATGCCATTTAAGATTAACAGATACTCAAAACGAGGTCCGTCAAAAGCTTTGGTGAATAAATCGGCACGTTGGTAATCCGTGTGGATTTTAACCATATCGATAAGTTTCTTTTCATAGCAATCGCGTATGAAATGATACTTAACCAAGATATGCTTCGCCTTGGAATGTTTAACTGATTCTTTAGCGAGAGCTATAGCGGACTCATTATCACACTGAATGGGAGTATTTAGAAATTTCAAACCGTAGTCTCTCATTTGTTGCTGTATCCAAAGAACCTGGGAGCAGCAGCTAGAAGCAGCTACGTATTCCGACTCGCAGGTGGATAAGGCGACTGAGGCTTGCTTCTTGCACTGCCACGAGACTAGTCTTGGTCCCAAAAACTGGCATCCAGCCGATGTGAATTTCGAGTCTTGTATACATCCGCCATAGTCAGCATCACTAAAGGCGACGAGGTCAAACTTATCGTCATTAGGGTACCATAGACCTTTGGTCGGACAACCCTTTAGATAACGTAAGATCCTCTTCACAGCAACCAGGTGGTATCTGGATATTAGACATGTCGCGAACATAATGTCAGGTCTTGACGCTGTGAGGTACATGAGTGAGCCAATCATCGCTCGATAAAGAAAAGGATCAACGGCTTGTCCTTTCTCGTCAGGTCCAATCCCGTGACTGGGCTGAATTGGGGTGCCTACTGGAGTAGAGTCTTCCATCTGGAACCGGCTCAAGATGTCAGCAACGTATTTGGTCTGGTGGATGAAGATCCCCGACTCTTGTTGTTCTACTTGTAGACCTAAGAAGAATTGCATATCCCCCATCGAGCTCATCTTAAACTTTTCATGCATTAGCTTTTCGAAATCCCTGCACATAGCATCATTAGTAGACCCAAAAATAATATCATCGACATAAACCTGTACCAGAAGACGGTCACCACCCTTTTCCTTGGTGAATAAGGTGCAATCCACAAGTCCACGTTTGAACCCGTTGGATACCATTCACGCGGTGCTTGATGGAGTCCGTACAACGCTTTGTTCAACTTGTAAACTTTGTCACGATGAAGCGGATCCTCAAAACCCGGTGGCTGAGCAACATACACCTCTTCCTTCACGATACCATACAGAAAAGCACTTTTCACGTCCATTTGATACACCTTAAACCGTTTGTACGAAGCGTAAGCTAAGAACATCCGGATTGCTTCAAGGCACGCAACTGGAGCGTATACTTCATTGTAATCTATTCCTTCGATTTGACGGAAGCCGAGGACAACTAATCGAGCCTTGTTTCTTATAATTACCCCGCGGTCATCCCGTTTACACTTGTAGACCCACTTTGTTCCAATCTTCTTTGCGCCTGGAGGTAAGTCAACTAAGTCCCACACTCCTAGCTTTTGGAACTGCTGAAGCTCTGTCTGCATTGCGTCAATCTATGGTTCTTCTCTCAAAGCCTCTTGGACGGTTCGTGGTTCCATCTGAGACACATATAGAGCAAAAGACCAATCGTTCTGATGACCTGCTTTTCTGATCTCCGAATAAAGAGCTAGGGTTGCTGAGTTGTCACTTGGACTGGCATTTCTGAGCTGACTACGTGTCATCACTCTACTAGCCGGATCACCAATCACATTCTGCAGTGGATGAGTGTCGTGAATCCGAGATTCCGGATGTGCCGGCACTGGATCATCCGAACGCAGATTGAGATTTTTAAGTCCTTGAGAGATATTTGTTTCAGCGGCCTTTGAACTAGAGGGAGCAGCGGGTTGCAAATTAAAACCGGAGAAATCAATCTGTACAGCAATTCTAGGAGCTGATGAAAAAGAAGGACCAGCTTGATCATTCCCTGTAGGAGGAACTGGAGCTATATTGGCAGATTCACCATTTCCAGCCAGTTCTTCAGCAAGAGTTTCCCGAGATTCAGTATATTCCTCATCTAAAGAAGATTCCATAACCTCTGACGCTTCCTGAAAGACTTCCTCAACTTCAACTACTGCGGTTTAACCAGGGGGACCCACGGATGTTGAGGCATCAGATGCTGCAGGCGCAGGTGCATTAACCACGATCGGACGCATTAGCGGTGAGCTAGCTGCGTTTTCACACTCGTAATATATTTGCGCCACAGCATCATCTACCACATTATCCAAGTTGAAAGAATCGAACAAACTCTTATAGTCGAACAACCAATCGGGTCCAACACCGGGCGCATTGATAGTGTAACGTTGAACATCGACATTAAGCCAATCCTCAACGTTATTGGTTCTATTGTTGTATACCCTCTTGTTAGGAGTACTGTATCCAACAAAGAAACCTTCCTCTGCCTTTGCACCAAACTTCCCATCGGGATGTAACATTGTGCATGTAGCTCCGAAAGGTTCCAGAAACTCTAAGTTCGGCTTCCTTCGGTTTAGAAGTTCGTAAGAAGTCTTGCCAAACCTCTTTACCGTAAGAACCCTATTCAGAGTATAACACGCGCAGTAAACTGCCTCGTTCCAAAACATGACAGGCAAGTTTGAATCTGCGAGCATTGTCCTGGCTGCCTCAATAAGAGTTCGGTTCTTTCTTTCTGCAACCCCGTTTTGCTGAGGAGTGTATGGCGCTGTGAATTCGTGATGAATACCCTTTTCTGCACATAGTGACTCCATAGCATTGTTCTTGAATTCTGTTCCATTGTCGCTTCGAATCCTGCGGATTTGCAGCCCATAGATATTTTCTAGTTTGGTGAACAGATCTTTCAAAAACTCAAAAGTCTCTCTTTTATGCTGCATGCATACAACCCAAGAGAACCTGGAATAGTCATCAGTGACAACCAGACAGTATAAATCTCAATTCTTGCTTTTACGATTGATTGGGCCGAAAAGATCCATGTGCAACCGCTCGAGAGGCATACTGACTAAGTTGACCTTCTTAGGTTTGTGAGATTTCTTCTTCTGCTTCCCTTTCTTACATGACACACATACGTCATTTAGATGAAAATTCTTGATAGAGACACCTTCCACAAGCTGATTTTGAACCGGATGGTTCATCTTCCTCAAGTGAATGTGCCCCATTCGTCTGTGCCACATAATAGACTCCTTCTCTGTAGCTTTAGACAGAAAACAAGTGACCTCTTGACTCATATCCAGAACATACAAATTGTTAACTCTTGGAGCTGAGATCATAATCCATTGCTTCGGGATCTTAAAGCCAGGCTTCAGAATGAAGCAAGCATTGTCATCAAAGAACACTGTGTATTTCTTGTCACAGATCTGTGAGACACTTAGCAAGTTGTGGTCTATCTGTTTCACGAAGCCTATCCTTTCAAAGCTTACAATACCATTCCCCATACTGCCTTCTTTCGTGATGTATCCCCCTTTGTTACCAGCAAAAGCAACATACCCCCCATTGATATTCTTGATGTCAAATAGCAGGGATAAGTCGCCTGTCATGTGCCCAGAAGCTCCACTATCAACAATCCAGAGGCTGCTGATAAGGCCCTGTGGAACTCCCTGCTCAGCATTCAAAGTTTAGTGGTTAAGGGGGACCCAAGCCTTGACGGTCTTGGGTCTACCATCTACATCCAAAGTCGGAAAGTCAACCCACTTTCCGTTAGGAGTTGGTGTTGCTTCCGATGGTCCGTCAGTTTCAGCACTAGCAGATGATTCTCCGTTCTTAGTCGGTGACTTCGGTCTCCATATCTGTTCCGGTCTCTTTGGCTTGGGCTTCTTCTTTGCCTTGGGGCTAGAAGGTCCAGCCTCAGATTCCTTTGGTGGGATAGATTTTGGATCCACTTCAGACTTAACTGCACGTGGAGCAGTGTTGGGGTTACCCTGAGGTTTAGCTGCAGCCTCTGCTTGTGGCTTAGGCGCTGCTTGTACCTTTGTGGGAACTTGGCTCCCCCTCGACTGCGGACCCCTGCCATCAACTGGCTTTTGGTTCATAGCAATCTTGTTGCGGTTGTCATAAACTACCTTATTACCTTGTTGCTTCTCAGAGAGCTTAGGAAAAACAGGTGGTTTAGAGTTGCTAGAACTGGGAGCATCATTTGCCTCGATCCTTTTGCGTCTCAATTTGGGGCAAGCAGCAACTAAATGCCCATGAACCCCGCATTTGTGACAGGATCTATACTCCTCAAAAGGTGGAGCATTTCCATCCTTACTCCTTTTGTTAGACTTCGTGGCAAATGAGTTTTTGTGTTTTAAATCCTTGAAACATTCTTTTTGCCAGTCTGTTTTAGGATAATTATCATGCTCATTGCCTGAAGATCTGACAAACTGGGTAACATGTTTCTTAGGAGATCTCTCCTGAGCTTGATTCTTAGGGTTCAAAGTGTTCTTCTTTTGATTTTTATTCTTGTTTTTCTTGGACTGATTACCCTGACCCTGTTTCCCGTGTCCCCATTTTTCTTTTTCAATAGTAATGGTGGATTCTTGCCAGATTTTACCAACAAGACCAGGTGCCAGATGCTTATAAGGAAGTTCCTCATCAGCATAGATTTTATCAGACCCTTTTAATTGATAGAACACTTTGATCGTTTTACCAACAGAAGCTTGCACTTTCGGTTTAGGATCACACAGGATGTGATTTTGGATAGGAATATCCGTATTCTTTACCGGTGCATACCTCTCCGGTTCATCAAGCTCATCATCAGAACAGTCTGTCTCACAGACACTAGCATCATCAGCAATCTCACCAGATTTGGCAGCAACAGCAGTGGGTGCAGCCTTAGTGACTTCAGCAGGTTTAGCTGCTTCTATCACTTTGGGCGCAGGAGGAGCAGCCTTAGTGACTTTGGCAGGTTTAGCTGCTTCCATCACTTTGGGCACTTCTGCAACTTTAGCTGCTTCTGCTGCCAAGTCCACAAACTCTTCCTTCGGTAAAATATCATAGTGATGATTTTCGAATCTCACCGGAGGAGGACACTGAGCATATTTGGGACTGGTGGAATTGCTATCCTTATCTGAGTGTTCAATGATATGATCAAGAACATACTTGCAGTTCAGGTAGCTTTCAAGTTTCTTCTTGATCTTCTCATAGTCACAGTTAACAATGGCCAAATGTTTCTTAGTGTCTTCTACCTCATTAATGTAATTATTGATAGCAATTTGCTTGTTAGCTATAGTTTTAGACAATTCAGAAACATCCTTCTTATAGTTTTCAACAGTACTAAGAAAACTTTTCTCCTTTTGTTTTAAGCATCATTTGACCTTTGCAACGGACCTACATCAGCTTTTAAATTCAGATTCTCATCAGTTAATTCTTTAATTCTGAATTTAAGCTGATCACACTCAGTGGAATCTTTCTTAAGAGTGTCAATGGTGATTTTGAGGGCTTTCTCATTAGCTCTCAAAACCTCATTGCCCTGTTGGCATTGACTTAAGTCTGCTTTTAAGTTCAGATTTTCGTCTGTTAAGACATCAATTCTGTACTTAAGCTTGCCACATTCAACACAATCAGGTTTAGGATTGGAAGAAGAACATACCTTATCAGAAGAATCTGTAATGGCCATCAAGGCATAATGAGCAGCCGTCTTCACTGATCCGAAGAATTCAGCAAGGTTGTTCTTTGCACAGTCAGCATCCACAAGAATCGACCTTTTGCTGATCAAGGCATCTGCTTCAGCTAACAAATCCTCCAAATCCATTCCCTCATCAGAATCACAGTCTGAGTCACAGTCAGAAGCTTCAACTTCAGGAATAATAACTTCAGACTGACTCGGACACTCTTCAACATCTTCTTGAGCATCAGACATTATTTGGGCAAAGCATGCTGCACCACCTTGCTGAGCTTGTTCACCAGTGATGAGGTGATTCCAGTTGAAACCTTCATCTTCTTGAATTACCAGGGCTTGATTGTTGTTTCCATGAGGCCTCTGGTTCTGGTTATTTACTGGGAAAAGAGCTCGTTCAGCATTTTGGTTAGGTTGTGTCTGAGCTGGTTGCCTCTGATGATTTCGATTGCCTCTGTTGTTGTTGAAAGGATTCTGATTTCCCTGTTGCCTTGGTCGGTCACATTCTCTGGCAAAGTGTCCTCTGTTGCCACAGTTGTAACAGGTGACCTTTGTTTTATCAAACCCAAACTTAGTGTTGTTGTTGATCAACACATCTCTCCTTCCAATTCTATCCATGTAATCCTTTGCACGTCTCACCACACTAGCGAAGTGCCACTGGATGTCTATAAAATCCATGTCATCCTTGTCGATCTGAGAATAATCTTCATGAGTGAGATAAGGATTCCCGATCTGCCCTGCAACTAATCCACTATAGGAATTGACCAGGGTTGACAGCAGAGCCATGTGTTCTTGGGCTAACTCTACAGTCACCTTCTCAAAACCCGCAGTGTTCAGCTGCTCTGCAACCGGATTGGTCCGATAGGCACCCTGACGAAGAAGGTCCACCAAAGTTGGAAGTTGCCTGTGCTGGTGCTGCAAGATGAGCAAACGGATTAACACCAAATTGGTTAGTATTATAATTAGAAGGATACTGGTTTCCTTGACCCCATTGAAAGACTGGTGGAGGAACGTCAGATGGGGGACCATAGTTGTCAAACGCAAAGACTAATTAACTACGTAAGCAGTCTGAGGTTTGGATCCACCCACACTGATGTCCTGAGCTGGATTCCTGTAGTAGATACTGGGATTCTGAACAACGGGCGGCTTGTTAGCTCTCCTGATCTCTTCGATCTCCTTGTTCTCCAGCTCTGCCACGAACTCATTGATGGAGAGTGTCTGATAAACATTGTTGGATTTCTGGATGTCCAGCCATTGATGCCAGTGTGAAGGAAGCGCCTCTGCTAGTCTTTCAACAAGCTCTGCAGAAGTGTAGATAACCCCATACTGATACATCTCGGACATCAGGTGATAATATCTAGCCGTCAGATCTCTCAGCGATTCATTCCCCATCGCGTTGAAGTTCTCGAACTCTCTCTTCAACTGATCCACTTTCACCTTTCGCGTCTTCTCATTACCCTCATTACGCTCAGCAAGCGCTAACCAAAGCATCTGCGAAGTAGTACACTGCGCAAACTGATGAAGAATGTCTTTGGGCAGTGCTTACTTCAACGCTGCCATCGCCTTCTTCTCATAATTATACTTCTTCCTCTGATCTTCAGTCATATCTTCCAGTGAGATCGGAGTAGTAGAATTCTCAACCAATGGCCTCGTGTATCCATTCTCGATAGCTGACCATACTAAACCATCGATACCCTCAACATGCGTCTGAAATCTTCCCTTCCATCCATGGTAGTCTGACATATACTGCAGTTTCGGTGCCTTGTTAGAACTACCCGTCTCTAAGTCACTGATGAGAACGGAAGACAGAAGGTTTGTCTGAGAGTTTGCAGTAGCTGCGAGTGCCCAAGGATTCGTATTCATTTCCTGTTGTTGAGCAGCTAGCGCCCACGGATTGATTCCGATAACATTCGCTTGCATTTGCGATTGTTGCATCCGTTGCGCGTTTCGTTCTGCTGAGAACTGCCAAGGGTTCGTGGGTACGTTAGCTTGATTGTTCATTTGATTGTTCATTTGTTGGTTATACTGAGGTCTCGGTTGACTCAGATGTCCCCAAGGGTTCGCCATATGTTAAGGTATGATAATAGTCCGATATTTAGTCAAATTTTACGTTCCAGAACCTTGTAGGCGATTATGGTCACAATTGCTAGTTAAGGTAGGCGATTGGTGGATGTTAACACGTGATTAGGGCTAATTGCTAATGAAGAATGACGCGATTATGAGTTTAGGGGCGATTGGGGGTTAACATGTGATTAGGTGTAATCGCTAGCACTGTAGCAGGCGATTAGTAACCTAACCGTGTAGAAGAACAAACTTATCAGGCGAATGTGGGTCCTAGTCGTGTACTGTAGCTGGCGAGTGGGGCTAATCGTGTATAAAACCCTAATCGCCTAAACTTTGTATGTGATTAGGTCTGCGTAATCGCCTGATCTGATCTGCAGCCGCACTTTTGCTCAAAAATCACCTATTTTGCCTCAAAATCTTATCTAAAACATTGTGTTTTGATCCCAAATGATTAGACAAGTTACCAAAACAGTTTTAGAACAAAACCTGATCAAAAACACCCGTTTTTAACCGTAAACACACACTAAGATTTTGAAAAATATGGTTTTTTGATAAAAACTCAAAGTTTCAAAGTATGAACAGGTTTTTGATTAAAAATCTTAACTTTTACACCAAAAACAACCTGTTTTCACTTGTTTTTGTTATTAAAACACCCGTGATAAGAGCCTTGGCTCTGATACCACTTGTTAGGACCGGCGAACGCGTAATCCGACAATCACGGGGTTTATACTAGAGGTGCGGAATCCCTCTAATATGTTCTAATAACATATACGATAATGAAACGATGATAAACGAGTAATTACTACACACACACGGGTCAAAAGATTATAGATTAACCACTAAAACAGAGCTCGAGCGTTTGCAATGATCAAATCAGACGTCTCAGACCAGGGGAGGGTGTTTGGAGAGTGTGTGAGGCAAGAACTGAGCTCTAGGGTTGAGAATGGGCCTATTTATACCTCCCGGGTACGAACAGCCCTTAGCAGGCGATTAGGCAGGTCCAGTGTAGGCGATTATGGCTAATCGCCTACAAGAAACCTCTTAATCGTGTGAACAGTATAGCGAGTAGGGCCCAATCGCATACATGGTTCACCTAATCGCCTACAGCTTCTCATCCACCCCAAAACGCGTATAAACGTCTCCAAACACCCCGAAATACGTCCAAACATCCAATATAATAGCCTAGGGACATCATGTACTAACATATCTCATACACTTTCACATTTTGATAGTTTGTGCCTTGAGGTCTATATTTTCCAAACACAAGCTCAATCTTCATTATTTTATGTATTAAGATAAATATAATTTGCATCCCCTATTACATTACTTAAGAAAGTTTAAGTCTTTTAATTTTATCACCTTCAAATTAATACCTTAAGAAAGAAATAAAATATAAATAAGATGCTACAACCGTCCATTGTTAGTTTGATGCTCGATGATCACACCAAATCATTTCAGGAGGAAACCCACTGGCTCGTAAAGTCCCAAAACTTGATTTCCAGAATAAAATCGCTAGCAAAAAGGTTTGAACCCGAGACACAAAGTGCCACTTGACCAGAAGGCCGTTGGCAACTACCTCTATATAATGATGGATTTGGGATCGATCTAGTTAAAGGTTGTCTTGATGTGAAACTGCTAGTTGTTCTAAGACTCTCATATGACCTAATGGATTGGTTTGATAGTTCGTCCTTTAAATTAACTAAAAAAAGAGACCCTGGGCCAATTTTTTTTGTGTAGCATGGCGGGCTATTTGGAAGCTCTGAAATGATGCAATTTTCATGAAGCGTTCTCCAAAAATTGTGATGCTTTTTGATGATATTATTTATATTTCTTTTTATTAATATTCAAGTAGAAGAATAACTACAAAATAACCTAGATACTAGCCACGAAACCCTTGGTTAATCATGTAGCTTTTTGTGTTTTCGTCTTGGAGTATCTTGTTAGTAATTGCATAATGAATACTGCCGTTAAAAAGAAATAATGATGGATTTACCAAAGGAGCAACTAAAAAAAAGCTTCAAAAGTATGTTTGCCACTAACCCTGCTTCCTAGTGAAGCAATTTCAAATTTTTATATTGAAATATTCGTATTACGTGGTTTCCATCGACTAGAGTGAAAGGTTATTAAATTAAATTAGCACGTACATATATTAATTAGTTGTGATATAATGTTCTTTGGCATTCGGGCCAAATTTATCATTAATGTTAAGAGTGTAAGGAGTGGGGGGAAACCTGGCGTGAAGGAAGCTCCAAGCCCTCCACACCGTCCCAAACCGGCGTGGGAGGGGGCGTTAGCCCGGGAGGAGTTTCACCGGTGTAGGGTTGAGGTGATGGTGAGGTGGCACATGTTGGTTGGTGTATGGTGATAAGGTGGGACCCACTGGAATTTAAAAAAAACATTAAATATAAATCTGACCGTTTGAAAATTAAAAAAAAATCTAAATGTTAGACTATAACGGTAATAAAAAAAATTATTATTTATTATATATTATATATATACAAACCATATCCTCCTCTACCCACACACACTATATTTTTACTCTCCAATCTCTCAAATTTTATAAAAATAGTATCTAAAAAATGCAATCTTCAAGTTCATCTGATGAGTTTGATCTATTCGCTTAGGAGTCCTCATCCGACGACGGCGCGGAACTGATAATGTCGATCGTTCATAAAGTCGTTCAAACCATAGCGGAGGAGGAAAGTAAAGGGACTTCCGAACCCAAACGTAGAAAATATATACTTCGTGACCGAAATGTCGCAAATAATTTATTGGTACGTGATTACTTCTCACCCGAACCTACATATGATGAAAAAGTTTTAGGCGGTGTTTACGTTTGAGTCGTAATTTATTTTTAAGAATATCTAAGGATTTAGAAAATAATTACGAATATTTTCAACAAAGACCCGATGCGCGTGGTAGCATAGGATTTACCCCGTTGCAAAAGGTCACAGTTGCCTTAGACGGTTGGCATATGGACAAAGTTCCGACATAATGGACGACTATCTAAAGATGTCGGGTAGCACAGCTAGGGAAAGTCTTCAAGATTTTTACGCATACGTCATTGAACTATATTTAAAAAAATATTTGAGAAAACCTACATTTAGTAACGTACAACATCTTTTGGAGTTTCACGAAGAAAACACATGGTTTTACCGGGATGCTCGGGAGTTTAGATTGTATGAAATGGGAGTGGGAACTTTGACCAACTGCATGACAAGGCAAACACTCGACTGAATATCATAAAAAGCCGTCTATGATGCTTGAAGCGGTAGCATCACAAGATCTTTGGATTTGGCATGCATTTTTTAGTGTGCCCGGTTCGTTGAACGATATAAATATTCTTAATCAATCACCAATTTTCAACGATCTCGTAAATGAAGTTGCACCAAAAGGAACTTTTTTGTAAACGGGGTAGAATACAAGTACTGGTATCTTTAGCGGATGGAATTTACCCTGAGTGAGCTGTGTTCGTAAAATCTTTTACACTGAGGAATACGTTAGACGCTAAGAGAAAAAAGTTTAACAAAGCTCCAATGGCTGCACGGAAAAACATTTGAGCGTGCTATTGGTGTTTTGCAAAAAAGATGGAAAATTTTGTCCATGCCATGTAGAATGTTTGAAAACCCCCAAATAAGAAATGTGATGTACACATGCGTTATTTTACACAACATGATTTTAGAAGACGAAGGACGTGCAATATGCGAGTACTATGGTGAGGAAGCGTAATCAAGTCAGGGACACGTTACTGATTAAATAAAAACGTTAAACAACTTTGAAATCAAGAATAGGCAAACACATCACAACCTTCGAGTGGATGTGGTCGGTCATATTTGGAGTCTACCAAGATATAACAAATCCGACGATGACGACAGTAACGATGTCACCTAAAAACATATTTGGTAGTAGTTTTATTTTAGTATTTTAATGTTTAATGTTTAGTATTAGTATTTTAATGTTTAATGTTTTATTTTAGTATTTTAATGTGTAATGTTTAATATTATGTTTTAATGTTTAACTAGAATTAAGATCCGCACGTTGCTGCGGATGACATAAAATTGTACCAAGTAGTATCGATGTCACACTATTACCATCGACCTACAACACCGAAATAATGGTGAACCATGCACACCCGTTGCGGTGCGATAATGCACAAAAATTAATGAAACTTAGAACACAGCGTCACCATTTGACGGGAAAAATAGAGGTAAAAACGTTGAACTACACACGCACTTGCGGCGTATCAACTCGAAAAATTTGGATTGAAACGTAAAACTAAAATTATGTTTTGAGATACATGAGGTAAAGTTCAAAGTAAAAAAATACAGGGGGTTAAATGTAAAAGATGAAAAGTATTAAGGTTAAAAATGAAAAAAAAAAAGTAAGGAAAAAACAAAGTAGGGTACTACCTACAAAGCAAATGTACAACCCTTTAATACACAAAACACTTGTTATGCATATTGTACAAGACCATGATGCACAAACCATTTGTAAATTAATACTATATATAATGTTTAATTATTAGTTTTCATAGTATGTTACATAAAATTTAAATTAAAACCATTACATAAACACATTATATAATTCTAAATTACTTATTATAAACACATTACATAATCCTAAATTACTTATTACATGAAAACATTACATAATCCTAAACTACTTATTAAAACATTACATAATTAAACCTAAATTTCTTTTACGGAAAATAATTATCCCAATCCTGTAGAAAGTACTCCGGCGGTGACACCAAACGATCGCTATCGTGACCGTCGAACCTAGCATCCGAGCGGATGCAGCCATAGTTAGGACTAGGAATATAGTATGGTTCTTCGTCCATACTCATATATTCCGCAACAATATCTGCTTCATAACCTCCATCAGATGGTTCTGGAGCAGGAGGGTTTGGGGTGGGGTTGGGTCTCCACCAATCGTAGCTGCCTCATTCCCATTACAGCCATAGTGTAGTCCAAAGCCCAGATGTATTCCTCATCAGTGAGAGGAGAATTTGGAGTTGGGGGAGTGTAACCTGGTAGAGAAGGAATGGGGGTGGAGACTCTGTAACCTGGAGGAGGAGGAGTGGACACTGGTTGAGTAGGAGGAGGAGAGAACATTGGTTGAGGAGTAGGAGAAGGAGAAGAGAACATTGGTTTAGGAGGAGGAGGAGGAGATGAAACTGATAGACAACGTGTCCGGCGAGAGTATCACCGGGGATTGGAAGGTCCGGCAGCTTCGTTAGGATAACTACCACCCATATCTTTGAATGTTTGAGTGATGATAATTATGACTGTGAAGGAGGACTTGGTCTTGTATTTATAGGGTTAGAAAACTACCGTTTGAATAAGAATTTTTTATTAAATATTTAAATAAGTTTTTTTAAATAGGGGATGGTTCAATAGAGAACTCATTTTATTGTGAGAACTCGAGAACTCCTAATTAAATACAAAAAAATATAATAAAAAAATCATAACTCAAAATTTAAGTAAAAAATAGAAAACTAGTTCGGAGCTTCTCTTTCCAACGTCATACCCGTTCGGAAAAAAATAAAAAAAGTTAAAAAAAAATAAAAAAAAACACACCTAAAAAACGCTACTGCACATGTGTAGTATAACCCAAAAGCCTAAACCACCTACCCCCAACTTACCCCCACCCAAAAACCTAATTCCAATTCCACCCCACCCACCCCCACCCTCACTAAAAAACCTAAATCGCTTACCCAAAAACCTAAACCACCCATCCACCCCCACCCAAAAACCTAATCCCACCCCACCCACCGCCTACCAAAAACCTAAGCCCCACTCGTCACAACCAAAAACCTAACCCCCACCAAAAAACCTAACCCCCTACCCAAAAACCTAAACCCACCCCCACCCCACCCCCAAAAATCTAAACCTTACAAACTAAACTAAAAAAATCTAACCCTAAAAGCTAAACTAAACCCAAAAACTAAATCCTAAAGCTAACCGGACATTTACTACACACGTGCATTAAAAGTCGCCTAATTTTTTATTTTATTTTTATTTTTTTTATTTTTTTTCAAACCGGGGATGACGTGGGAAAGAGAAGCTCCGAACCAGATTTTTGGTTTTTGACTTAAATTTTGAGGTATGCTTTTTTTTTTCTTAATTTAAGTAGTAGGAGTTCTCGAGTTCTCTCCCTAACTATGAGTTCTCAATTGAACCTTCCCCTAATATTTAAATAAAGTTTTCAGTAAATATTTAAATATTTTTTATTTATTAACTTTATTAATTATATTAAATTTATTAAATACATTTATTTTCCAATTATACTTTATTAAAAAAAAGGAAAATAGAACTTCCACGTGGCACTTCTCCCCCCCCCCCCCCCCCCCCCCCGCTTCTACTCCCCACAATTTTCACCCTTTACACAAAAGCCCCACAAGTGCCACATGGCGCTTCATGCCCATCTTTTTCCCCTCCACTCCCTATAGTCTTATACAATATGAGTTAATTTTTTTAGACCATATGTTTCAATGGTTTTAGCTACTTGAGTAAAAAAACCAAAATTTTTAATGTTATGAATACTATCTATGTTTTCATTATATAATCCTTTGAGTCCAAATAGTAACTCTGTTAGATTCTTTTAGTTAATTCTGTGAAATGACCAAAGTACCATTAGAATTAAAAATAAAAAAGTTAGATTTAATACTTTATAGAATAATAATAATATTAATAACAATGTTAATAATAGTAATAATACAAAATTACTATCTCTCTATATATACACACACAAACATAGAAGAGGGAATGTTGTCATTCTTAGGGCTCACGAAAGGGGGTTGGCGGCTAGTATAGTGGTTCGAAGGTCTATGGTGGTGTTGGGTGGTGGTGGTGATGGAGTGAACTCTGATGGTGTGGTGGTTATGGTTTTTGTGTTATGGGTGGTTTGCGATGAGATAGTGGAGATGGTGACGGTGGTCAGAGTTGTAGTGAGTTGTTGCAGTAGGTTAGACTTAGGCTTAGGGTTTGGGTTTAGGTTTGGAACATGAACTGACCATGGTAACTGGTTGTATGGTCGTGGAGGTGATGAATTTTGGGGAGTTAGGGTTTCAGGAGTGGAGAAAGAGAAAATAGTGCAGAGGTGCAACAATTGTACAATGGTGGCGAGGCAGACGTGTCGTTGTGGTGGTGCATAGGTACGATGGTGTGGCTGCAATAGTGCAGTGATGGTGATTACGTTGGTGGTGAAGAGGTGCGGTGGTGGTGGTGCAGTGATGGTGGTTCAGTGTTAGTGGGTATGGCGGTGGAGGAGTGGTGGTGTAACGATGGTGGTGAGGTGGTGCATTAGTGATGGGGAGTGGCAGTGTGATGGAGATCAGAAAGAGAAAATGTAGAGAAAGAAAGGGGATTGTGTGTGTGTGTGTGTGTGTATATATTCATGAATCAAATGGGTACAAGTATTTGTAAGTACCTTATGCATTAAAGGGTTTTATAAATGTGTAAAATGACTAAAATACCCTTGTATTTAATAGCCTTGGTTAACAGGGTTACAAGTTTGGACTCAAAGGGTTACGAAATAAAGTCATTGGTATTCTAGATGTTATTTTTTGTTTTGGACTCAAATAGTAAACTCATCAAAATATAGACAGTAAAAAAGAAATCAACTAAAAAATATATATAAGAGTGAGAACAGGCACATGTGGATTGTTTTTACGAACTCAAGAAAAAATGAATGTGCTGGCACTTTTGTAACCACATCAGTACCAATGTTCGTTTTTAAGGTTTTTTTGATGTTCTGGTATAAATTTCGTTAAAAACGGAGTTGTATTTACAATAGAGTATTATCTTTTTTGTATCAAAAGTTATAACAAGTGATGGTGTCATACTGAAACAAACCGATACCGTCCGAACAAAATCGGCACCCATAGTTGTTTTTGTCCCTTTCGATCGCTATACGAAGTTTCTATATCGTATCAGCTGTAACAAGTAAAACTAATACCGATCGAAAGTTCGCCACGTGCACGAAACAATAGAAATCACACTAGTTTAAACTGAAACTTGGGTTGTGGTGTTTAAAGATATTTATATTATGTTTTCAAGTTTTTTGAAAGATACCTTCTCTCTATATAAATTACCACATGAAAATACAATTAAGAAAGTTTAAATTACCTTTTTTTTTTTGAAGGGCGAAAGTTTAAATTACCTAGCTTTTATTTTATACAATAGAAGTGCTCTTTCACAAACCTATAAGTGATTTTATCGAGTTTTAAGATAATTAGCATACTTCATCGTGATATGATTATTATAAGGGATGTTCAATGAGTGAGTCGAGACTGTTCCGGCTAGCTCGGGCTTGAATATGTAACAATACAAGCCTAAGTAACTTCTAATATTCGATTGCGCTCAGCTTGAGTTACTTTCGCATTTTGTTTTTAAATTCTAATAGAATTGAACCTATCAATGTCATAAGTAACAAGTTAACACTCTTAAATTATACAAGTTTCCAATAATATAGTATCAAAGTATAAGTATAGGAGGAAAATTAAGAATGTAGAGTTATTCTAGTGAAATATCACAATTCACAAGGTTGGACACTACTCAAGGTTTATATACAAGCTAATTATATCCTGTAGCGAAGGTTAGTAAGGGCCAAGGGTGCCCCGGCCCCCATCGTTTTTGGCTCAGTGGTGGAAGTTTGCGATTTTCGTAGGTAATTTTTATATGGACTGAGTCCGGCCCTCAACGATTTGATCTCCCGGCCCCTACTGATATGAAAAATTGAGTCCGGCACCCGCCGATTTGATCTTCAAGCTTCGCCACTATCCAAACAACATCAGCTAGATGTGAATTATGAGTAAGTTTATAAGCGAGTTTTAAGCCATGAATGTTAAATTGTGACGTGGTTCTCTTCATATGTTCATGGTAAAAGAATCTTGTGACTCAATAACCTGATATATACTTTTTCCTTAAAAGCCATGAAGGTGATTGAAAGTAGTTTTGACATATATACAAATTTTATGAGGGAAAGATTTGTTCGTAATGCGTGCATATAATAACAGACTCAAGTGTCAAATCATATATTTATTTTCTCTCTTCAAAGGAAAAAATATATACCACCTTAAATATTCTCTTCGTCCCAATTTATGTGTATTGAGCACACAAACAAACATATTAAAAAATTGTTTATTTGTATGTGATAAAATCACAATAAAATCCTCAAATATTTAATTGTGTTTTGTTTTTTATGGGAAAACTAAAAATTGTATTTCTATTTTTGAAAATAGACATTTAATTTGAGAAAACCAAAAATAAAAAGATGGACATTTAAATTGGGACGAATGTAGTACATAACTATATTAAGACAAAGATAACAGTTACAAATTTTTGGTGGAGCCATGAAGCACATTGTGGGTGTGTCATGTGTCCCTAATGATGACTAACCAAGTTATTGTCTATTGGGCTTGTTAACGTGTATCAGTTTAGACGAGTTAATCTGTATCGTGTTTTATTTAATTCTCGTCGTTTTGCATTCCCAAATAATACTTTTGGATAATTATTTTAAGTAATTTATTATAATATTGGACTAAATTATATTTATGATTTCTTTTATATTCGATATACTTTTAAAGAATAATTATATACAATAACTAGATTATACCCCGGGAGCATCCCGGGTTAAGAAATCTATTATGACTCATTATTTTACATATGAAATAGACTGATGTGCTTTATAGTTACATGCAGGAAAGATTCAGGTAACACCTAACCTAAAATAATTAACAATTTATCTCTAATGTTAACGCCTAACCTTAAACAATGTATAATTCTAATGTTAACATCTAACCTAAAACAGTGTATAATTATAATTTTAATACCTAACCTAAAACAATGTACAGCTCCAATGCTAATACCTAACCTCAAACAATGTATAACTCCAATGTAACTCTAATATTAACATCTATCCTAAAGGCTAAAAAAATGTACAACTCTAACATACTAATATTGATACCTAACCTAAAACAATGTATAACTCTAGTAACATATTCTGCTTTGGTTGAAAATAGAATTCATATTTACTGGTTTGAATATATTTATTGACTTGCTTATAAGTTATACATGATTAATGAATTACCTGAACATGTGTGTTTTTTCTGTATGAACAAAACCCCACAAAAGAATAGTCGTTTTTTTCTCTGTCTTTTATATAGCACTATGATACTCGTTGGAAAAATAATAAAACGCTCGTTAATTTGGTGTTGTTTTTTCTTTAAAAAATATCGTATATAAAAGATATTAACGTTTAACAATTATAAGAGAAAACATGAGAGAGAAAAAACTAATTTTGTTTTTAACTATATTTTTTTCCTAAAATCACTTAATGCCATAAGGGCATGCCACAATGCACACTCAATGAGGAGGTTAGCCTCTTTAAGGCTATGGGGGTGTGGAGACACCAAAAAGGTGATGTATCCATGCCATGTAGGATGCCACCTCAACTTGTTGGTGTTTCAAGTTTCTTGAGACATGAATGGGGGTGTGAAGACACCAACACCTCATATCTCAAACATTTATTATTATTATTTTTTTCTAAATATTAATTTTAATTTGTTTTATAAAAGTAACAAATAAACAAAATAATATTCAAATAAGTACTAGATCTACTAAAAAATTACAAACCATCCTTAAAAAAAATTACAAACCATCCTAAAAAAAATTACAAACCATCCTAAAAATAAAAATAATTACAAACCATCCTAAAATTAATTAGTAAAATACTAGTCGTCGTTTCCGTTGTTCCATATATATTCGATCAAGTCGGCATGTAGATGATGATGGATGTGTTCGTTACGTAATGCGAAATCGTTTAACTCTTGGTGCCCTGGGTCATCCGGAATAGTATTCTCCTCCACCGCGTTTTCATCGAACTCACAAATAGCTCAGCCTTCGTCTTCGGTGATCATGTTATGCAGCAAAATACAAACATACATACAATAACTTAGTTTTTTTGGTGTGAAAGCACGTGCCGGGTTTGCGATTATGTGCCATTTTGCTTGTAGAACCCCAAATGTTCGTTCAATATCCTTTCGCGCCGCTTCTTGATACTTAGCAAATTTCATTCTTTTTTTGTCGTGAGGGTGCTTAATACTTTTAACGAGTGTAGAATAGGTTGGGCATATTAAATCTGCAAGATAATACTCGTGCTTGTACTCAACCCCCGAAACTGTAAATTTGAATCCGAACTGGTTCCTTTTTCTAACATCCTCAAACACCAATGATTGATTAAGAACATTAAGGTCGTTATTGGATCCGGGAACACCAAAAAATGCATGCCAAATCCATAAGTCTTGTGACGCGGCAGCCTCTAAGATTATTGTTGGATGACCGTGATCGCCTCGATAAAACATGCCACGCCATGCATGCAATCGATGCTTCCGATCATCCCTGGGAAACCATGCTTTTCGTGATGGAACTGATACAATTTCTGTATATCATTGGAGTTTGGTTTTCGCAAATATTTTTTGTTGTAGATCATGACAACACGCTTGCAAAACTTATACAAGCAATCACGTGACGTTCTTTCGGACATCCGTAAATACTCATCCCACGAGTCGGATGTCGTCCCGTAAGCTAGTTGTCTCAATGCTTCCGTGCATTTTTGATAAGTTGTGAACCCCCGTTTGCCTCTAGCATCGTACCACAATGTAAAATACGGGTCACAACTCGCCAAATCATCGGCAATACGTAAGAACAATCGACGGCTCATTCGGAACCGCCGCCTAAACATCTCGTCCGTATACACCGATTGATTGGCAAAGTAATCTCCTACTAATCGCTCGTGTGCACCTACACGTATGTTGTAAATATATATAAAAAATATATTTGAAGAAAAATTATACATTCTAAAAAATATAGTTGCTATATATATTTGAAGAAAAAATATACACTTACCTTCCTGGTCTCTGTTTATGGCCGCTTGCCTAGTTCGCGGGTGCGAGCTCACTTCTTCGTCTTCCTCCGCCGCGATTAATTGTGCCACTTCCCAAACCGCGTTCACAAAAATCTGGTTTTATTCTCTCGACAAAGATGAGGAATCAACCAATGGTAGGTATGACATTGTTTGGTATTTTATTTAAAGAAAGTAGAGAGATTTTTAGTTGGTTTTGGTGTATTTGTGTAGGTTTATTTGGATGGTTTGGGTTTATAAAGTTGGATTTGGTTTATAAAAAACAAAAAAAAAAGTAGCCGTTGTATATCTAATAGTCGTTGGAATACAAAAAAAAAAAGAAAAAAACCTACTTGGTCCGTCTCTAACGTTTCAAAGGGGACGGGGATGGGGGCGGTGTAGGTGTCTGGGACGGGGCAAAAATGGGTGGGACGGGGTCTATGGGGCGTCTCCATACCGTATAGCGTGAGATATATTGCTTTCATTTATATAACAGATTGTTCGTAATAGGTATCCTCATAATTTTATACAACCGGCCTCTTCGATTCATAAAGGCTGTTAAGTTTTTTTTTTTTTTTTTTTTTGTCAATATGATACCGAAAAATCAGAAACACTCACTCGTAGATTAAATACTTATAAATATACTATTTGTATTCCGGGAGCTTCCACAATAGATAAATTTAATATGATGTGAAAAATGTGTGTATCATAAAATGAATATGCCTTTTTTTAGAAAACAAATTTGTAAAGGATCAACACTCGATAACTCATAAAATCTATTTCGAATTCTATGGGTTCACCTCTTGCTCGAGAGAAGTTTTTGTACAACTATGTCACTTCCTCGAGACACTCTAAAGTTGCGATGTGAACGTGGAAAGAACATGACCAAATTGGTATCAAATGATATGTCATGATGACAATGATGACGATACACGATTCTGTTGTGTGAAGTGAGCATATGTGAAAGATTGACATACCGTTCGATCTTTATTATGGATCTACAATCGATCACCTTGGGTGACAACGAATAAAACAATCAATAGGTAAGTTGTAAAGATCCATTTTGAAGATAAGTAAAAATGATCTAACTGCTATTAACTAAAAGGATTGTAGGATGTTAACTTTTCATGTCTCCTAACTATTTACTCTATCATAGATAATCTAAGTATCTATTTCAATAATCACCACATGTTAATCGATTTCAAAGTACACACATTAAAAACGATCTAAGAGGCATATATAGTGGGGTGATTAATTAGCATTTACCGGCTAGAGATTTACTTGATCTCTAAGAATCATAGGATACATCTTACCGGCTTAGCAACCTTTGTAATCAATGTTCCTAGCAACACCAAGCAAAATACAAAAAAATAGATTCTTACTAAACTGACTACATCTGTGAATATATACGTAGTTAGCTGGTTCTTTTATGTAATTGTAGGTTTAAAAACATATATACTATCTTAAGTCTTAACATGATTTGTGACTTGGCTAGACATGATTAATGAATTACCTGAACAAAAACACAGTGAATACCTGTGCAAAGCCATCATGGCCACAACATTTTCTGCATGAACAAAAACTCACAAAAAAATCATTTTTTTGGAATTTTATATAGCACTATGCTAATAGTTGAAAATATAATAAAACGCTCGTTAATTTAGTATAATTTTTTAAATGCCTTATAAAAAAGTTAATAACGTTTAACAATCATAAGGGAAAGTGCACATGCACATGAGAGAGAAAAAGGAAACCTTAATAGTTTTGGAGGGAATTCAAAGGTGGGGATGGTCTCATTAAGAGTCATGTGTCCCCACCCCAATTTTTGTATTATATATATAGATAAAGATTTGTTGTTTTATCCCAATACATAACACACTGTTAAAGCCTATGGGATTTTAATCTACGACTAGTCATTCCTCATGCCCACTAGACATTCTTATTATTAGAAATCATAGTGTTAGGGTGATTCATGAGAAGTGTGAAAATGATTAAAACAAGATATGCAAACAACATTTTTTAGACTTAGTAATGATGTTTTGGACTGTATAGGCTAAAATAACACCAAACATAATAATTAAAAACACAAAAGAAAAATATTTTGGGCTTAAACTTAAATTACCAAGCCAAGAACATGTGTTTAAATTATTGTGTTTTAGTTTTGTGTTTTAGTCATGTTTTAAATTCCATGGCTATAATGCACCACATTGTGTTTAAACTATTATGTTTAGTGTTTTTCTAGCAAAAACAACACAGAGCATCATGCCTAAATCTAAAACATGATGTTTACATGTCAATTCTTAATTCTTCTTACAAAGTATGACCTTTGTACCAGAACCATTACCCATAGTGTTAAAAATATTATTTATACGTTAAAAGTAATTATAACACATCTCTTTGTGTTTTATGTCTTAATTTAATAATTAATATAATTAATAATTACTCAAAAACTTTAGGTTCTAATTTATGAGTTTTTATAGTGTTCATCGGAGTCTTCAATTTCTGAATCTTCCGACTATACCCTTGAAGTGTTTGCTATGGTTTGCAAAGATGCAAATGAAGTTAACGATACATCCCGATCATAGAAAAAAATGTGCACCGTGATTGATAAGGGGCTAGTGAAGTTTTATTGAACTATTACTTCATTGAAAACCGAAGATACAATACTGTGACATTTAATGTGAGATTTCATTTATTGAAAGAATTATATTTGAAGATTGTAGGAGATTTAGATGCTCGATATGAATGGTTTCAAGAAGGTTAGGATAGGAGGTGCTGAAAACGTTTCACATCGATAAAAAAAATGAACATCCATGATTCATCAACTTGCAACAAGTAATGCTCCCAATGAATACGATGAATATTTTGTAAAGAGTTTTTAGAAAGACCAACTAGAAACAACATTACACATTTGGAGGCTACACATGAAGCTAGATGTCACCTTTCAGGAATGCTCGGTAGCATTGATTGTAAACACATAGTTTTAGGAATCCGTTTGACAATTTCCTAATGTAATTTTATAAGGAATGATTAAAAAAACCGACAATCATGCCGGAAGAAGTGGCGTTAAATGATTTATTGATTTGGCATGTGTATGTCGTTGCTCCTTAATAACGAAGTGCATTAAACCACACTGACGTTTTATTTGGTGGCCAACGAGAGATATTACAAACATGGCTATTATCTTGTTGATTGCATTTACTCAACGTAGTCTATTTTTGTAAAAGCTTATTCATTTCCAATTGAAGAGAAAGAGAACATTTAAGAAGTTTTAAGAAATGGAGATGTTGAACAAGCTTTTGGTGTCTTGAAAAATAGATGGGTATAATTAATCGACCGCTATGTTCATTGAAGCAATCGAAAATAAGGAGATTGGTGTATGCGTGTATCTTATTGCACAATATGATTTTAAATGATGAGGGGCGCACAATATCACCTGACTGCGTAATGGACCCTCCAATCCAGGTAGTCATTCCCAAAGATATTGTTTTGAAGTTACAGAATGAAGAACCCCACTTTCGACTGATATGATCTAATGGAACGTGTTGATTCTTTGAATACGGTCACTCGTGATCCCAACTATTTATTTAGGTATTTAATTTGTAATTTTATTTTAATTTAATTTCACTTTCATATTTGGGTTTATTGAATAATAATATTGTTTCTTATTTATTTTGTTTTATATTTAATTTAAAAAAAGAAAATTCAAATTTTAGTGATGAAAAATGGTTTAGAGGTGGGTCATGCCAGTAATTTAGTGATACTGTGATAGTTCGATGAAATGTGATGGAATGAGGTGGAAATTTATGATTTGTTGAAGTTTAATGATTAAAAACAATTAGTACTCGGTGCAGTTTGATCAACTTCTTTTGATCAAGCGTATGCTTCCTTTCGATCAAGCACACACACTTTCATTTCTCAAAGAAAGTATTAAGACAATGAACTTTAACCATAGTTTTTACTACAAGTCAAGTATATACCTTAGGATCGTCATATAACCTAAGCTTTGATCTCTAACCATGAGTGTTTCACATAAAATTCAACTTCTAGTGTTGTATTAGAAGATAAATCTGTGTTTCATAGTTTGAAATTTTATATGGGCTTTAACGCAACCTTGGTGCAAACTTGTACATGAAGCCTCGAACCACATCACTTAGTTTGCTAAATCATGTTCAGACTATTAAAGATATAAAGTCATGGTACTTGTTATAGTTAGAGTAGGTTTTGTTAGTTAGTGGCGATTATATCATTGAATTATCATCTCTATATATAGAGGTGTTTAGCTTTGTATTTAGATAACACAAGTCATAATAGCAATACTACTTTTTCTCTCTAGATTCTCAAGCTACCATGTTTGTTATGGTATCAAAACTTTAGAATTAGGGTTCCCTGAACTTACTGTTACTCTGGCAACTCTCACATCATTTTTCTTCTTTTTCTGGCGATATTCAACCATTCTTTCGGATTCTATTCTTCCTTTCTTCTTATCATCTTTTGTTCTATTTTCTTTAGATTTCTTCTCTTTTTCTCTGTTTTTTGATTTCTTCAAAACATCTATGTATCAACTGTAGTATCTTCCAAAACATATGTTTATTTAGAAATCACATCCAATAACTTGATTTTTTTACCAAACATTGTTAATTTTCTATCTGTTAAACTTGATAATAATAATTACTTGAACTAGAAACATCAAACCCTTACAGTCATAAGAACTCTAGGATTACTCCAATATTTGAATGCTTCCTCCAATTGGATCCAATGATCGTGAAGCATATGGGAAAGAACTGATGGATATGTGATGGCATTAATTTTTTCAAGTTTATCTCCTTCATTGATGCATCTAGCTAGCAATGAACTATGTTACTACTACATAACTGTGGAAATGCATTACTGATTCCTTTCTTCAATAAGAATTTGTAAAATAAGCACAATATCAAACACAATTCTATCACCTCAAACAACAACCAAAATCTGTGATTGAATATTTGAATCAAGCAAAATAAATAGTAGATGCATTGAATCAAATTGGTGATCCTATTTCTAATGACGTGCTTGTATTACGTAATGTAGGAGCTTTATCCAGATTATGTAAACTTTATAACGAATGTTGAAAATAATGATTCTAAACCTTCTATGAAGCCATATTAATGGCAAAACCATCCTAAATTTCTACACCAATTGCAGCCATGTCTGCTATGACAAATCAAACACCACATCAGACATCATCTGGATCGAAAGTTATACATGAAAAAATTTCAAAGTCTAGATACAAATTATCTACTTGTTATTTTCTTTACTCATCTTCTCATTATGTTACTTGTGGCCAAGGAAGAGGAAGAGTAAGTGGAAATCATGATGTTCGAGGATGGTTTAAAAGTAATTGAGGATAGATTGGAGGAGTTGGTGGTGGAAATCATTGGTCTCATGGTGGAACCAATGGGGGTAAGTATACTGCTACTGTTACTTATGGATCTAGGGTACGAGGGTCAGTTTGGGGGAATTCACTTGAAAATGGGTCGGTCCTTCTATTGACTAATGTGGCTTCATTTCGTTAGACCAACTTATTCACCTACTGTTTATACTACTAGACCACAATTTGGGCCACAATCTAGACATCCCATTGTAAGTGGCACTAGAATTTTAGGAGTAGGCCCAATTCTATCTTTTGGGCAGTCTACTCATACTGGATCTACTTATATTGTTCCTCCTACTGGATCTGGGCCAATTACAGCAGGATTTAGGTCTGATCGTTTATCTACTTGGGCTAAAACTCAAACACCACACATTTGCTTCATGTTGATGTTTTGTAAGGACAAAGAGGATTGACGAAACCACTTTTGATACCTTAGTCTAAATCATATTCTGCAATATTATTCTAAGTATAGAAACTGCTAAAGAAGAAGACTGAAAGTACTGAAAAAGATGATATCAAGTACTTAAGAGTAAAGATCAGAAGTTCTGAAGACGAACTAGACAAAGTCTTTGAGGAACTACTGAAGACAAACTACTCATCAGTAGTTTGTCACTCATCAGCTGTTTTGATAGAAGCTTCCCACCGCCCTTATACTTCAATAGTTTAGTATTATGTTAGATTGTTTAAAGTCTTTGTACAAGTTCCAATATTACAACCTATTGTAGTATTATCTTACAGTATTATAATCTTTTGTTCACTCAACTTGTATGTAATTGTCTGTCTATAAATAGATGGGTTCATCCCACTATTTTAGATATGAATCCTTCAAAACTTTTGTAGTTAACCATTTCAACATATCTGAGAATCAGTTGAAGCATTTACTGTTTTTGATTCGCATTAGTTCATTGATTAAGGGGGAGTCATAACTCCTGTTAAAAGTGAATCTTTAACTTGCTACACTTGTATTAATTCCGCTGTGCAAATATACTTTGATAGATCTATACAAGTGTTCATAAATAAGAACTGTTAAAAGAACCTGATCCAATAATTGGTATCAGAGCACTTGTTTATCTGATCAAATATCAACCTAACAAATTTCAATAAAGGATATAAGTTCACTTTTTCAAAACATCCATCACTTTAAGAAAATCTTGAAAAATCATATTTCTTTAAAATGGATCCTCATAATACTGGATCTGCCAACAAACCTCCTATGCTAGTCAAAAGTGAATATAATATCTGGCAAAGGAGGATGGCACATACCCTTTCACAACAATATACTGGTTGTTGGAAGTCTGTCATGCATGGACCCCATATACCAGTAAATGTTAATCTTGAAACTAAAGTAGAAATACCAAAAGAACCAAAAGACTACACTGATGAAGATTTCCTAAAACTTGAGCTAGATGCTAAGGCATTCTCAATGTCGGCAATGGCTCTCCCAAATGAAATATATGCTGGGCTTTTACACTGTGAAAGTGCCAAAGAGCTGTGGGATTGCCAACACCAGAGAAATTCTTACTCAGTAATATGAAACCTTTACTCATGTTAGTGGAGAGACTTTAACACAACAATTTGAAAGATTATCTTCATTAATTTCTGAGTTAAAGTTAACTCGTCAGTCCTACACAAATACATCTATGCTTCATAGATTTTTAAGGTCATTACCAGAAAAATGGGAAACTTATTCTATAGTTCTTAGGTCAGCACCAGATTTTAACTCCCTATCACTCACACCATTACATGGGAGATTATTAACTTTTGAAAGAGAAATTAATCAATAGAAAAAGTTACAAAACTCTGGTAAAACTGCTAATGACTATGTTCGAGGTAGTACATCACTTTTAGGACAAGACTCACCAACTTGTTCAAATGATTTTGGATCTTTTGACCACATTGATATAACTGTTGGGATCTCATTAGAAAGGTCATATCCAGCTTATGACAATGAAGAAAATAGTCAAACTGCTAATAACATGTGCTTTATATTAGATGACTTAAAACATTTCAGTAGTGATGACTTGGAAGAAATGGACATACTATACCAACTTATAAAAAGATCAAGAAGGAAATTTCCAGGACTGAACAACCCAACAAAAGTTGGTTTTGACAAATCTAAACTTAGATGTCATCAGTGTCAGAAGTTGGGACACTTTTCTAGAGAGTGTAGAAGCTCTGGCTTTAACCAACCACAATCTGGAAATCAATCAAACTCCAGTTATAACAGGAATTTTGGAACACAGGGAAGTGCACATTTTGTACAGGCACAAGCTCCACAAATCCAATATGTGCCACAAATACAATATGTTCAAATGCCTCTTTAACAACAGGGCCAACAACAAATGCCTTCCAATCCAGCTACTCAACCTCCACAACATCAACAACCCTCTTAACAAAGCTTATTCACTTCAGGGTATGTTGATTGGAGTAGTCTTCCTTTTGACACATCTGAATGCAGTCAAGATGTAGACAACAAAGTCTATGACATCAACTGGGGAGAACCTGATAATGGCATAAAGAACTTTGCCTTAATGGCTTTTGAGGGATGCTCCTCTAACTCTGCCTTATCTCAGGTATCAAAATAGTCTCTTTTAAAACTATGCTCAAAATCATGCAAAGAATCATTTGCTTTATAAGAGAGACTAATGTGCATCTACAAGGCAAAGCCAATGACTCTAAAAGAAAATACACACAAATGAAATGTGATTTAGAAAGAAAACTTGCTTCAAAATCAAAAGAAATTTCTAAATTAACAAATAATGCTATTGAAACCCAAGCACAGATTAAAATCATGATAGAAGACCTAGGAAATGTCAGAAAAGAGCTTGTAGACACCAAGGTCGATTGTGAAAATTGGGTTGAGTCATGTAGAGGTTACCAAATGTTGCTTAACAAACAAACTGCATCAAATGTTAAGTTTGGCATAAGGTACAATCATACTGAAACACCAACTGATTTTACTCCCAAAACTGCTGATGATGGGAGTAGAATAGTTCAAAAACAATCTTCTGATATAAAAGACTGCACATCTTTTCATCAGAACTTTCTCAAAATTGAAAAAGAAAGTTCTACAGAAGTTAACAATGCTGACATTATGCCATCAGTAGTTTCATCTACATCAGGATGTGAGAACCTGAAAACTACTGATGACCTAATTTAAGACACCAAAAATGTCAGTAATTTGCCTTCCACATCTTATGATGAATTTAAAAGGAAGGAGAAGGCAAAAGAATCTGAAATTTGTGGTCTGTTTAACCACAAAACAGAATTTTGTAGATACAGAAAAGAAAATCAGTATAATAAGAAGATTTTACAACTGGTTGTGGGAAAACAAATCAAGCAAGATTTTGAAGAACCTTTCTATCCCAACAAACAACAACCAAGTAACACCTTTTCTCAGAAAAAGACTAAATCTCAAACAAAGTCTTTTTCTCAAAATTCTTCTTCAGAAGTTAGACCTAAACCTTCAGCATTTTCACAAACTACTAAAGAAAAAGAATTGATAAACATGGTTAAACTTCTTATGACCAAAGTTGATGGTGAACCTCAACATGGTTCCACCATTGCTCTTAAAGATAAATCCACTGCCAAAAAGACATGGATTTCTAAAAATGGTCCACAACAAACTGTTCCTGTTCTCAAGAGCATGCCCAAAGCCAAAATGGCTTGGGTTCCTATATCTAACTAATTTGTTGTTTATGCAAAGGGTCTCTAGAGGTCTAAATAGCATTTGGTATGTTGATAGTGGAGGCTCAATGCACATGACAGGATGTAGATACCTGATAAACAATTTTATCAGTCAAAAAGAAGGATCTGTGTCCTTTGGGAACAATGCCAAGGGATATGTGCTAGGATATGGCAATGTATCCTCTGGCAAAGTATAGTTTCATAAGGTCAATCTGGTTGAAAATTTTGAGTATAACTTGTTGAGTGTCTCTCAAATGTCTGATAAAGGATATTCTTCCTTTTTCACCAAAACTGCTTGCAAGATTATCTCACCAGAAGGCCAAAAGTTGATAGAGAAGATAATTGAAGACCATAGTTTTCTAATAGCCAAAAGACGTGGCAATATTTATGCAATGGACATTGAGAAAGACAAAGTACTGAACAACACTGTCTGTTTCTTCTCAAATGCATCAACTTCTGAAACTGATCTCTGACATAGGAGACTTGGCCATGTGAACTTTAAAACCATAAATAAAGTCACAAAAATGGGCTTGGTTAGAGGTCTACTCTTGAAGGAATATCAGTGTAAAGATGTGATACCCCGCAATTTCAGGTTCTTACTTTAACTAAACTCTAGTTACTTGTACTTACATTCCTTGCAGTTTACTTAACTAGGGTTAGCTAGATGAGTCACACGTTGTATAGTTAGAAGTTAATAACTGCATAAAGTGGTAATTCGGGGAATTACCAAACTATATACATGAGTATCGAACCCCGAACGTTGGTGAAATAACAATATGAATAATTGTGAAATGATTGTTATTATTTGCAATTATGTGCTTATGTGAATTTTTTTGTGAACTTATGTGGCGTTACATGATATTACATGAAAATACGTTACCGATTTCGTAACCAACACTTGACAGGCTGAGGATCATATATAATTTATAAAATAGTGGGTTAAACATTTTATAGATTTATTATATTTTATATATTAACTATTACACGAAATTATTTAGAATTAAACGAAACTAATTTTTGTACAGGAGTATACGAGACCGGGTTCGTATCCGACTATAGTCAGACCGGGAGTTATAAACTAGTTATAAAATATTTGGGTTAAATATTTTATAGATTAATTGTTATATATTATCTATTATTATGATATATATAATTAATAAACAAAATTAACGTTGGACTTGGCCACAAATGACCAATCCCAACAAACATTGGAGCATTAATTGGAAACGGGAATTAAAGGGAGCCGCTAGTGGACAGACAACAGCCTGTGAACTTGGTGTAGTAACCCAACAGTAAGCCCATGTCGCCGGGAGTTTATAAAATGCTGATTTAATCAGTTTTCTTTTTTATTATCAACCCTAATCAGCCATAGCAGCCACCATACGAAAATATACTCTTAAAACAGCCACCATACGAAAATATACTCTTAAAACATATGCTATAATCATAATCACTCAAGTTTTGGAGCTCTAGTTGTGTTTTGATCACCTGAACGAAGAGCTTTAGGTATACTATCAAACCTTTTGTGTTTTATATTCTTTGTTATGCTATAAAAGACCATAAACAAGTTGTCCAAGATCTAATATAAACTTATAAAGACTGAAAGATGTTTTTTATAAAGGTTTAATCGGATTAATCAAGGTATATGTGCGCGTTATGTGATATGTGTTATGTTATTGCATGATTAGTGATTATTGAACATCTATGGTTTTTGAGTAATAATATTTACAATAAATCTACATGTTTTGATTAGATGTTTGCATGGGAAGTCTTGTATGATGTGTATATGATGTTCTTGATCGATAATATGCATCTACAGTTTGATATAGTTGATAATATTGCATGATTAAAATCTGGACAGAATCTGAATGTCGCTTTGTAGGCTCTGTATTGTGAATTTAATATATATGTTTTGATCGATTCTTTGTATGAACATGTTGTACATGGTCTTAGATTTCTAGAATGGGAAAATTTATCTGATTTGGACGTCGTTTGATATGTTTTGGGAATTTTCTCTGATTAAAGGTCTAATCAGATTTTCAGATTAGTATTTTGGGTCCATTTTAAACGACCATAACTTGATATTTACAAAAAGTTAGGTTATGAAATTTGGACAATAGGTCGACATTGGTAAAACTTGACTTTTCCAAGTGGATTCATCCCGTTTGGATGAATATGCCATTTTTTGGAATTTCTCTACTAATCTGATCTGTTGTGAGTATTTTCTGGACCTAGCTGGTTGTATGATTTTTCATAATTTTTGTGTATGGTTTTATCTCGAAATTAAAAAATGGACTTGACCAGTAGACTCCCTAGAATATTCAGTAAAATATTGGGAGTCTAACTCATTGTATAAGTATTTTTAATAAATTGGTTTTCACAGCACATAATCTGTCTTCAAAATGCAGATTATGTTATGTACGCTTATGTGCCTATTTGGAGTCTTGTATGGCTTTGTATTGACATGGAATTCTTTGAGTACTTATATGAGATGTATTTGAAGTGTATGACTATTGTTAATCATACCGTTCACCAACGGGTTCGTAGGGTCTACTTGTGCATTTAGAATCATTAGGTGTCATTTACACGATTTTGTACTTTAAAACGTCTTGGACAAACGGGTCATATGGTGTAATGATATTACACATATACTCACTTGGTGACACATGTAATAGGGAGTAAGTAGCACGTTCTCGTTTGTGAAGTTGGATTTTAGCTTGCAACCTAAGGTGAGTTTCACTAATTTTTCTCGAAAGCATGCGTCTCGGGTTTGAGACAACTTTGGTAAACGTTCTAGTCCGGTTTGGGACTACTTTACATCTCGGGTTTTGAGATGCATTGACTTCTTGTGTGGGTCAGGTTTTACGATTCCTTGTGTGGATCGCGCTTTTATCAGTTTACAACTTTAAATGTCCTTTGTGAACTAAAAACATTCTATCACTTTAAGTCCTTGCATATTATTGGGTTAATCGCTGGAGGCGAACGAGGTATTAGTTGATAGCGCTATTAGGTATCACGCGTCTTGAGATGTAAACTTCGCGGTGGAAATTTGAGGGTGTGACAAACGAACACTGTGTGTCCTGTCATAAGGGTAAACAGTATAAGTCCTCCTATAAGTCTATTGAAGAATCAAAAACAACTACATGTCTTCAACTACTCCATATGGATTTATTTGGACCAGTCAAAATCATGAGCCTTGGTAAGAAGAAGTACTACTTGGTCATCATTGATGACTACTCAAGATTCACACGGGTCTTCTTCTTATATTCCAAGGATGAGGCAGCTGATATTATCAAATTCTTCATTCTACAATTAGAGAAACAATACTCTCTCTCTCTCTGTCAAAGTCATCAGAAGTGGCAATGGGACATAGTTCATGAACAAAAATCTGGATGAATTATACATGTCTAAAGGGATTGTTAGACAGTTTAGCATTCCCAGAACTCCTGAAAAAAATGGGGTGGTAGAAAGGAAGAACAGAACACTGATTGAAGCTGCAAGAACTATGTTAACTGATTCAGGCCTACCATTGTACTTTTGGGCTGAAGCAGTCAACACAGCTTGTTATGTTCAAAATAGGGTCCTTGTCAACAAAAGACATTCCAAGACTGCCTATGAAGTTCTTCATGGCATTAAGCCCCTTATTTCCTTTTTCAGAGCTTTTAGATGTCAATGTTTCATCCTGAATATCAAAGACTGTATTTCAAAGTTTGCTGCAAAAGTTGATTCAGGTTATTTTCTTGGTTATTCTTACACTAGAAAAGCCTACAAGGTATTTAATTCCAGAACCAAGATAGTAGAAGAAACACTGAATGTCGAGATTAATGAGTCTAAACACACTCTCAGTCCAGCACATCCTGCTGAGCTTTTTGACCTTGACAGTTTTAATTTCGGACCTAAAAAGATTGTTACTTCATCCAAACCTACTACTATTATGGTGATCAAGGGTTTGATGATGATGATCCTCCAGCATGGACTCCAAATACAGTCAATAAATCAGCTTTCAAACCATCAGAAGTTTCACAAACTTCTACTTCAACAACTGCTGATGAACAAACTCAAACTACTGATTCAGCTCCCACAACTGCTGAAACCATTCAAAGAGCTGATTCAGACATTATTGAACTCAGTGGTTTGTTTGAAGAAGTTCAAGAGCCTACTCTAATCACAGGTCTACAACAACTGATTGAACGCAAATATCATCCATTGGATCAAATCATGGGTGATATTGCATCAGGGGTACTCACAAGAAACCAACTTTCTAACTTCTACTTTTTCTCAACATTTATTTCTCAGTTGGAACCAAAGAAATATCAGGAAGCCCTCAAAGTCAACAGTTGGGTTCAAGCTATGCAAGATGAGTTGCTGCAGTTCAAGAAGCAACAGGTCTGGGAAATCTGTCCCTTACCTCCAAACAAGCTACCAATTGGCACAAGATGGGTTTTCAAAAATAAACAAGATGAGGCTGGTATGATTATCAAGAACAAGGCAAGACTAGTGGTACAAGTTTATTCTCAAGAAGAAGGAATTGATTACGATGAAACCTTTGCTCCAGTTGCAAGGCTTGAAGCCATCGGGTTATTTTTGGCTTATGCAATTTTCAACAAAAGTAAAGTTTTTTAAATGGATGTCAATAGTGCATTTTTATATGGAAAATAAAAGAGGAAGTGTATGTTTGTCAGCCATCGGAGTTTGAGGATCCTGCTCATCCTGATTGGGTGTACAAACTTGACAAGGCTCTTTATGGGCTAAAACAGGCTCCCAGAGCTTGGTATGAAACAATTTCCACCTTTTTACTTAAAAATCACTTCACAAGAGGTTCCATTGATAAAAACACTTTTCATTAAGCATGTTGGAAATCACATCCTACTTGTTCAAATTTATGTTGATGATATTATTTTTGGTTCAACCAATACAAAGTTGTGTGATGAATTTAAGAAACTCATGCAATCAAAATTTGAAATGAGTACCATGGGAGAGCTGCAGTACTTTTTGGGACTGTCGATCAAACAACAATCAAATGGAACTTTTATACATCAATACAAATATGTTAAAGAATTACTGAATAAATTTTCTTTACAAGATAGTAAATCATTTTCCACTCCCATGACCCTAACCACACAAGTTGAACCAGATAATCATGGAAAACAGGTTGATTAAACCATGTATAGATGTATGATAGGTTCACTTCTTTATCTAACTGCTTCTAGACCGGATATTATGTTTTCAACTTGTGTCTGTGCTAGATATCAATCAGCACCAAGGGAATCACACCTAATTGCTGTCAAAAGAATTTTCATATATCTGAAAGGAACTCCTACTTTAGGAATTTGGTATTCTGCTTCAAGCAATACCAAGTTAACAGCTTTTTCAGATAGTGACTATGCATGGTGTAAAATGTCAAGAAAATCAACATCTGGTGGTTGTCAATTCTTAGGAAACTGTCTGGTGTCCTGGCAATCAAAGAAGCAAACATCTGTGGCAACATCAACTGCTGAAGCAGAATATATTGCAGCTGCAAGCTGTACAGCATAGATTTAATGGCTTCAATATCATCTTCTTGATTATGGAATCAAAGAGACCAAGACTCCACTATTAGTAGACAGCAAATCTGTCATTATCATCATTCAAAACCCTGTTCAATTCTCAAAGACAAAACACATAGAAATCATGTATCATTTTATCAGGGATTGCTATGAAAAAGGCAAGATTGAGGTAAAACATGTGACAACAGCTAATCAAATAGCTGATGTGTTCACAAAACCCCTTGATACGTCAACATTTCAGAGGTTAGTATCCATTTTGAGTAAATTTTGTAAGTGTTTTCATTTTCTTGTACATATTTTACTTTCACTTACTTGTTTACTAATTTGTCTCAAACCTTTGATGACCACAACAAGAGAGAAACTACTGATGTACAAAAACATTAGAAGGGGATATTTTCAGAAATTGAATAACTACTGATAAATCATCAGAAGTTATGAATGTGTTTTAAAACTTATTCTCATCAGTTGTTTACAACTACTGAAGAGAAAATGGGAACTACTGATGAACAATTTTGTTTCATCAGCAGTTTGGTCAAAAAGGGTAAATCAGACTTTTCCCATTTCAGAAGTTTGACCTAGGCGGTTATAAACTTCTGATAAACACCTTTTCTCAAACTTATCCTTTCAAAAAGCAAAATTCCCTCTTTCTCTCTCAAAGCAAACTCAAAACCCCCACTCTAACCTAAAAATATTGTTCGATCAAACACACGATGGCTCTCATTCTAAAACAGGGACATAATCAAAGAGGCTACTTTGTTAAAGACTCTTCTTGGTCCCAATATGACGAAATCATTGATTTAGTCGTCAAATCCCAGTACTATACAGCTTTCACTGTTGACCCTCCACTACACATTCAAAGTCTAAATGAGTTTTGGGCAAACGCCGAGGCAGTCACAGTGAATGATAGAGTTATTTCCCTCAAGTCAACCATCCAAGGGAAAATGATGGCAATCACACCTGAATCTCTTGGAATAAGACTTGGTTTTGATGATGCTGAAGCACCAAAACACATTCCCAATGCTGATATTCACTTAACCATGACTGAGTGTGGTTACCAAGGTACTTTATCACATGCTACAGTTTATAAGAAATATTTTGATCCAAAATAAAACTTTTGTTTCATTACATAATCATGTGTTTAAGTCCCAAAACTGGATCATATGATCAGATGCCTTCTACTTTTCAACCTATTTTTCATTCCATTGTGAATAAAACTACTTTTAAGGCATCAAATGTTTTCTTTAATGAGTTGGTGTTGCATCACCAAAATTCTAAAAAGAAAATTTTGTTGTACCCAAGGTTCATTATGCAATACATAATAAAATCACTTGGTGAGGGGATACTTGTGGGTGAGGCAACAAAGCTAAATCTATTGACCTCAAAAGTATTCTCGAGGCATAATAAACCGGCACTTTTGCCAGAAGATGACCAAGGGGAACAAGAAACAGTCCCTATAGCACCCCAATCTTCCAAACCCTCTCCTAAAAAGGCCAAGAAACCCAAACAACAAAAATCCAAACCCACCAACCCAAAAAGAAAAGCAATTCAGGAAGTTGAGATGCCTGAATCTGCTAATGTGCACTCTGCACTTGTTAAAGATGTGACTGAAACATCCTCTCAGTCTCATCCATCTCACACCCCCAAAAGAGCACCTATAACCATTTTATTTCAAAGGAAGAAAACCAAAAAGACAATAACTACTGACCCTTCCTTTGAAACTTCTGATCCCTTACCCAAAACTATTGATCCCAAAAATGTTGAACCAGAAACATCACACACAACAATAGAAATTGCCAAACTTCTCTCTGGGCTAAAAGAAACAATCTTATCTGATCGTGTCAATCCCCAACAACCACGTAAAACAGGAGATAAAACCACAACAATAGACATCGATGTGAGTGCTCCCAGCCGTAACCCAAGAGATGAGGGTAAACCAAGGTCTCTAAGCTCAAACTTAGTTAGCTTACATACATTTAAGGCTGCTACTACTCATATACCATCCAGTGGTGGATTTGAGGATAGTAGTACCATAGCTAAGACCTTAGATGTGGCAACTACTGATGAAGGCTTTCTGCCTGAAGTAGGAAAACCTCAGTACCAAGACAAAGAGGTTCATGAGACAACTAGGTTGGGCCTAGCTCATGATATAACTGATGACTTCATCATTGATGATGTCACCAGGGATTCAGATGATTCCATTAATTTGGATGATGATTTAACAATTCCACAACATAATTTGACGGCTGACTGTGAAGGTCCGGAATCCAATGTCTCTATACTCAAAGAGTCAGTCATAAAGGATCAGGTTAAAGACCACTTGAGCCCTAATTCCCCTAAAGTGGCATCCCCGGTTCACACTAAGGATCACCCCAAAACTCACCCTCCACACTCTCAAAATCCTACACAATTCTCTGGGTCATCAAGCATAGACTTGAACCACTTATGCAGCCTAGAAGGTCCCTTATACCAGATGGTCCACCAGCTGATATCCTCTAATCTTCAAACATTTATGACTGTTATGGAGTTAAAGAATAGAACTCAATTGGAGATGATTGATAATGCAATTAATCATAGAATTGGAGAGTTATCGAGAAGAATAGAAGATAACAGAAGACAACTTGCTCACTTAACTGGTGTGACACCTCCTGCTCCTTGGTTTCCAGAAGTGGATGAAGCCAAAAAGGGGGAGATGTCAAAGGAACCTGAAATTGTGTCACTTGAAGCTGCCAAAAAGGCCTGAGAGGCACAAAATCTCAAGGATGCCCAAAAAGAGACTTCCAAGACAAGACAAGAAATTGCCTTGAAAGAAAGACAAGATTGGTATGTGTAAGTGCATTATTCATGTATGTCCCTAGCTAGTGATCCGGTACTGAATGTGGAAGGTTCAGATAATCAGAAAACGACCAAGACTTAAACATGAAGATACATTCGACCAGTCAGGAGGTCGAAGGTGGAATAATATAGGTCGAAGGTGAAGATAAAGGGGCGAAGGTGGAAATGATACTGAAGAGTTTCTATGTTCGAGCTATAGAAGTGGTCGAATGTGGAAAAGTTCCACATTCGTACCTACGTCAGGGGCGAAAGTGCAGCAACTATAAATAGGTTTTGCTTGTTTTGATGTTAAGAAGAGTTGGTTATTGTGTGTGTGTGAAAGTCAGGTTGTTGCTCTCTAGATTAAGGTTTTGTGAAAGTGTGTAGATCAACTTGTAATCACTTTATGTAATCATTTTAAGCAAGTTTAACTATAAAAATGATGTTTGAAAAGGTAATCCGTATGTTGTGATTCGTGTATTATCATTTTGTTCAGTTCTAGGGTTTCCGCACCTGAAATTGTGACTTGTATGATCAGATTTCCTGTCTATTGCTAAAATTCTTCATCTACAGTATGAAAAACAAGAAAGGCTCCGTAGAGAAAAAGCTGAAAAGGCCTCCCAAGGCATTATTAGAGAAACTGATAAAGACCTTCCAGGAAGTACTAAAGACAATCCTCCAGTAGTTGATGAACAGATCAACCCTTCAGCAGTTGACACTCCCTATACTCAAATAGAAGAAGTTTCTAAGGCAACTGAACCAACTCCAGCTGATTTTCCAAAGCCTATTCCCACTCCAAAAGTTGTGTTAAACCCTGCTCCTATATCATTTTCCAAAGAACAGATTGAGCAGAGTTTAATTGTAGCAAAGAAGAAGGCTATGGAAGAGAAGGCCTGGAACAGCCTAGAAGCAAGGGATGACTTAAGCTTTAATGATAAGCTAAAAGCTTATGAACAAAAATTGAGTGAGTTAGAAAAACAAGACATAATTGCTGAAGAAGACAAAAGACAACAACTAACGAATTACATCTGCAAACACAGCAAGACCAAGAAACACTCACTCAAGGGACTCTCAACCTTAGAACTTACAAGAAAGGCACAACTTGTATCTGACAGGCTTGCCACAGATAAAGAAAGGAAGGAGAATAGAGCCCAAATCATACAAGAACTGGTAGACAATGATTATGGTTCAAAGACTCAACTGTCAAAGTGGAAAGAAGACACTCTTCTGGACACTTATAAGAAATTCAAGGCCCTACAAAAGACTTATCCAGAGAAGTTTAACACTTCTGAGGTTTCACAACCTTCAGTAGTTTTAAATTCTGATCATTCTAAGAAACCCTCAAGGCCTGCTGCTGCCAAGAAGAAGAAAGAGGAACAAATTAAAACAAACTTCAAAATGGTCCTACTAGAAGGAAACACAGTGGTGCATGATGATTTTGTTGTTGAAGAAAAACCTCTGCTCACACAATTCAGGGATCCTTCTACCTTTGTCTATAAACTACAACACACCATAACTGAAAAACAGCATACCAAGGTAATCACTGAACATCATATTCCAACCCCTAGTGATCTACCTGGTTTTGCTAACATTGAACAAAGAAGGAAATCCCACCTGATGGTCACTGAAATAGAAAAAACTCCACAATCAGGTACAAACCAAGAAAAGGGCATTGTCCCTTATACTTTAGACATTGACCAATCTAAAGTAAATATTGTGAAATGGCCCTTCACTGATACAGACTCAGTGATAGTGACAAGAGGAGATCGTTCAAGTAAGGTTTTCAAAACCATAGAAGAACTGAAGAAACTATCATCAAAAGATCTTCTTACAATTCAACATCTTGAACCTGAACAAGGATCTCTCATAGAGCAACAAGCTCACCAACTCAAGGTCTCCATGGTTGTAGAAATATGGAGAATACTTAAAGACAGAAAGACAACCAGTAAAGATTAGATAAGGTTTTGACTTCATCAATCCAGTGGGAGATTGTAAGGACAAAGAGGATTGACGAAACCACTTTTGATACCTTAGTCTAAATATATTCTGCATTGTTATTCTAAGTATAGAAACTACTGAAGAAGAAGACTGAAAGTACTGAAGAGTAAAGATTAGAAGTTCTAAAGACGAACCAGACAAAGTCTCTGAGGAACCACTGAAGACAAACTACACATCAGTAGTTTGTCACTCATCAGCTGTTTTGATAAAAGCTTCCCACCGCCCTTATACTTTAGTAGTTTAGTATTATAGTAGTTTCTTTAAAGTCTTTGTACAAGTTCCAATACTACAGCCTGTTGTATTATTATCTTACAGTATCATAATCTTTTGTTCACTCAACTTGTATGTAATTGTCTGTCTATAAATAGATGGGTTCATCCCACTATTTTAGGTACAAATCCTTCGAAACTTTTGTAGTTAACCATTTCAATATATCTGAGAATCATTTGAAGCATTTACTGTTATATTCATTTACTGTTTTTGATTCTCGTTTACTACTTAGTTCATTGATTAAGGGGGAGTCATAACTCCTGGTAAAAGTGAATCTTTAACTTGCTACACTTGTATTAATTCTGTTGTGCAGATATACTTTGATAGATCTATACAAGTGTTCATAAATAAGAACTGTTAAAAGAAATTGATCCAATGTCTTGGATTCCTAATTATTCTTTGGTGGCAACATACATGTAGTCTGATTAGTCTAGTGTGTTTGATGCGATTCCTTACACTGATGACAGTATACCTGTTACTATTACTCATGTTAATTCAACTTTACTTAGGTTATCTACTTGTACTTTGTTACATGGACATGTTCTAGTAGTTCCTGGCCTAGCCAAGAACTTTCTATCGATTACACAACTCATTATTGATCAGCCCATTGCTATCATATTTTCACTTTATGGTTTGTCTTTTCAGACGCTTGTGGGTCAGGTCCTCCACCACTTGCGAGCTAGTCCCCATCAGCTCTACTCACTGCCAACCACTTACTCAGTTTCATGGAAGACTTGGCATTGTAGATTGTGATATTCCTTTGATCCCGTATTATCTAGACTATCTTTACCTTTGTCAAATAAAACTTCTATTAAACCATGTAATTCTTGTTGTATTTCCAAAGCTTGTCGTTTACCTTTTGACTCTATTGTATCACATTCTACTACATCATTGCATATTATACAGTATGACATTTGGGAACTAGTACCAGTTATGTCCCGTTCTGGTTATAGATATTTCATTACCTTTATTCATGATTTTAATAAATTTACTTGGATGTATCCTTTGACTTGTTTCTCACAGGATATTGATTGTTTTTGACATTTTCAACATGTGGTTGATAGTTTTTTTCTTGTACCATCAAGTATTTGTAGTGTGATGGTGCACTTGAGTTTACTCGGGGTCTATGGCTTAGTGTCTTTCTTATTCTGATATTGTTTATCAGATTTCGTGTCCTTATACACCCAACTGAAAATGGTTTTAAGTTTGTAAATAGTTTAGCAGAAGCAAATGTAAAATAAAAGTAGCAGTGTCCTATGTTGATGTACCTTAGCAACATGAGAAAAACATGCTAAAATGTGTCAATAATTAAGTTGGTGAGTTCACATGTTGTATAAATGTAAAGTTGTTTGTTTTCCTACACTCCCATATGTTTACTATTTATATCGAATGTTAGCTAGACATTATATACAAGTTACTAAGCGTTACGAAACCGAGCTGACTGTTAGAAGTTTTGTTGGCCTTCATCCCCCATTCATGACAATAGTGGCAAGAGTTTAGGACAATTATGCACCATCTTGACCTCCAATCAAGCCGGGTGTGGCACGCTAGACCTAATAGATTTATCCACATTTCCACTCTATGAATACTCACATACTAACGGTTCATACTCTAAGGACTTTTGTGATGTGTTTGCGCTAAATTAAACAAGTGATATAATAGTAAAAAGTGATCTAAAAGTGTTGTTGTTTGTAGCATGTTTCTCCCCCAATAGGAAAACAAGTATAAAAGGCTATAAAAACTCACCTTATGTTGCATAATAAAAATACTAAAAACGTTTGTATACTGATGACCCATTACAGGTTACCTATCATACAATGTACTCTAAGTGTTCATTCATGCTAATGTTTGCCTATCATACGCATTGTATCCATAAAATGACCTATTTTGAATTTTAGAAAATTGTTTGACTATGTTAACCAAGTTTGACTATGTTTGACCTGATGACCCAAGGGGACCCGTTTAGCAAGATAAGTTTGTTCATGTTTGGATAGCGTAAGATTTGCAAATTACCCCATACATACAATCCAAGTGTAACAGAATGTCAAGAAATCACATAACATATCAAATATGGCACATACCCAATGCTTGGGTTTTAGGCATACAACCTACTTCTAGCATGTTATAACATCAACTTCCTATACAATACTCTATGCATGTCCTATAACATGCAAGTTTTTCACTTTAAGTAACCTATAAACGCAATGAACACTTTGCATTTATAAACTTTCATCTTTTAGTATGTTATAATCACAACCTTTGTTATCAGTGAAAAGAGAGTTCTAACATGCCCAGTTAATCCTTCCTAAGCCGGTTCTAACATTACATATTCTATATCATGTCTAGATTTCAATATAAAAATCCTAAAATCATTAAAGTTTTCTTTAATGGCAGATTATAAACAACAACGAGTTTCAATCCAAAATAAAATACGTGTTATCTATCTTAGATTATCATAAACCCATCAAATAGCATCATCATAAAGGCCCAAATATCAAAATTTCTAAGATCTAGGTTATCAAAGTTCTTATACAAAGCAAGATCAAGATCTAACATCGACCATATTTTTTAGGCATCAAACTCATCATCAAAACACATAATAAACATATGTGTGAATTGTTTTACTTGATAAAATGGTTAAAGGTTATGAGTAACACACTCGAAGCACCTCAAATACTTGATCCCTAGCCTTCAAAAGCTCCAAGGATACTCAAGAGAGGTGAACACGGGGGGGTTAGGGGCTGTGGTTTTCGTAAAGGTTGAGTTTTGGCTTATTAGGGTTGTGAAAAAGTGTTTTGTGGGGTTAAAATCGCGACTAGAATGTTTAAACTCCTATGGCCTGTCGGACCATCGCTCGCGTACTTCGGGGGAGTCCATTCCTAGGTGTCCCGGTACTCGGTGACACAAAGTGTCGACTGGGCTTGTTTTGCGCTTGTTCGACTTGTTTGAGCTTTTTTTTGGCTTGTTTGTCTTGTAAAAACTATATAAAAAAATTACCACATAATTTAATTAGTTGGCCTATATATTTTCAGTGTTGGTTACGAATACGATAACACGTAAACAAAAAATCATGCAATTTCATGTAATTGCATATAAATCCACATATGCACATAATTGTAAATAATTTAACACAAACTAAACTACAATCATCGAATTATCATTTCATGAGTGTTTGTGTATGTTAGACACACATAATTATCCCAATTAAGTCTAACGTGTAAATGTTTGATTAAAGTAAATAGTTAATGTTTTTAGGAAAGTTAACTTAATTTTTCGGGCGTCACATGTTGCAACTTGTCATCGTGATTATGTTTGATGTGCCTTTCTCTATCCACATGTGATCCTGATTTATTGACTTTATGTTTTTAGAGTACAAATAACATGTTTTTATTGTCAGCTATCACTACAAAAAAAATGTCATTTAGTGGCACACGCTTTTAATGGCATTTAGTCTTTGTGACGCTAATTAGGTTTTTAGTGGCACTTTTTATATGCCATATTTGCTTAATATGTATTTTTAGTGGCATTTAACTTTTATGCCACTTACTTTGATTTTTAGTGACACTTTACGTGTACCATAATTGTTTGATACACACTTTAGTGACATTTACTTTTGTGCCACTAACATCAATATTTTTTAGTTAAGTTAAAAATAATCTCTTTATATTAAAATCTTATTTATTGAATTAAAACCCATAAAACTGAAAATTTTAACCTAAAAATAACTTCTTTGTCCCTTCCATAACTTCGATCGACCCTCTCATCATTTCCCTATCAAAATTCCATCACTTTCCCTCTCAATTGAAATTATCCCGCTCTACATGTGTTGATGATTTGATAGGTTAACTAATCGACTCAACTTAGGATCTAGAATTTGCATATTGGACTTATCTCGGTTTGTTACCTACATTGAGACTGAGAAGATATAGGTTCTGGGTTTATTAGGATGTCTTGGTTTATTTTGTTAGAAATTGCACGAGAGTAAGTTTCCTTCTCGGTATCCTTTTTATCGTTTTCCTTAACATTTACCTTTAGGACTAGATTCTCCCCATGATACCATTAGGTATATTGAATTAGTGAGACCAAGAGAAGATCATATCTTCGGACACGTAAACGTTTATTGTATGGTAGCTCAAGAGGTGATCCATTCTTTACTCTGTGAGCTTCACACGACTTGTAGATTTTGCGTAGTAAACCTAGTGAAACAGAAAGGAGATCTAGGATACCTTTGTGATTCTTAAGTTACCGAATTTTTAGATCCATGTGGCCTTTCAAGTATATATTTACCCATTACAATTAACTTTCTCATTAGGATTCCCACTAGATAGTCACGACCTCCTTATCTGATTTCTCTTTATTTTGTTGTTCTGATCCAACTTCTTGCCTTAACTTTTCTATTTACTACTTTATTATTTGTTATTTGAAAATCATGCTCGTTTACATCGACTAGGATTCGATAGAGGTTTAGTATCGAGTGCCACTAATCAGTGTCCACGGATTAATACTCAGTCTTACCGACCACTACACTTGTCGTGTTGTGTGGTTTAGTTTGGTAATTCCATTTTATTACCATTATGTGAAACTCAAGTATTTATATGTACAAAGCTATACATCGACGATACTCTAATCATTTTTAGAAAATTCAACAACGACGATTAAACTTAAAGATAAAATATGAATTTATGTAAACAAATGATCCAAACCAATGTCTTTAGAAGAACTTCGATCGTACCTTCTTGTTTGAGCTATTGTTGCAAGAATAAACATATTGTTGCTAATGGTTATGTTTGATGATCGTGTTTAATACATGTTCGTTAAAACCTATTTAACGCCTGTTTTTTGGCGAACACATCTATCTCTTAGGGTACAACAACCATAAAAGTATGTTTATAATATTAGATCACTCTCGCAATCGAGATAACATTGGGTAGAATGGTGTTTAAGAAATATAGGGATAAAAGGTTTTGTAATGTACCATTTAGAGAGTGCTCCTCTTCAAATATTCATGGAACATGGAGTTTTTCTCATGCGTATACTTCTTATTATATTTTAAAATGAAACAAGAAGTTCATTTATACTCCTCACAAAATGAAAGACTCATTCAACCCAAGTAATGTTTATAACAAACAAGATAATCAATCTTGTAACAAAAAGAGAGTTTGATCTATACATAAATGGATTTAAAGTGGCCAGCCAAAATTGTCATTTTTGTTGATGACATGAGTTGAAAAATTATAGCTTGTACAACTTAAATGAGTGGAAACACTAACTCAAAACAACTCATAGGGACCAAACAATTGATCTGGTCCAAAAAGCTGACTAAGAGCACACGAACGATCAACAAAAACAACTGATGGGTCCAACATCTGATCATCGGGAAGCTATCAAAGTGATTGCAGAGTGCAAAGTTTTCCATCAAAGCGCAACATTGCGTCCATTACCAACGCCACGTGCGACTGTTGATGTATCGCACCATTTATGGCCCCCACTTGTGCTTGCCCAAAAGAAACAATTTACAATAAGTCGTCTCCTTATATACCACTTTAAGTATTGCCATATTACCTATATGGGACAAGTTGACAAAGCTTAATTAATTTCATTCCATATTTCACTTCTTTTGTTGTTCAACCAGTAAAATTCAAGTATCGATATTTCATTCATATTAGCTCCATTTAAGAGGTGATTTGATTTGTTGTGATGCTCTCACATGATAGAACAAAAACACGCAATTAATATTTATATAACTCATATATAACTATAGTTATTTAAGTGTAAAATCTAGTGAAATATCATTTCCCTTACAAATTTTCCAAAACGTATTATTTTAATTAGTAAGAGTTATTGCAGGTCAAAATAATTTGTAATGGATATGAAGAGTATTCTTTATGAAGATATGTAAAGTATATTATCCTATATGTTTAAATGTCTTCATAAAGAATACTCTTCATATCCATTACAAATTATTTTAACCTGCAATAACTCTTACTAATTATCCTATATGTTTAATTATCAATGGCTATGAATAGTGCCCCCAACATTTTGAGGTGTTATATATTAATGGTTTTGATATTGGTAAGAAAGGATGATGTGGTGCAGTTGGTTTGGTTGTTGTTTTGTGTGATTAGGTTCCCCGGTTCGAATCCCTGAAGAGGTCGTTTTGTGTAATTTATTTGTAAACAATTTTATTGTAAGCAACAACATGTGAAGTGTTCTTCCCAACAAGCAAAATAACACTACTAATTAGTGCTAAACGAATTTCTAAGTAACGTATGAGCAAATACAATATTGCATTACGACATTCTTAATATAATAGTATAAAAAAATATAACTTTTCGTTTTATATAAAGGGTCTCTCAAACAAATTTTAACATATTTAAGTTTATGATTTGTTACACAATCCTTACTTTTGCGGAGGTTATACAAAAACTTTTTGTTAATGTATATTTCATTTTTAGCTCTTTTAAAATGTGTAACACTATTTTTTTTTATCTTCCATTCACCTGTTGTCCATTCTATTATTTCTTTCACAATCACACACACTCTTTATCTCAGGCTCATTCACTTTCTTATTCCCCAGCCATGACATCCATCAACCACTGGTACCAACCCTACACCACCACCCACCCACCTCCTTCTTCTCCTGACTATCACCACCTGCAACCTTCCAAAACCCACCTTCCCCTTGGGCCTTCGCTACAACCACCACCTGCAACTCCCGTCCACCACCACCTACACCTCCACTACTAACGCCACTAGCTATCGTACCACCACCGACGCATGAAACAACCTGATGCATGTGCCATAGTGGAATTGCAAAATAGGACGGCGGAGTGGGGTGGCGCATAGTAGGCTTTGACATGAAATAGAAAAGCATACTTGTAAAATAACTACTGTACAAATTACTATATGGCACGTTCAAAGTTTTTGGGTTGGTTTTACGAAATGGGATGTGGATGTTTCCTTTTTGTATTTAACGTGATGTTCACGTCTCAACACGCATCAGACTAATAAAAAAATAACTGTTTTTTGACTTTTTTTTTACGGTTTAGGGTTTATACGCTGCCATACTATTCAATAAAATTTTGACGGTACATAGTTGAGTAGCTTTGATTTTCGACGCCGCCGCAACGCGCGGCTGGTTAACCAACTAGTTCAATTGATATCTTACAAAATTTCATACGGTATGACATGGGGTATGATATCTATATCTATAATAAACGAAAAGGGATGTGACAAGTGGTGTTAGGTGAGGTCTTCATACCCCTAGATTTCCTTCCAAAATTATTTTTGACATTTTAAATAAATATAACTATTAACTATTATTTTCTAATTTCTAATATTTTAATTAATATTTTTATCTTATCTTTTCCTTATCTTTCCCTCATAATTTTTAAATGCTAGTAACTTTTATGTATGATTCTTTTTAAAAGAAAATACATACACTAAATTAACAATTGTTTTATTATCTTTCCAATTAGCACCATAGTGCTATACAAAATACGGAAAAAAAAATCATTTTTTTGTGTTTTTGTTTATGCGGCAAAAAAGACACAATGTATTTAGGTAATTCATTAATCATATCTAGGCAAGTCACTAATCATGTAAAGATAGTATATATGCTTTTGAACCTACTATTACATATAAGAACCCACAAAGCCGGCTCAACCATTTTGAAGGTCCAAAGCGAACTCTAAGATTGGGGCCCTTTTTGAAGGTCCCAAACATTTGCAGGTCAGGTCTGGGTAACGGTCATAAGAGGCTCGATTTAGGATTTGAGTCATCAACAAAGATTATATCCTAGGCAATAGCAAAACCAAAAACGATTTTTTTCGCACTCAATATCTTTATAAATCCGAAGCAACAATTTAGAAAAGAAAATTTCTAAAGGAACCATTATCAAATGATTTTATACCTTAAAAGTTAAAAATGGGTATTATAAAGATACAGTTAGCAATTAATTCCACCACGTTATATGATGATGACTTGAAAAAAGAAGGAAAGAATCACTGCTTAAGAGATTGGAAAGTGGGTCCCTAAGAAATCAAGGTGGAGTTTTAACCACTAAGTTACCACAACAAAGTTAATAATACTATCAATAATGAACATCATATATATGTTATAGATTTTTTTATTGGAGGCCCTAAAAGTTTTTTTTTTTTTTTTTTGGGGGGGGGGGGGGGAGGGGAAGGCGGTAGCATAGGTTTGAAACATATACGAGTTTGCCTTGAGAACCCGTTAACTACATATATATTCACAGATGTATTCAGTTTGGTAATAATATGTTTTATTTTTATATTTTAATTAGTATTGCTAGGAACATTGATTACAAATGATGCTAAGCCGGTTAGATGTAGCCTATGTTTCTTAGACATACTAGGTAAATCTCTAGTTGATAAGTGATAGTTAATCACTCCATCGTGTACGAGTCTTAAATCAATCATCATCATGACATATCATTTGACACTAATTTGGTTGTTTTATTCCAGGTTCACATCATAAATTTAGAATGTCTTGAGAAAGTGATAAAGTTGTACAGAGATTTAACTCGAGCAAGATGTGTACATGTAGAATTAGAAGTACGTGTATAAGTTATCGAGTGTTGATCCTTTAAAAATATTCCTGAAAAAACGACCGATTTCTTTTACTGTACAAACTTTTTTTTTCCAACTCGTATTAAATTTTTTTATCCCGGAAGCACCCAGAGGACACCCAGAGGAGAATCTAGTTAGATAATGTTTGTGTACTAATTCAAACTCATACAGTCATACCAGTATTAATGAAACGAATATATTTATATTTATATATTGTTTGATTTAAAAAAAATACATCAAATACTATGTTAAAGATATTGTAAGTTTTAAATTATTAAACTACACAATTGTGAAAAGTGTAGTCAAGGATTTTATATATCTAGTCATATTTTGAGGTAAGTTTAAAAACAGGTTATTCGTAATGGGTATCCGATAGGTATCAGACCGTATATAAGACAAATTTCAGATCAGATTTGAGATTAGGATTAAAAATGCTAGTTACATAGTCATTCTTAGATCAAATACCATTTGTATTTGGTTTGTAAGCAGTGATATTTTATTTTTCTCTAAATTAACATGAAAGGAATGCTATTACAACAAAATTGGCTATTCTATCTTCGTAACCTTTAAGATAAATCAAGTGTTTTGTTGTATTTTTTGAATGACAAATATTATATCTCCTATATTATTACACAAATAATTCTAAATTACAATACTTTTGCCAAGGATTGAACCTTGGATCTTCCCTCTAAGAAACATATGTCTCTACTAAGGGTATGTTTGGCAAGGAGCTTTTAAGAGCTTTTAGGAGCTTCAAGCTTCAAGCTTTTAAGAAAAAGCTCATACTCAATAAAAAGTCTTGTTTGGTTGAAGGAGCTGGAAGCTTTTAGGTTAGAGAAAAAGTTCTACAGTGAAAAGCTACTAGTACTAGCTTTTAAGAAAAAAGCTCTACTAACTACAAGCTTTTAATTAGTAAATGACACAAATACCCATTCTATTTTAAAAATAAAATAAAAACCTTCTTTACAAGCCTTTAATTATACTCATTTTGGTCATTTTATACATTTTATTAAAAGCTCCAGCTACTCTACCAAACACCAAAATATATTTAAAAAACTTCCAGTTACCAGCTTAGCTTCCAGCTACCATCCACTAGCTAGTTTTGCCAAACATACCCTAAGTGGGCTAGCCCTACATTGACAAGTGTTTTGTTGTATACATTAGTATAACACATCTTATAACAATGAGACGTTACATTGTACTTTCTTGTTACAAAGTTGGAGTAATGGACCACCTCCAATAAGAGAAGTAGGAAATCCTATGCAACTCGAAAAAAAATTCAAAGTAAAGCAAAAGCACCTCAATAATTCACCACTAAACAATAACCCCCCCCCCCCCCCCCCCCCCCCCAAACCACTACACACACACAAAAACCAACCCACCACTTACTAAAAGTAACACTAATACTTGAAAGATACATGGGGAAAAAAGCCATGTGTTATGGAAAACCGAAAACCCACTAAAATAAGCATCCTTTTCTTCCCTATATATACCACCATCACCGTTGTTCTTTGTTCAGCCATATGAACTACAAACCATTCTAACCACAAAGCACCCCTTTTTCAAATCTTTCTTTTGGAAAGATTTGTTTCCTGTTCATAAAACACAATAACAATGGATCATTTGAGGATGCAAGCTTATAAGGCTCAAGCATGGCCGGCCCTAAGGGGGTGCGAGGAGGACTCCCGGCCCGGGCCCAATTTCTAAAGGGGCACTTTGAGCGGCAACGAGTGTTTTCTTTCTGCAAGTATTTTCTTTCTATTTTCGACCCAAATAAAGATGAAGAGTAGATAAGAAAAAAAATGAGTAATACATAATAAACTAGATTAGAAGGATACGACAAAATTAAAAAAAAAAGTTGAAGTGTGTTACTTGAGATTTGTGTTGTGGTACAGTAATTATGCAGCCTTTGCAGTAAATTTTAATATAGTAGTACTACAAAACAGTAATTGTCTTACACTTTTGCACATTATGCAATTCAAATTCATTTTATTAAAAAACTTTTGAAGTCTAGATATAAAATAATGGTCCTTCAAATTATTACAGAATTAAAAGAAATGATGGTTTTTTTTATAAGCCAGTTAGCCAAGCATATTAATTTTTATAATTATTACGACACTTTCAGTTTTATATCCGGTTTGACCGGTCCGACTAGGAAACCCGTAAGGACACTGGTTCAATGTCCGCTTCAGTTATTAAAACATTGCTTAAAAGACCTAAGACTAAGGGGCACATATTTCGCGGCTCGGCCCGGATACCTGAATTTTCAGGGCCGGCCCTGGGCTCAAGCAATCAAGAAGCATAAGTCACAACAATTGTTAAACGATTTTATCTTGTATTCTTTGACTACATTAGCATGCACATCCTTTTGTTCTAGCCCGTTATGGTATCCTCCGTTTTGTGCCACTTTCAACGTCTTTTTCTTCTTCTCTCTTCCAAAGATTACGCCGTTTTTCTTCACTAGCAAAGTGTTGTTCATCGTGGTCAACCTCATTGTCATCTTCCTACTGGGAGAATCCAAGTTTTTTGCCTCTATCTCTAAGGCTTACAATGATGTTTATCATGCTAAACACGAATGCAAGCGCATTGATCAACTTCAAGTTGTCACAACATCACATCAACACAATAGAGAGCAAGTGGAGATATATGAATCGAACTCTTGTGAAGAGAACAATCATGAGGAGTTTTTTGAATTGTGTAACGACGAGGAAACTTGCGAATCTCGTGTTGATCAAATGGTTGAACCGTGTGGCCATGATGAGGAGGAATCGAGTTGTTCGGAACAAGAGGAAGGGAAAGATGAGGGGTCAGGAGGAGACCCGGATGAAAGTTTGCCTGCCGAAGAGTTGAACAAGTTGGTTGATGATTTTATTGATAGAATCAAAAGGCAAAGAAGGCTTGAGGCTGAATTTAGTAGGGGTTAAAACTATAAAGATGATGATATTTGAGATTGGATAGGACGTATTAGTTTAGATGTACCTAAGAGAATGCTAGATATGATGCAATATTAATATAATTAATATATGATACTACTTAATAAAAATAAATAAATAAGGATATCTAGGTGTGTCACACCCTCAAATTTCACTTGCGGGGTGACATACCAGGATTCAAGTCAACAATCATAATAAATGATAAATATATGATATGAAAACAACGTAATAAAAGCAAACCAAACAAATTTAAAGCTTAGACCAAATCAAACAAACCACAGCGGAAGCAAGTTAAAGTTTACAACCCATAATCAAAAGTAAGTAGTTTCAAAACAGTTTAGAAAAAGTTTGATAACTGATGCATGAGACAAGAGAATGTCGTGGACTCCAGTGTATCCTAAACGAGTGCAGCTACCTTAGCGACCTGAGAAAACATGTTATGTTAGTCAACACATAAGTGTCGGTGAGTCACAGAGTTTAAAGATTGCAAAAGTATGTAAAGTTCGTAAAACTAGACCCAACAATCTTTACATCTATACCTAATGCTAGCTAGACATCGTTACATGATACTAAAGCGTTATGAACCACTTCTGAACATTAGAATGCCTCATACTCGCCACCGGACATCACCCGGTGTTATAAGTTAGATAGGACAAATATGCACCCGTCCGACCTCCAGTCGAGCCGAGTAGGGCTTGCTGTCACACCCTCAAAATTTCCACTTGCGGCGTTTTACCGCAAGGTGCGTGACATACTAGGATCCAAGTCAACGGTCACCATAAACGACAACTATATGATAAGAAACCAACATATCAAACCAAACCAAACAGTTTTAAAGCTAGACAACAAAAAACAACCACAGCGGAAGCAAGTTAAAGTTTACAACTCATAATGCAAAAGTAAATAGTTCAAAACATGAAAGTAATGTTTGACCATGCAAGATACATAAGACTCAGTGTGACTCCAGTGCACCTAGTCTCGCTGCTACCTTAGCGACCTGAGAAAACATGTAAAGTTAGTCAACACATACAGTGATGATGAGTCACAGAGTTTTAAGTTTACAAAATAAGTAAGTTCATAACACCAGACCCAACAACCTTACATTTATACATGATGCTAGCTAGACATCGTTACATGATACTAAAGTGTTGTAAATCACTGTTGAACGTTAGAATCCCTCAATACCCGCCACCGGACATCACCCGGCGTCGTACGTTAGATAGGACAAATATGCACCCGTCCGACCTCCAGTCGACCCGAGTGGTGCTTGCCAGGCCTAATAGATCTATTCACACTTTCCCCGCTATGTATCCACATATTAATGGGTCACAAGTTAGGAGGACTTTAAATGATGTAATGTCTCTTAGTACCCATGTGATATAATGTAATATTATGATCTAAAAGTTCGTATAGTTTGTATCGCATGTTTCTCCCCCAAATATGAAAATAGTAAAATGTGGGGTTGTGACAACCACCTTAGGTTGCGTTCTTCTAAGTTAGACACACCGACAACGAAATGACAGTCCCTAATACCGGTGACCTATCATAAAGCGTGCATAAGTGTTTTAACTAATAACCCGTAGGTTAACTAGTCCCCGATTGCGACCCGTTACATTAGTTGATCAAGTATACATAGTTTACATACAAGAAATGCACATAAAACACATAGTTTATATCAAATTTCCATTTCTGCAGTCGTGGGTATGAACCAAAAATATTTCATTTGGTTCGTACCTTTTAAAGGGGTCGAATGGGAAACATCCCATTTTATTCGACCCTTTGATGGGTCGAATGGAATGTTGGTTCGATCCAATTTCCTGCTGAATCATTTAAACGAACAAAATCTCATCAAGATAGTCTGAAATCGTCAAGAAACGCTACAAATCACAGCAGTTAAATCATATCTACCCTTACCATGTGCAACCATACAGTTTTTACATACAAAACTATCCATTTCACATAACAGTTCAATAAACGCAGTTCAATAAACGCAGATTGGCGTATATTAGTGAATCCCTAATCCTATCTTCATCATTATACTCATGAACAAACCCTAGATCTAGCATAAACTCCCCACAATGGGTGAAGATCCATTAAACATCAAATAGTCAACAATACATCCATAAATCATGTTCCAAATTAGCCCTAAATCATCTTTATAACATCTACAAATAATTTCATAACATAGAACATATAAAACAATCATTCAACATCATTAACATTTGGGTTTTTATAAGAAGACTCATTATTCAAGTATGGATTTAGTTTAGAAGGATGTTAGGAAGGTTTTTATTTATGAAAACTCATTTGAATCAAATCTGGACACTTAGGGTTTATTAAAAATGTATGAAATTGTATTAGAAATGGTTTAGATGATGAACACACCTTGAATCTTCACTTTTTTATTATAGAATGTGTTTTAGCTTTAGAATCTAAAAACAAGGGCAAAAACTCCTTTCTACAGGTTTGGGGTTAGGAGAGAGCACTTGGAGGCGAGTTAAGGTTGTGAGATGATGAAAATAAGGCAAAATGTAATATTTATACCATGTTCCCATTCGCACCCTCACAGGGTCGAACCAAAATAAAGATTTTGCATTCGTACCCTCCATTGGGTCGAATGGAAATCCAGACTTCTCGTTTGGTCTTTCGATTCGCAATTTTACCATTTTAACATATGTTAACATACCTAATCACATAAACATGCATTCAAAAGTTGTACATCATCCATAAGGCATCTAATACTTGATAACTCAATCCAACTATGTAATTTTACCAACAACGGAACTCAAGACTTGTGTGTGTGTATTTCCCCCAATGGTTCCCCGAACCATTGAATCCTGGACAATACATAAGTGCAAATCAACTCCCGATGATTCCCCGAATCATCAAACTGACTCAACTGACCCAGTTAAGTATGTTTAATAAATGTTTTGCTAAGGTATACTTGTATGTGTGTAAAAAGTATTAACATGAGTTTGCCGGGTGTCACATCATCCCCCTATTGAAAGAATTTTCCTTCCTAAAATTGCTTGAAGCTGAAAAGGACAAGATGAAAAGAAAGAAAATTTTTCTGGTTGTTACATCATCCCACGCAACGAACCTCTCCCTCCGATAATCCCATCTCCTTCAATATCACCAAGATTTGCTTTAAGGCATATAAGGATGTAAGATTCATAATCACAGCCCTTCCTTGTTCTTCGTTAAATGCCTGTATATTTTCATCTACCTCCACCAGCCTATTTGGATTGACCCCTGTGAAAGCTTCTTTAAAAGATAAGACACTCCCAGCGACTGTATTGGGATTGTAAGACGTTGCACCAAAATCTTGTGTAGACTGCTGCTTCTTATTCGGCTGTGCCGTATTCTTCGTCCCTCTAGCATTGATCTCGCCATCTTCCAGCACAAATCTTGCGACATTAACCTTCAACCTAAAGTCCCCCAATCGGATCTCTGATAATTTCCTAGCCATCTCATCCCGATCTTTGACATCCAACAAGGATACAAACCCAAATCGCTTACCCTCCTTATCCCGCTTACGTGCGATATAGATATCGAAAATAGTCCCGGTGAGTCTAATCTCCGTTGCCAGATCAGACCCGCTGCAACGATCCGGAAGATTAGACACATAAAACTTCGTTATTCTTGCCTGAACGCTCGCCGGTATAGGCTTCCGGCGGTTACTCATTGAGAGAGTTTTTGTTTAGTGTTTTTAAAAATGATCATTTATTAGATAAATGATCATAATGGTCATTTTATAGAATATATATACTCTTATAGAAAAATCAATAGTTTTTGGATCAAGTGGTTGACAACCCCTTTATTATACATGTAATTTTTTCATGTCTTAGCGTATTGCTAGGAGTGTTTTCTTACTAATACACCAACGTTAAAAAAAGGAACGTAATTTGTAATTTCATAGTATTGATAGGCAAAGAGATAGATTTTAGTTTTCTTCTTTTTGCTTCCTTCCTGTGACCGTTCATTATAGAACACACCAACCACCACAATTTTTTACCTTTTAATTTGTGTACCGGAAAGATATGACCTTCCCTATCAAACATGGACCAATATTTACTAAACGACTCTAAACCCCTCACTTGTCATCTATTTTCGTTTCATGTCTTATGACCTTTTATCATTGTTTCTAGCATATTGGCGATAATAGAAAAAAGAATAAAACACTAAAGTTTATTGTAATAGTATAGTTTCTTTCCGATAGAATATATCACTCTCAACTATTTGTTTGCAAATAAAAAGTTGGGACCTATATGTCTCTCTTTGGGTAAAGAAGGCAGGGAAAAAGAAAAATTATTGAAGATGTGTCGAATTCTCCTTATTACTACTCTTTTCAACCACCTACATTTTTCTCTCTCTCCAGATATAATATAATTGTTAAAATGCGATCTTCTTTAAGTAGGGGTGTATAAGGCTTGATTTATGGCTCAAACGGAACCAAAAACCAAATTCAAAAACCTGTTAATTATGGTTTTTTTTTTAATTTCACAAAAGGTCCGTCGGTTAAAAATTGGCACATAAATAATGAACTTGGGCTAAAAACTTTTTGTTAGTTAACATTTAGTTAATCAATCTATAATACATTATAAAGGAGGAAACATTTATACAAATGTAATTTAATTTACATAAATTTTAAGATGGCATAGGAAAAGTCTCATGCTTAAAACTCAAATGTCATGTAATTTTTTTCCTTTCTACCCTTCATGCAAAACCTACTTGGACACGTTCTTTTATCATAACCTCCAATTACCATTAGTCTATATCTATAATCTATATTATATTATAAAGCATTTGAGAAAAATATCAAAAAAAATTAAGTAATTACCACAATCTACTAAAAAAATTGCAATTTTATATAACAAAATTATACAAAATTGTTTTTACACATACAAATGTATAACTACACACGTTAAAAAGACTGTTAGAATAAATAAAAATCATACTTTACGTAAAAAAAAATTGTGATGCATTTTCTTAAAAACTAGTGTGCGCATGAATTGGTTAATGAACCCAAACCAAATCGAACCAAACTGAAACCGGACTCCGAAACCGGTTTTCAAACCGGCAAAACCGGGGCCGAACCGAACCGAAACCAGTTCGTGTTCGAACCGCTTTGGAACTGGTTTGGCTTCTAGAATAAAACCAATCTGTGCACGTATATAAAGTTCTCGGGTTGGGATGTCTTATGTGGAATATTTTCAACTAACATAACTTCAAATTTCACTTTCCAATGCTGCTAATAGAAATTTATGGTGCACTTAATTAGCAGTTGTATTGCATTTACTATTGTTGGTGTCGTTGTTGCTGATGTTGCTTTTTTTGTTTGGTAGATGTCTATTTATATCTTTTAATAATCTTGGAGCCGAGAGTCTTTCTGGAAGTAGTCTCTCTATTCTTAGAGATAGAGGTAAGGCTTGCATACATCCCACCCTCCCTATACCTTACTAATAGCTTTGCTATGTGTGAGATATTATTGGGTTTGGTTGTTGTATTGCATTGCTTTTATTATGTGGAAAAACTTATGGGTATGCTACTTTGCAGGTTGATTACATATGAGCCGTTCCAACCTCTTCTTAATGTGGATCTTATAAGGGTCCCTATGATTTTTTTCTCCTCGATAATCTCTCCAGATTTAGCACTTTCAACATATTGAGTAGGACTATTAGTATAATAATAGTTAATAATGACTCAAACCGCCACTTCCATTTTTTTACTGCCATGTATGTCAAATTGCATATGATATATAGAATCTAGCATGCTATCATGTCTCCTTGTAGCCATTAAAAAATTACCCCACTACGAAGAGCATGTGCTTCCACACACAAGCATACACCTTATATATTGATTCTTTTAATCGTTTTAAGGTTTGAATTACATTTCCGCGTTGTATTGTCGACTCTGCCGCAACACACGAGTTACCTATTAGTTACTACATATTTGGGATTAAATATTTGGATTACATCATTTGTTAATTTATTATTATAACCTACTTAACGTTCAAAAAGAAATTATAATCTATATATTCAATAAGGGACACTAATAAATAAATTCCTTTTTTTATTCGTTTCGATTTAGTTTTTGGGTTTCTCAATATACAAAACTCAAACTGAATCTGAATCCTAAAAGTTGGATTTATAAAATAAAGACTGAACAGTCGGTGTTTTTGTGTTTACTATTATTTCAGTTTAGTTATATCGGTTAATTTGGTTTTAGTTTAGTTTCTTTGGTTTTCTTGTGCAAGATTCCAACTGAGTTTTGCTAAATGCACTCCCTTTTCTATAATTTTTACTGGTCACACTCCTTCCTTGAAGTTTTCAAATAAATACAATCAAACCTTTTTTTTTAGAAAGATCAACAAATTTTATTCATACCAAAGGCTACCAGGATGATAGCCAATCACCAAAAGGTTACATACACCAATATGTACAAAAACTAAAACAAACAGATAGCTTCCTATCACTACCAGCCCACTTTCTCCAAGTTGAAACACCTCCAAATGCTCCAATCCAGACCCATTTGCTTTGACCTGGAACTAACCCAAAGAAAACTCATTGTTTTGACTTCACTCACCACCTTTTGAACGGACACAACACCATTATTAAACACAGCTTCATTTCAAGATTTCCACACACTCCAGAGGACCACAAGACAGACCGCATGCACCGCCTTCTTCCTTTTTTTTGACCCGCTGATGAACCGGAACAAATCCAAAATATCACGAATACTGAATGCATAGACCGGGTTCAATTTACACCACTGAGCCACCACCTGCCAGACAGTCTGGACAAACCCACAGTCAACGAATATGTGTTCTGCAGTCTCCAGGGATTCGCTGCACATCGGACACATTACGGACGCAAACGAGACATTCCTGCGCTGTAGGGCTGTTAGTGTTGGTAGACGATTCAACTCCGCTCTCCACGCCATGACTTCCACTTTCTTCGGCACCCATGAGTTGCGTTGAAAAACATACTCCGGCGTTACGTATCTAATCGACCTTAGACCCTCTTTCAAGCTTGAAACAGAATATGACCTAACCCCATGTAATGCCCAAACCCATTTATCATCCTGAAAACAATCAAACCTTTTATTTTGTACTTTTTTAAATTGCATCTACTTTAAGTTTTTAGACAAGTCAAAAAAGATAATTAATTATATAATCAAAACTTATCCAAAATTTTATATAGATAGGATTTGTTTCAATTATTTATGTATAAACTCTCTGTAAAATTTTAAATTTATGATTTAGTAAGTATATACTGTACCAATAGAGCTTCCAAATCAATTATTAAAGATCACATTATTACCCTTTGTTAAATATACTAAAAGCATAAATAATACAAAGGTTGATAACCAATATTGGTTATGTGATGACGGATTTATAAATTCATTATTACCGTTTCATCGCACATTCTTATGAGTATCTTTTATTTCTACTTTATTTTAACTGCATCTATTTAATTTCTTTTTAACTACATCCAGGGACGGCCAGAGAAGGGTGCGGGGAGGACTCCCGGCCCGGGCCCAATATTCTAGGGGCACATCCATTGACAGGTGAGTTTTTCGGTTTACAGGTCCGTTGGCAGGCTGGAATTTTTGTTTATAGGTTATCTGAGTTCGACATCAATATGGTAGTTTGACCCCCTAAAACACATGTAAAGGAGTAGCAAAACTGAAGAAAAAGGCGATGAAAGCATATTCAATTTTTTTTTCCGGCGGGCAGAAGCTGGCGGAAATAATGGTTAAGGGCTTCAAGCTTTCTTCGGTGAAGAAGTACACATTTTTTCTATTTATTTATATCTAGGTGGCTCTAAACCCAAAACTTAGTCAATGGCTATTGTAGCCCACTTATACATATTATACAACTAGATTATACCTCGGGAACATCCCGGGATTGAGAAATATAATATGACATATTAATTTTACATATTAAATAGAATGAATCACTTTACAGTTATATGCAAGAAAGCTTTGGGTAACACCTAACCTAAAACAATTAAAAATGTATCTCCAATGTTAACGCCTAACCTTAAATAATGTATAACTCTAATATTAATATCTAACCTAAAACAATGTATAACTTCAATGCTAACGCATATTGAAAATAGAATTCATATTTACCGATTTGAACATAATTAGTGACTTGCCTATACATGATTAATGATTTACCTCAACACTTTGTTTTTTTTTTCTGTATAAACAAAACCCTACAAAAAAAAACAGTCGTTTTTTTCTCCGTTTTTTATGTAGCATTATGGTATTCGTTGGAAAGATAAAAAAAATGTTCGTTAATTTGGTGTAATTTTTTTTCTTTAAAAGATCTCGTATATAAAAGATATTAATGTTTAAAAATTATGGGTGGAAACATAAGAGAGAAAAATCCAATTTTATTTTTAATATTTTTTTTCCTAAAATATCTCAATGCCACATGGCACACTCAAGGAGGAGAATGCCTCTTTAAATGTCATGTCATTAAAATGGCTTTGATTTATTATATGTATAGATTTAAATTTTTTTAAAAGATAAGTAGGACTATAGGAGTAGAATATTAAAAAATAAAACACGTTACTTTATCTAAACAGTGGGAGATATATGTTAATCTCTTGCTTAAAAAAATCTATAACTTATAATAAAAGAATTGAACTTTGATGATGTGGCATTCAATGGAGACCTCAACCCCTCCTTGAATGTGTCACGTGGCATCATGTAGGATTTTTTAGTTTTTGAGTTTTTTTAATAAATATATATATATATATATATTATAATTATAATTATTTTAGGAATAGATAAGAATTTAAAAACAAAATTAAATTTTCTCTCTAATGTTTTCTCCCATAACTTTTAAACGTTAATATCTTTTATATACGAGATTTTTTAAAGAAAAAAATTACACCAAATTAACGAGCGTTTTATTATCTTTCTAACGAGTACCATAGTGTTATATAAAAACGGAGAAAAACAACAACTATTTTTGTGGGATTTTGTTTTCAAATATATTTTACTCTACTAATAAATCACAAACGATAAACATAACTTCATAGGCAGAGATTCTTTTTTTTTAATATTTGAATATGATAACTTACGGCAGAAATTTATTTAAAATAAATAATAATAATAATATTATTAATGTGCCACGTGGCATCATGTAGGATTTTTTAATTTTTGATTTTCTTTTAATAAATCTATATATATATTCTAATTATTTTAGGAAAAGATAAGAATTTAAAAACAAAATTAAATTTTCTCTCTAATGTTTCCTCTCATAACTTTTAAACGTTAATATATTTTATATACGAGATTTTTTAAAGAAAAAATTACACCAAATTAACGAGCGTTTTATTATCTTTCCAACGAGTACCATAGTGCTATATAAAAAAACGGAGAAAAAAACAACTATTTTTGTGGGGTTTTGTTTTCAAATATATTTTACTCTACTAATAAATCACAAACAATAAACATAACTTCATAGGCAGAGATTCTTTATTTTTTTATATTTGAATATGATAAATTATGGCAGAAATTTGTTTAAAATAAATAATAATAATATTAATATTATTATTATTAATAATATTATTATTCATTAATCATGTATTGGCAAATCATTAATTATATTGTCATATTAGATATTTTATTATGTTATATTATATATTTCAACCCTGGGACACTCCCGGGATAAAAGCTAGTAATAACTTATAATAAAAGAATTGAGTTTCTATGAGGTGGCATTCAATGGAGGCCTCAACCCCTCATTGAATGTGCCATGTGGCACCTTGAGTGATAGTATTAAATTTATTATTAAAAAAAATATACCATGTGGCAAATTAAAAAAAACAAATAATAATATAAAACCTAATCTACTAAAATTAAATTGAGTTATTTTAGGAAAAAATAATTTAAAAACAAATTTAAATTTTTCTCTTTTATATTTCCTCCCATAATTTTTAAACGTTAATATCTTTTATATACGAGAGTTTTTAAAGAAAAAAGTTACACCAAATTAACGAGCGTACTATTATCTTTCCAACGAGTACCATAGTGCTATATAAAAAACGGAGAAAAAAACGACTATTTTTTGTGGGGTTTCGTTCATACAGGAAAAAAAACACAATGTGTTCTGGTTATTCATTAATCATGTTTTTTATTTTAAACCAGGTTCTTATCTACGATGTTGAAATTCAGCCTAATCGTCATGCTATCATTGAAATTTTACACTTTAAAGATGCATAGGTATACTTCATCAAGAGAAGCTAGGAGAAAGAATCGCGTAACACTGCAACACATGGTGTCACCTTATAGCAATCTTATTTTTTTAATTACAAGAGTAATAATTATAACTATTAGTATTAGTATTATTAGAATTGTTATATTTTTCAACCCCGGGACGTTTCCGGGATAAAAGCTAGTGAACACAATATATTAATAAGGAATTAGTTTTACAATTTACAGTTTGGATTTGTTAAATTGATTCGATTTCCCTAAAGTTCTTCCTAGACATTTTATTAGGAAACTATTTTGTAAAACAGTTTGAACTAACTATTGGTGTAGGTTAATATTATTAGCTAACAATTGTTTTATGCTTTTTAGAGTATTGGTTATAAATTTTTTTTCTTTGTTGTGACCCTCCAACTAAAATTCTCTGGTTTGCCACTGGACCCTATAACCATTAGTCGATAACCATAAAACTTTAGCTCACTTAAGTAAAAAAAAACCTTGAGAATTGATGATGAGAGTTATCAAAAAAACGAAATGTAAGATAAAATAAACCATGAAGAGTTAATTCATCAATTTGATATTACTTTAATCGTCCTTTAAAAAAATAATTTAAGTTATTTACTTCGTTAAGGCCTAAGGCTAGGGGGCATATTTTTCACGTCTCGACCCGGGTACAGGAATTCTCGAAGACGGCCCTGACTACATCTAAGTAATTAAATATTTAAAAAAGTTATTTAAATTACATAATCAAGTCTTATCCAAATTTAAAATTTTTTAAAAAAGTTAATTAAGTTATACAACCAAGTCATTTCTAATGTTTTGTACCGCTTAAATGTCCCTCAATATTTATGTATAAAACTAAAAATAATAATTTTTTATAGGGGTGAAATTTGACAACTTCAAAACTAATATTTTTAGAAGGCATGGTCTATTTCAACCCCCCACTTCTATTTTCACCCCCTGAAAGCGCCTCGCTTAGGCCTAAGCGAGGAGCTTTCTTTGCTTTTTAACTACCTCGGTACGAGGTCAGAAAAAGCTGATTTTTGACTCGAAGCGCCTCGCTTAGGCCTAAGCGAGGCGCTTCGGATAAAAATTTTTTTTTTTTTTTTTGTCTTTTGAGTTTAGGGTTTAACATTTTTTTTTTGGTCTTTTGTGTTAGTTTTTTTTTTTTTGTTTGCAGTCAGACGTTTTTCAAAAGAACATTTTTTATGTCAATGGGAGGGTAAACAAAATCGTCGATCCGACTGTTGATTTCTTTCTGCAACAAGGAACAAAATGTCAGCTTTTTCCTGCCACCTATCAATCTCACTGTCCGAACAACTGAATTTTACTTGCTTGCATGAAAATTATATTTTAATTGTTCGTTTGACAAACATCTGGGTAACCTGTCCAGTTATCAATCTCACTGTCCAACAACTGAATTTTACTTGCTTGCATGAAAAGTATATTTTAATTGTTCGTTTGACAAACGTCTGGCTAACCTGTCCAGGTATCAATCTCACTGTCCAACAACTGAATTTTACTTGCTTGCATGAAAAGTATATTTTAGTTGTTCGTTTGACAAACGTCTGGCTAACCTGTCCAGTTATCAATCTCACTGTCCAACAACTGAATTTTACTTGCTTGCATGAAAAGTTTATTTTAATTGTTCGTTTTGACAAACGCCTGGCTAATGAATTTTACTGTAATGATCAGAAAAATTCCAAATAACTGTTCAATTTCAGCTTTTGTTTAACTATTTTAGCAACTTCCATAGAGAAGTTATCAATCTTACTGTCCAGTTATATTACTCACTGTCCAACAAACTGAATTTTACTTCCTTGCATGAAAAAGTTGTTTTTAATTTTTTTGGGAATATATTTTCTGATCAAAAATATAAGGCCTAACTGTAATGATCAAGAACATTCCAAATAACCGTCCAATTTCAGCTTTTGTTTAACTCATGCAAGATCAACCAAATCATTTCTTCAAGTTCATTTCACCAAAAAAGCAAAACTGTAAATATCAGGAACATTCCAAATAACTGTTCAATTTCAGCTTTTGTTTAACTATTTTAGCAACTTCCATAGAGAAGTTATCAATCTCACTTCTCACTGTCCATGTTTACCTTCAACGGTAATGAGTAACCTACTAACCTCTATAATAGACTTCATTTATTCTTCTTCATCTTTTTCTACTTGAAGTAGCAGAGTAGAAACCCTTCATCTTCTCTTGTCGGAGAGATATCTGTCAACGATGAAAGAGGTATATGTACAATGATGTGATTTGTTTTTAGATAAGGAGGTATATGTACAATGAACTTTTTACGATAAATAAAACTTACACACAACTTTTTGCCCTAGTGGTGGACTTCTATTGTTTCGGGTTCCCTTTCATCGTTGACAGATATCTCTCTGAGATGATAAAGGTAGATCATGGAAAGTTCAACTCAAGAAAACAAAGATGAAACCGATTAATGTTCTAGTGGTGTGCTCTACCTTTACGCAGGTTTGCCAGAGGGTCACTATTCATACACACAACTTTTTGCTCTAGTGGTGTGGTCTACCTTTTTGACAAACACCTGGCTAACCTGTCCAGTTATCAATCTCACTGGCTTTAGTCCTTTACGCAGGTTTGCCAGAGGGTCACTATTCATACACACAACTTTTTGCTCTAGTGGTGTGGTCTACCTTTTTGACAAACACCTGGCTAACCTGTCCAGTTATCAATCTCACTGGCTTTAGTCCTTTACGCAGGTTTGCCAGAGGGTCACTATTCATACACAACTTTTATGTTCTTTATATATGAATAGTGACCCTCTGGCAAACCTGTGTAAAGGACTATATGTGGCTTTAGTCCTTTACGCAGGTTTGCCAGAGGGTCACTATTCATAAATAAAAGACATTAATCGGTTTCATCTTTGTTTCTTGAGTTGATTTGCCAATACATGATTAATGAATAATAATAATATTATTATTATTTATTTTAAACAAATTTCTGCCATAAGTTCTCATATTCAAATATAAAAAAAAGGAATCTCTGCCTATGAAGTTATGTTTATCGTTTGTGATTTATTAGCAGAGTAAAATATATTTGAAAACAAAACCCCACAAAAATAGTTGTTGTTTTTTTCTCCGTTTTTTATATAGCACTATGGTATTCGTTGGAAAGATAATAAAACGCTCGTTAATTTGGTGTAATTTTTTTCTTTAAAAAAATCTCGTATATAAAAGATATTAACGTTTAAAAGTTATGGAAGGAAACATTAGAGAGAAAATTTAATTTTGTTTTTAAATTCTTATCTTTTCCTAAAATAATCTATAATATATATAGATTTATTAAAAAAACTATATAGATTTATTAAAAAAACTCAAAATTTAAAAAATTCTACATGATGCCACGTGACACATTTAAAGAGGGGTTGAGGCCTCTATTGAATGCCACATCATCAAAGTTCAATTCTTTTATTATAAGTTATAGATAGATTATAGATAAACTAAACTAAATAGGCTATTCATAAAAAAAACTGTAATACAATTTGGGTCGGGTCGGGTCATGTCACCTAACAAAAAGTAGGTCAATCGTTAACTCTTGCTCTTTACTTTGAAGACTTTTAGAACAATATGTTTGTGGTACCTAAATTTCTCGAGTAATCATTTGAGCTATTGACGACTCTTTAGTTTGATCAATGGGGCGACTCTTCAGTAACGGCATAAAATCCTTATTAAGCTTTAAAAGATCAACACTAAATTTATGGTAAACTAATTTGTTAAAGAGATATTTTGATTATATATAGTTAAAAGGGGTATCATTAGAAATGATTTTTGTTAAAAGTTTAGAATCTATTTTGGATCATATGGCCTTTTGTAACCTATTTACATCATTATTTTGGTTATTTTACATAACAATTCAGAAATAATTCAAGTTGGTGAGTGTACCTTCATAGTTGCTCACTTGCCCAAATTGCACAATAATGAAAACAAATTTATCTCTATCTTTGTCATTCATAAAAGTCTCCATTTGAATTGCTTTGTCTTCCCACAAACTTGCTTCAGGATTCATACCATTTTATGTGTCTCTGCACTAAAAAACCAATAATGGAACCCATTATGATTTTTTAATTTTTGAATTTTTTTAATAAATCTATATATATTATAACTATTTTAGGAAAAGATAAGAATTTAAAAACAAAATTAAATTTTCTCTTTAATGTTTTATCCCATAACTTTTAAACGTTAATATCATTTATATACGAGATTTTTTAAAGAAAAAAATTACACCAAATTAACGAGCGTTTTATTATATTTCCAACGAGTACCATAGTGCTATATAAAAACGGAGAAAAAAAACAACTATTTTTGTGGGGTTTTGTTTTCAAATATATTTTACTCTACTAATAAATCACAAACGATAAACATAACTTCATAGGCAGAGATTCCTTTTTTTTATATTTGAATATGATAACTTATGGCAGAAATTTGTTTAAAATAAATAATAATAATAATAATAATATTCATTAATCATGTATTGGCAAATCATTAATTATGTTGTCATATATAAAAAAATAACCCTGCTATAAGGTGACACCATGTGTTGCAATGTTGCGCGATTCTTTCTCGTAGCTTCTCTTGATGAAGTATACATATCCATCTTTAGAAGAGTAAAATTCCAATGATAGCATGACGATTGGGCTAAATTTCAACATTGTATATAAGAACCTGGTTTAAAAGAAAAAACATGATTAATGAATAACCTGAACACTTTGTGTTTTTTTTCCTGTATGAACGAAACCCCATAAAAATAGTCGTTTTTTTCTCCGTTTTTTATATAGCACTATGGTACTTGTTGGAAAGATAATAAAACGCTCGTTAATTTGGTGTAATTTTTTTCTTTAAAAAATCTCGTATATAAAAGATATTAATGTTTAAAAATGATGGGAGGAAACATTAGAGAGAAAAATCTAAATTTGTTTTTAAATTCTTAAAGAGATTAGGGTCAGATAAGTGTAGGAGAATTGATAAAAACAAAATAAAAAAATAAATTAAAAACTCTCACCTTAACGTGCCACGTGGCACATGCAAAGGAGGGTAGTGCCTAGCTTTGGCCAAAGCTAGGCGCTTGACTGGTTTGATTAGACCACAAGCTCCTCGCTTTGACCAAAGCGAGGCGCTTTGGCCTTTTTTTTTTTTAAACTTGAATTTCTTTTAATTCTTTAAAATTATCTGTTAATCACCAAAAAATAATTTTAATTCATTTTTGCTTCTTTTAAGTTGTTTCCAAGCCAAGAAAATTATATCTCTCCGTTTCGCTTCGTTTATTGCTCGTTTTGGTTTTCCAGTAAAAACATCCAGCTTTGTACAACTTTGATGAATCATTGTAAGTGGTCCTCCGACTATACATTCGATACCCATATTTTTTCAGAACATAATTTTTGCATGTTTAATTGATATGTTTGACTTCTGGACTATATTATAATTGATCGTTGGTGGTTTTCATAGCACCTTGTACATATACCGATAACAACTAAGGGGCTGTTTGGTAGCCTCTTAATGAGGCTCTTAACCATTCAGTGCTGAATGATTCAGCATTCAGCGCGTTTGTTTCAGCCTCTGAATGGAATGGTTAAGTCTGAATCATTAAGACTTGAGATGTTGCTGAACCATTAAGCACTGAATCATTAAGCACTGAACTAGGCTGAACCTTAATGAAACTCTTATACTAATGTGGGACAAGAAAACTAACCATTAAGAGATCCAACTTAATGATTCAGCACTTAACCATTCAGACCTCTTAACCATTCAGAGCTCCTAATGATTCAGCACTTAATCAACCAAACAGCCCCTAACTCAGATCGACTCTCACACTTATGCGTAGATCAAGGAGATTGATGAAGATATCTCTCCGATAACAACTGACTTTTACTTATGGAATCTTTGTACGAAAATCGAAACCATCTCATTCCATGTTCTCCATATCCATACCTTGTTCCAACCACTAATACCAGATTGATGATACTCAATTTCGGTTGATTGTTGAAAATAGAGAGAGATTTAGTTGAAAGTGGATACAAAATGAAACTACATGAACATTTATAACCTTTCTGTACCTGTGGCCAAAAGAACTAGGCTTCAAACACAACTTTTTTCTCAACGTAAATATTATTGTAATATAACATTCATTGACTAGACAATAAAATCATCTTCTTGTAATTACTTTTCAAGTTTCTTAGAATCATTGAAGACAACTTTTCAGTTGTTATCCGAGAGATAGCGGTCAACGATGAAGACAACCTGATAGTGGATACCATGGATCAGAGAGATTTAAGCTAATCAAACTCATATCTCAAGGCGGTGCAAGTTATGTTGTAGCATCTTTGATCATCTTCTTGTAGTTACTTTCAAGTTTCTTAGAATCATTGAAGACAACTTTTCAGTTGTTATCCGAGAGATAGCGGTCAACGATGAAGACAACCTGATAGTGGATACCATGGATCAGAGAGATTTAAGCTAATCAAACTCATATCTCAAGCCGGTGCAAGTTATGTTGTAGCATCTTTGATCATCTTCTTGTAATTACTTTCAAGTTTCTTTATAATCATTGAAGACAACTTTTCAGTTGTTATCCGAGAGATAGCGGTCAACGATGAAGACAACCTGATAGTGGATACCATGGATCAGAGAGATTTAAGCTAATCAAACTCATATCTCAAGCCGGTGCAAGTTATGTTGTAGCATCTTTGATCATCTTCTTGTAATTACTTTCAAGTTTCTTAGAATCATTGAAGACAACTTTTTCAGTTGTTATCCGAGAGATAGCGGTCAACGATGAAGACAACCTGAAAGTGGATACCATGGATCAGTGAGATTTAAGCTAATCAAACTCATATCTCAAGCCGGTGCAACACACACCTTCAACCCATTCCTTGTAAACCCAGGGGAAAAATGGCTATATTAAAAAACTTCAAGATTATTGTTTTGTTTTGTGGATCAGACGAGGACTTGCCTGTGTCTTGGAAACACAAGGATGACACACGAAGCTTTAGACTCCAAGCGGATCCCTTACTTGCCGCATTTAATGAAATTTAACGCGCATACCCCATTCGGAGTCTGATTGCACCGAATCCAGTCTTCAAGGTGGACTTAAGCACCTGAAAGGGAAGTTGAAATTTTGAATGATGTTCGTCGACTGCACCTTGACATGCCGCATTTAATGAAATTTAACGCGAATACCGCATTCGGAGTCTGATTGCACCGAATCCAGTCTTCAAGGTGGACTTAAGCACCTGAACGGGAAGTTGAAATTTTGAATGATGTTCGTCGACTGCACCGAATCTAGTCTTGAAGGTACCATGGATCAGAGAGATTTAAGCTAATTAAAAAACAATTGGAAACACAAAGATGGAAAAACCCACTAAAAAGCCTAAAATTTCGGACCCTAACACACACAAGACGAATGTTGCAACATGAGTTCGACCAAGATGACACACGAAGCTTTAGACTCCAAGCGGATCCCTTGATTTGGGTGGAACAAGGTATCATCAATCTGGTATTAAGCACCTGAACGGGAAGTTGAAATTTTGAAGTTGGTTGATGATGTCAAGTTTAAGTCATTGACAATGATTAGGGTTATTACTTTGTTTTTTAAATTTTTTTAACTTTTTATAATTATTAAATTAAAAAAAATAAAAAAACCAACTCAAAATATCAAAACAACTACCAAAATAAATTACCCCCTCGAAGCGCCTCGCTTAGGCCTAAGCGAGGCGCTTCGAATTTAAAATTCAACTTTTTCTGATCCTCGTACTGACCGTCTCGAATTTAGATCAAAGCGCCTCGCTTAGGCCTAAGCGAGACGCTTTGAGGGGGTGAAAATAGAAGGTGGGGGTTTAAATAATATCACCCTTTTAGAAAGGGAGTGTAAAAAGGTAAAAGAGAGGAGTTCATTTAGCTTACCCCTTCCAATTTTATACTAGTACTGCTATGAAATCCAGTGACACATTGACACACTAAACTATTAACTTAATGATGGCTATTATATTCTTCTTTCTATAACGAACTGTTAGAAAAATACATTGTCACTCTGCATCAGCTTTTGTTTTAGATTGGAGAGTACATTATATGGAACCTGGTCAGGTATTGCTTTTCGCTAAGAATATGTGTTACCGGGTAACGCCTTGGCCATGTCACCACCGGGTGGGTGTTAACCATTGCCTCTAGGGGCGTTACCTGACTGTTAAGTGTATGTGTGTGTGTGGGGGGGGGGGGGTTAGCTGACTAATTGGTGTGAAAGGTGTGTGAATGCGCGCTCAACTCCAGTGGTAAAATTAGTGTTTCATTAAAAACTATTTTTTAACCATATTTACATATAATTTCATTTATAATATCCCATTTCTACCCCATACCTTTTAAACTTCCAGTTTCTTTCTTTCATCTTCTATTGTCACACCCTCAAATTTTCACATGCAGAGTTCTACCGCGAGGCGTGTGATATACCAGGATCCAAGTCAACGGTCACAATAAACAACACTATATGAAACATATGTAAATTCAAAACACAAGTTTAAACCATTTGACATAACAGCGGAAGCATTGTTTTACGAAATGAACCCAAAAGTATCCAAACTTGTTCGACAATCAAAACCATGAAACCTAAACTAGACGCCGTGCAGACGCGTGCGCCTAAGCCCTGAGATGCTACCTTAGCGACCTGAGAAAACATGCCTAAAATACGTCAGCACATAATGCTGGTGAGTTCACAGGTTTAAGTTTACAATTAGTTTCCATGCGTTGAGAGTTTGATCACAAAATACCATGTCATGAGATGCGTTAAATAAACTAATAAGCGTTTCGTACTACTACCACGACTGTGATGCTGAAACCATTACTGACAGCATTTCTTGTGTTGCTGCCCGTGTTTGAGTTGCTAGTGTTACCAAAGTATAGAGACAATATGCACCCGCCCGGCTCCAAGCCGACGGGTGGGGTTTGTCAGGCCCAATAGATCTATCCACATTTCCCCGTTGTGCCCAGCACATTCATGGTTTCCCCCAGGGACTTCCGTGTTTCATCGTGTAGTAATCAAAAGTTTTGCGTATCAAAAGTGTTGTGTTTCGAAAGAGTTGCGTGTTCTTAAGAGTTGCATTTCCAAAAGAGTTGCGCGTTTATAAAAGTTACATTCCAAAAGAGTTGCGTGTTCATAACGAGTGTTGCGTTTCCAAAAGAGTTACATGTTTATATAAAAGCGTAGAGTTTGTTAAATTGTGTGGCATGTTTCTCCCCCGAAAGAAAGACATATAAAAGAGGGGCCGTGAACTCACCTTAGGTTGCGTTACTTGTAAGTGCTCAAAACCAGTAAGCTATGTTAGTCCCGTATAGTGGCGAACTAACGTATGACAGATATAAGTACTTAGACTAATAACCCGTAGGTTAACTAGTCCCTGTATGTCCAGACCATAACCAAGTTGATTTGAAAACGTGTTAACTGTTTAACCGACCACACCGAGACAAGACTCGACATCCCATTGGTGACCCGACGCCCCACGTGTTAACCCCATACAACGTATCATACAATATATGCAAACAACACTTAACACGTGTAAGAGTTCACCGAGTCTAGCATATAGTTCGAATAACGCATAAATAAGTCTGAGCACGTGTTACCAAGTTACTAGGCATGTCATGGGGTTCCTAGCATGTTCCTAGGTGTCAAATCGGGTCTCGGAATGTCAAAATACACTTACAGCAGCAGTACATGCGATTAGGAAAAGTCAACTAGCAATTAGGAAAAGTCAACTAGCAATTAGGAGGGGTAATCGCCTATAGTATAGGCATTTAGGCTCTAATCGCCTATAGCTATAGGCGACTAGGCCTATTCTAGTACCTTATAGGCGATTAGGCCTATACCACATGCATTTCAGGATCTAACTAGTGATTAGGATTGTAATCACCTTCAGTATAGGCGATTAGGCCCCTAATCGCCTTCACTATAGGTGATTAGGCTCCTAATCACCTTCAGCATAGGCGATTAGGCTCCTAATCACCTTCAGCATAGGCGATTAGGATTCCTAATCGCCCCTTGCAGTTCTGTTCCGATTTTTCGCGTGTTTAACCCTCCAAATCAGATCCGAAACGTGTGAAAACACCAAATATCAAACCCAAAACATTAATAAACCTATTCCAAGCAAAACCCCTAAATTATCATCATTCTAACAGCCCCGAATGCGAGCGTTTTCCCAAAATAGCATACTTATTATGTAAACATCACATCAACATGCAAAACTTACCCTAAATAGCAAATATCCAGATTTCATCACGTAACAACGTTGTTTGATAATATCCTACAGTTCTAGCATCATCCTAAAGCAAACCCTAATCTTAAACAATCAACAAAACGCATCATAATATCATAGATTCCACATAATCCTTCAAACGGGTCTAAACATCTATTATTAACAATACACAACTATAACCATCCAAACTCCTAGGTTAACATCATAATAACTCATATAAGCTAGAAACATATCAATAACACAAGAACACTCATATTTCAATAAAAAAAAATCCTACCTTTATATGAATATAACACATATAACATGCATAGAGGTTTGGGTTTGTTTAGAAACTGTTTTTAATAGGTTTTCAAAGACACAATAGTTTAGAAATCAGGTCTGGACTTTTAGGGAGCAAAACAATAACAAACAAAGGTTTGGGGATGAAGAACACACCTTAGATTTGTAAGGAAATGAGGTGTAAGGCTTGGAAAGGTGGGTTTTGATGCAAAAACGTGTTCCAGAGGGTGTTTGTGGGTTGGGAGAGGTTATGGGATGGCTAGGGTTGCACAAATGGTGTTTTACAAGTCAAGGGTGGTATTTATAGGCGTTTCTAGTCGTTTAACACACGTCAGGCGATTATGCAGCAGTATAGGCGATTAGGGCTCCTAATCGCCTATAGCTATTGGCAATTAGGCTCTAATCGCCTTCACAATAGGCGATTAGAGTGCTAATCGCCTTCAGAATCCTCCTAATCGCCTTCAGCATAGGCAATTACACCAATCACCCCCTATCAGCATGCAATTACGCGTAATCACCTCCTATCAGCATGCAATTACGCGTAATCACCTATAATATCATGCAATTACGCGTAATCACCTATAATATCATGCAATTACGCGTAATCACCTATAATGTCATGCAATTACGCGTAATCACCATCTTAACACATATAAACACGTATTCACATACCGACAAATCACATAATGATTATAAACACATAATTCATGAAAACAAACACGTTCACATTCGTTCACCAATTCCCGGGACTCGAGACCTGCGTGTGTGTGTTAAAACCCCAATGATCCTCCGAATCATTGATCCCTGGACAATTACTTAACGCGACTTGACTCAACTGACTTTGTTACATATGATGTATGCGTGACTCGCTAAGGTAGACTTACCGGATTTTTTTAAAAGTTACTAACCGGAGTTTGTCGGGTGTCACATCATCCCCACGTTAAAAGAATTTTCGTCCCGAAAATTTCCCGAAGTCAAAGAGAATGAAGCGATAAAAAGAAAAATTTTCCCGGTCGTCACATCATCCCCATGTTAAAAGGAATCTCGTCCCGAGATTCATTCGGTTTCAACAGAAAAGAGTGCCGACTTCTACGTGTACCCAAGCAATGTTTCCCAAAATGCAACGAAATGAAAGTTGTGAACGAAAAGTGATAATAACAGCCGGGAAACCACTTTCCCACGGTGAATACAAGACAAAAGACTCCTCCTGATCGAAGGCCTAATGGAGACTACTGTGATCGGTATAAATGACCCACCGGTACCGCCCTAGTAGCATCTCCAAAGGACCCACATCAACCCAATGAACACGAAATGATGACCAATCCAATATCAAAACGCTCAATGGATATGAAATGCATAACGATTTAGATAAGGATAAAACCAAAATATAACAAAAGATAGGAAAGAAAAACACACCGGTAACAGTGTCTGGATCCTCACAGGTCTCCCCCGAGCCCAAGACGATCGCACGAGCATTCCGATCGCCACCTCCGTTGTCTCTGTCACCACCAGCTGCCTCAACACCACTCTGAATCCGCTTTGGTCAATCCTTCTTAAGATGCTCCAAATGACCACAAAGAAAACACCCTCGCTCACTCAAGGGGGTAGGAGCATCATCATTCTGCTTTAGCTTATGGCAGTCACGCTTGAAATGCCCCGATTGACCACAATGAAAACACCCCTGAATTTTCCGAGGAGTAGGAGCAGCAATCACCGCCTGAGTTTGTTTCGATCGGGAGTTAACCCTGCAGTCCTTAGCCACATGACCTATTCGCTTACCACGCTTGCCACGGAATTCTTCACAACTACCATAGTGATGGAACCCACAGCGATTGCACTCCGGTAGTTTCCCGGTATACCTATTTTCGTTGTTCTTGCACTGCTTCAGCTGAGGGTTGGACCGACAATTCTTGGCAAGATGACCATTACGATGACATTGGCTACAACAAAACGTATCGCAACTCCCCACATGATGGTATCCACACATGATGCACTCCGGGCGCTTTCCGACATATCCTCTTTGCTTCTGACCAAACGATGACCCTGAAGCTTCAAGCTTCACTTTTTGATGATGCACTTCGGCTGTTGCCACCTCCTCCTCGACGCTCTCTCGTCTCCTTTTGTTGTTTTCAGTCCCTCCAAAGATGCGGGGCTCATACTCCATGAACACCTTAAAAGTACACACCTGCTGGCCCAGAGGAGGTGGTGGTGGAGGACAAACGACATTCCCACCGACGCCTTGCTGAGCGGCCTGTTGAGCAGTAAGAGCAGCAGTCACTTGTTGCTGGATTAAATTCTTCAGCTCTTCTGGGGTTATGTTGATGCTTTCACGACTCCCGCCAATACTTTCTTCACCACGACTTCCAGACATCTTCTGCCGAAACAAGAACAATATACTCAGACCCATCACCAATGCTAAACCAAGAGGATAAGAAAGAGTCAAGGATTGGGTTCAAACGTGACTGTTAATCCCCACACGAGGTCCACCAAGTCTTCCATGCATTTCAATTTATGATTTCGTGTGCACCCGAAATGATAAATTGCTCTACATGGTCCTCTAGGCGTGCCCCGAGCTCGAACCTCAAGTCACCCGACACCCACAACTTAGAAAGAAACGGTCAACCCAAAAGATCAATAAACTAGTTCCCTCGGCTTCAAACCCGAAGGAGAGGATGAAATAAAACTAGAAATGACGAGATTGAGTTGCCGGAAGTATAGACTCCTCCCCCTGTTAACCCGCTTCATTCGATGGGGCGAGGTCGTGCAAAAATAAAAACAAAGGTGTCGTTGGCGGGTCATCTTCATCCAAACAACTTGCTTTAAAACATCCCTCCGTAACGTGTGGTTTGACGATAACTCGTTATGACATAAAAGCAAAATTTGCCCTAATTAATTATAAAAATTTAAAAAAAGAAACAAATTTTATCTGATTTTTTTATAAGTATTGAATCTTTTACTCCCTCCGTCCCAATTTAAAGGGGAATTGGAATTAAATAATCTCAACTTTGTTGGGTTGGAAGGCAATAATCCCAACTTGAAAACTGGAATCTAACAGGTCCAACTTGTATTGGTTTTTATTTCACTGGACCAAAACTATCTGGGTTTAACCCAATTAGTTTTCTGTCTACGTGGCATGCCATAAAGTGCAAATGGGTCCATAGAATGCATAAAATGGCATGTCGCGTAGGCAGAAAACTAACTGGGTTAAACCCAGTTAGATTTGGTCCAGTGCAATAAAAACCAAGACAAGTTAGGCCTGTTAGATTTCAGTTTTCAAGTTGGGATTATTGTCTTCCAACCTGACAAAGTTGAGATTATTTAATTCCAATTCCCCCAATTTAAATGTCCTACTTTCCTTTTTTGTTTGTCCCAAATTAAATGTCACTTTTCAAAAATAGAAAATAAAATTTCCAGTTTTGCCCATAAAAGACAAAACACAATCACCACTTTTAAGGATATTATTGTCATTTTACCACATACAAACAAAATATTTTCTTAAAATGTGTGTTTTTTGAACTAGGACATTTAAATTGGGACGGATGGAGTATTAATTATTCATCAAATAATTGATTAATCATTATATAAGGAGTTTCAGAAGTTGTCAGTAAATACATTAACCAATTGATTGGACATTTGTTTACTGGGCCAGAAACAAATTCAATAGGCCTTCAACGTAGATATGTATAATACCCGGATTCTGCCCAAACCGAGATCCAGTTTAAAAACTAGGCCCAGTCTTCTTTTAGTGTTGTTACTGTTGGTGATGTGTTTAAAAACTTGCCTGGACGGGTTTGGTTTGAAATATGTTGGCCCAAATCTGATTTTCAATAAATAAAAAAAATGAGGTTATCTTTGTGGGTGGGTATAAATTAAATAAAGAGAAAAGTAGGTAATGAGGTGGAGGTTGAACTCGTTTATGGTCATAGGTAAAAAATGAATTTGAAATGGTTGTGGTTTAGAATATTGTATCATGATGATGATAATATGACGGTAGGTATGACAGTTTGGAATTCCATACCACCCTCACCATTGAGGGTGCTAGCAGTGGCGGATATAGGCCACAAAATCAGTAGTAACGTTTTTTATTTTTTTATTTTAGTAGCAACGTTTTCCAAATTTCGTAAAAAAAACAAATTTTCCACTAATTTTCCACTACGCGCGCGAAGTTGAGCCGCAACGTCCGCAACCGCTGCTTCTTCCCTATGTACGCGCCTCACCCCTGGGTGCTAGTGAGCTAGCCCACCTTGAAATTATTTTACTTTATAGTTATTATAGTATCCTAAACATTAAATACATATTTAAAGAAAATAATTTTGCAAAACCATCATACAAATTTATATATTATCCACAAAAATAACAGATTAGTATCCCATGCACGTACATATATTATTTCATCTTAATCAAGCTAGACCGTGTAAGAACTCCATAACCACCATACTCTTTGCCGATCCTAACTCCTTGTGCCTCTGCAAACCGCAAGCTAGGATGAAACGGGCTACACAACCCATACCCGAATCCAAACCCGAACCCATAGGGCTCCGTTTCTTTAGCTTCCATCTCAGCCACTACCCTATAAAAAAAGATCCACTTCACATGGAAGCACTATCGGGCCGGGTGTATTATACCCATATTCGGTTTCAGTATCTTGTAGAAGCATCCGAAACAACGGATGATTCGCATACTTAGTCTTGACTGCGAACCATTGCTTCTCTGGTCCAACGTACACAGGAAAAAACCCTTCCGGTGCTACCTTTTTCTTGGCTGAACAGGGAGAAGATCGATAGCGATCCCATGTTCGGGTTAGAAATTTTTTCTTACCCGAGCTACCCTTCATCGGCGAATGCATGATATGTATATGTGATTATATATATATGGTGCTTGAGGATATTAATGGAATGGATGTTTTAGGGTTCTGTGATTTAAGGAGAATGTGTTCTTGGGTGGGTTATTTGCTTAGTTTGTTCGTGTTTTAAGGGATCATGTTGCCAAATAATGGTTTGAACTTGGACAGATTAGTGTGTGGTTGAAGAAAAGTGGTTTGTGTGTTTTGTTTGTGAAGTTTTTGAAGATTAACTCGATCTAGGTATATAATATATAGTTTTCTCTTATTCCTTTCTTCCATGCTAGCATATAGTTATATGTTAGAAAATTTTAAATACAAAGGTTTTTTAACGTGAAAAGAATACGAAGAAAGGAGACGACGACACGTGTGGTTTGACCGTTTTATTGGGAAGGGTAATTTAGTCGTTTTTCTTTAACGCGCGTTGTTCTGATTTAAAAGTGATTGTGATATAAGGGTTGGGTTATTCTACAAAGGCTACAAAAATTGAGAAGGGTGAGAAGCCACTAGAAAATGACATGTGTTCAAAAGATTAAACAAGTGGGAGGGTAATTTTGTAAAAAATATGCACATGCAAGTCACATGTCATTTCCACCTTCATTTTTAAATGTCCGTAACTTTTTTATACGTCATCTTTTTAAAAAAAAAAAATTATACCATAAAATTGAGCGTCTTTTTATCTTTAATATGAGTACCATATTGTTATACTTTTGAAAAAAAAATTCAAAACTCACTTGCGTAAGACACAATGAGCACCAATTAAATATAGGGTATAAAACATAATCAAGAGTCTAGTAAAACACAATGGACGACATACTAAAGACACAATGAATAGAAGACTAAAACACAATGAATACTTTTGAAAAAAAAAAATTTGAAAACCCAGTTGCGTAAGACACAATGGATGACATACTAAAGACACAATGAACATAAGACTAAAACACAATGAATACTTTTGAAAATAAAGTCAAAAACACAATTGAGTAAAACACAATAGACGACATAATAAGGACACAATGAACATAATATTAAAACGCAATGAATACTTTTGAAAAAAAAGTTGGAAACCCAGTTACGTAAGACACAATGGAGATAACGTAAAACACAATGAGTACCAATTAAATATGCAATGAACAATAGGGTATAAAACACAATGAACAGTCTAATAAAACACAATGGACGACATATTAAAGACACAATGAACAGAAGACTAAAACACAATGAATAATAGACTTAAACACAATGAACAACATAATAAAACACAATGTACACCTAAATACAAAACTCATTTGTGTAAAACACAATGAAAAGTATACTAAAAACACAATAGACAAAGTAAAATAATGTGTAGACTAAAAAAACATAAATAACATATTTATAAAGCACACGCGCATCCTATAACACAATGAACGAGCAGAAGACACAACAGAGAAGAAAACCCATTCAACACGATTTTTTTTTCAATTTTAATGTATCAATGTGGTACTCATATTAAAAATAAAAAAGCGCTCGTTAATATGGTGAAATTTTTTTGAAAAAAAATTATTGTATGAAAAAGTTATAGACGTTTTAAAAAGATGGGGGAAATGACATGTGCATTGCATGTGGAGAGAGAAAGTCAACAAATGTGGTTTTCCTTTTATGCCCTTCATCTAATTTATTATTTATTTTTTTCAAACAAACTAATCTCAACCCTTCAAATATATGATCAATGGATCAGAATCCTTCTCACCCTTCCTAGAAAAACTGTCTTGTGTATTTGATCCTAACCCTGTGATATAATACTAAAACCAAATGCATTGTATAAAATAAAAAGTTGTGGCGTTGTTCCATTTACAACTACAACCGTCATGCCGTCCATTGTTCCGGTACTATTGATATTAGAGCTGCAAATGTTACGTGCCTGCTGAACCAAAAGGAGAACCCAGAATCAAAAGTAGGGCTGGCAAATCATGTATACCTGACCTGTTAAAGACACGAACATGTTAAGACACGATACACGAAACCTGACTACCTGTACACGACACGAAAATTTTTCGTGTCTATTTTTTCATACACGAACCTGTTAATTTTTTTAACAGGTATACACGAAAAGTACCTGTTAATACCTGTTTATGACCATTATACTAATCAAATGTTTACGAACCTATTTAGTGAGACAAAATTTCCAAAAGTTCACCAAAGACCTAGATAATACCTGTTTGCGTACCTGTTAATACCTGTTTGTGTACCTGTTAATACATGTTTGCATACCTGTTTGCGAACATTATACTTAGGGCTAGCAAATCATGTATATTTTACCTGTTTATACACGAACCTGTTAAGACACGATACATGAAACCTGGCTACCTATACACGACACGAAAATTAACAGGTAAATTCGTGTCTACCTGTTTAGGACACGAAACCTGTTAAAGCCATACCTGTACCTGTTAAAATCATTCAGGTTCGTGTCAGGTAATCGTGTTCGTATACAAAATTGCCGGCTCTAATCAAAAGGAGAACCCAATCATGCATGATTGACTCCAAGACAATAGCTTCCTTTCTTAGAATGGTGGGACCTTTTTAATGCTTTTTGTAAATGTGCTAGAATAAAGAAATCATTAGGATTGTTACATGTCATATCCACGTAATTATAGGATCTAAATTGATTTGTCTTTTCCCTTGTATCTCCATATAAGGAGGATCATTGTGTTCGAAGTTTTTCATGCAAGTAATATTATTCTTACTTTCACTCTCAATTTCTTTGTGGGCTCCCCTATGTTATTCTAACAACACTTAAACCAATCGACCCACATCAACAATATTAAGTAAAATGGAGAATAACATAAGTGGCTCACCTCTAGCCACAACTTTATCCTCTCATATTACTCCATGTCAGTGCCTACTTGCCACCTTGATAAAGTTGTTGGTCGTTCACTTGATCCAGTTGTGGCTAGAGGTGAGCAGTGGTTTTATCCAGTATTCAAGTATAATACTCGGCCCAAAGTGATCACCTCGGGCTAAAGTAGTGTCGCATCAAATTTTCGTTTGTTCCCTCTCTATCACGAACAAACGGTGGTTGTCTCGTTAGCGTGGGTTGCCTTCGCCTTCGAGATCGGGCCATCAAGTAATCAATCGTTATCCTTCCCACTTCCATAAACAAATCGTCTTCATTGATTGTGATCCTATTGGTCGACAATACTTTATCCTCTTATATTACAATACTATCACGCTAACGAGACAACAGAGTGACACTACTTCAAGGACTCAAAGGCTGCTACTTTACTTTATTAATCCGAGAACTAAATACATCAAATGAAGGAGAAAGTATAAATAGGCAACTAGAGATTCGGTCAAGCTAACGGAAACCCTAGACTTATTCAAATAATAAACGTAAGCTTAGGTTTGAATCACATTTTATCACCCCTCTTGATTCAAACTCTCGAACACCAATTTGAAAACGGAAATACACGAACTTTCCCTTCGGCAAAGCATTTGTAAGAATGTTAGACACATGCACTCATTAGTGTTGCATTACTATAGCACAACTTGTTCTTGACCCACCATTTCTATGATAAAGTGATACTTGAGCGCTATGTGTTTTGTTGTATTATGCATGACTGGATTTTTTGACAAGTTTATGGTTGATTTACTATCACAAAGTGTTGGAAATAAGTGTTCAATTATGTATTAGTGAGAAAGTTTACGGTAAAAAGAACCTTAACCTAAAAAGCATAAGAAAGATTTTGGGCTTTTGATCTAAATGAATCAATGGATATGATTAAAATGGTGAATATATACGTTTGATTTTCCAAAAGAGAAGGGGAAGGGCAAAATAGGTATAACAGACATTGTTGAGTTCCACCCCTAATTTTTAAACGTCCATAACTTTTTCATACGACATCATTTTTAAAAAAAAAAATACACCATAAAAACAAGTTTTTTATCCTCTTTCATTTGCACACCCTATTGCTATACTTTTAAAAAAAATAAGAGTTAATTACCAAAACTGTCCCTGTGGTTTGGGCCAATATGCCACTCCAGTTTAAACTTTTAAAATTTGCTTGAACAGTCCCTGACTTTTGAAGAAATAGGCCAAAACAGTCCAAAGACTTAATCCAGTTAACTTTCTGTTGTTAAGTCAGGGGCAAATTGGTCAAGTCACCTCTATTAATAATTCTAAATGTATTTAACTATTTATAATTCTGAATCTTCTTCCCCGATTCTTTGACTCAAGAACCCTAACTCTAGACTTTGAAATTAACCCTGATATTATTTCTGTTTCACCAAGATAACTTAAGGGTTTTGATAAGTGGATGATTGGCAAGGTGTAAATGTAATTATTCAACCAGCTTAACCGTCTGTTAGTTAAGCGATCAAACTCAAGTTTACATAAACATTCTCAAGGAATTAGAAAACACAGTGTACTGATTTGAATGAAATTATCCCATCTTCTCTAATGCCCATAGAAATATAACTCAAGTCCAAAGGATAAAACCAAAATACTCCCAGGTTTCGAAAACTACAGAATTCAGATTGATTCTTAACAACAAGATTCGAACCAGATCATAACCAACAGCAGTCCATCACAACTCAGAATACACAGCAGCATTGAGATTCTCACTTCAACTAGATGAATCGCATCATTAGAAATTAAGGTCACAACAACACAAAACATCTCAATCAGTGTTTTCGTAATCAAGCAATGCAGAATCTGGGTATAAACGGCCAATGGAAAGTAAATGCAGAATGAACTATGAAGTACCAGCAATTACCAAAACAAATAGCGGCAGATTCACAAGCTATAAAAAGAGAAAGCTGGTGACCGGATGGTTTGGGTTTGATACAAAAAGGTTTTAGCTCGAAGATGTATATTTACGGATAATGATTGATGGTCGGAGGTGGGTTTCGGTTGTGAAGTCACTGAAGGAGACGAGTGTTTAGATGCATTATCGGGGAGGCTTGGAACCAATCACCGGTGATGATGGGTAACTGGGGAAGGTAACAGTTGATGATGGGTTGTGTTGCCGGTGATGATTGGGATAAGGTGACATTTGATGGTGACTAGTGGGGGTGAGAGTTGGGTGGTGGTTGGGTGCTGGTTATTGGTCGCCGGAGGAGACACGGCCGGAGAAGATGACCGGAGCCGGTCATCCTCCTCTCGAAACTCTCTTTCTATCTCCTTCTTCTTTCCCTCTCTTCTCTCCTTTTCTCTCTCTTACGATTTGTGTACAGAAAGTAGTGTAGGAACTTATGTGAGTGAGTGGGGGAAGAATGGACTTAGGGAAGAAGACAAATTTATAGGTGACTTGACCAATTTACCCCTGACTTAACAATAGAAACTTAAGTGGGTTAAGTTTTTGGACTGTTTTGGCCTATTTCTTCAAAAGTCAGGGACTGTTTAAGCAATTTTTAAAAGTTTGGACTAGAGTGGCATATTGGTCCAAACCACAGGGACGGTTTTGGTAATTAACTCTGAAAAAAATTGCTCAGTTGATAACTTGCGTTTTTTGCTTCAAACATGTTGTGTTTTTTGTTTTATTATTTTTAAAGTGTTAATGGGGCAAATAAGCGGAATAATAGTATAGTTGACACCAAATCATAAAGAAGGGATGGAGATCCTTTAGGAAAACAAAATTTGGACGGCGTTTTTGTGGATCAACTCTTTCAGCTTCACCATTTTCATCTTTTTTTCATCTCTTCCATGTCAGCTTCTTCTTCGACCTCAACCCCACCAGCTAGATCATCATCCTTCTAAATATCATCATTTTTATCAAGAAGTATATCATCCATCACCCTTGTTGTAATCCTTTTCCCCTTCAATTTTATCCACTTCGACAATTATGTTGTAGTCCTTATGGGCAACATCATTCCAATTATTTTTGTCTAAACTGATATTACATCATCACCTCTGGTGTTATCATCTGCTTAATTCTAAATATCAGTTGCTATGTTTTCGGCAAAAAAATCCACGTTCTTGGCAGACTTGTTTTTTCATCTTCTTCATTTATTTCTATTGGAGTTGCATCCTTTTTACAAACTGCAACCCATTTGTCACACCTCTCCATCAATGTTGGAATCCAAGAATATTTGTTCCTTATTACTTCAACCATTTCATTCATTTCTTGCTCAATTTCTTGGTATCTTTTAATATTTCTATCCACCAAGAACACCCATTCCTGAAATGAATGAAAGGAAAATGTTAAAAACAACACTCGCATGTTAAGTTTTTTAAACTTGCATTTATAGTTATGTACCAAAAAAAATCAAATGTAACTTGCGTTTTAATTTTTAATATTTGCGTTTTACCTCTCTGGATCTTTTTGTTTGATCCTCTTTTTCACCTTCCTTTCCCAAATCCATCTTATTCCATGGATTGTATTCCTCATTTTCATCATCAGAATATTCAAATTCCTCATTGCACTCATAATAACTTTTGCTTACTGGAGTTTTACCCCGCGGTATTGTATAATCGTCATTGAAGTTCACAAGTTCTTGCATATCCTGTGCCGGTATCATCAGCAATGCAACGACAACTTCATTCATACTACCCGGGCTAACTTCATGCACATCATGTTTTTCTGCAGCAGTTGCATTATCATTACCTACAAATGGAACCTTGTTGTGTACATATTCTTCCATTTCAGCCACTATTGATGATGTTATGTAACTAATGGCCGGTCCTTTTAATGCAGCCGGTCCTTTTAATGCAGCCTCTAATTTTTGGTGTTTGTGGAATTCATGTGTGTATAGGATCTGTGACATGCAACATAACATTAATTTTGTATTAAAATGTAATTGAATTTATAACTTAGATGTTTTTTTCAAAGTTTCTTACTGTTAGCAAAGCTATAGGACCATTATACAACTCCTTATACCCACTCCATTCAGATTTGGTCATTTTTAAACATTCAACCATGTATGTGCACCAATTCATATTTGCAATTTCGTCCTCATCATCAATCCTTTCCAAGAATCTTTAGTTTATTGTAGTTGACTTTGTTGTTTCTCCAAAAACTGTGTTCCAGAGCACCAAAAAAATTAGTTTAAACAAGCGACCACCGTTTCGATTGCCTTTTATCAGATCCGGGACATTTGTAACAGTTACTTTGCTCGTCGGGAAGTGATTCTTGAATTCATCAAATGTTTTAGCAGAGCCTTTCCTAGGTCTATTCTTCTCTTTGACTGATATTTTACCCATTGGGATGCCGAACAGCTCATGTACCGGTGCTCTTGCGCCGAAGATGAACGGGGCTAAGCGATCTTCCGAAGCTGTGGGATGTAAAAATACATCGGTAGGGGAGCGTTCCGCCTTAGAGTGAAGCACCCGCCCAAGCGGTAGTGGACGAAGCAAAAGCAAGAATGTCGGCTTGAGTAACACAAACATTGGTGAGAATCCAATGCCACGAAAACCTAAGGGTTCCTCTGCAAGGTTCGACCACGGATGGTGAGTCAGGCCGAAAGGCGTAGTCGATGGACAACAGATGAATATTCCTGTACTACCCCTTGTTGGTCCCGAGGGACGGAGGAGGCTAGGTTAGCCGAAAGATGGTTATCGATTCAAGGACGTAAGGTGACCCTGCTTTTTCAGGGTAAGAAGGGGTAGAAAAAATGCCTCGAGCCAATGTTCGAGTACCAGGCACTGAAATAACCCATGCCATACTCCCAGGAAAAGCTCGAACGGCCTTTAACAAAAGGGTACCTGTACCCGAAACCGACACAGGTGGGTAGGTAGAGAATACCTAGGGGCGCGAGACAACTCCCTCTAAGGAACTCGGCAAAATAGCCCCGTAACTTCGGGAGAACGGGTGCCTCCTCACAAAGCTGGGACAAAGGGTCGCAATCCCGCGAGGGTGAGCTAACTCCAAAACCCCGTCCTCAGTTCGAATGGCAGGCTGTAACTCGCCTGCATGAAGCCGGAATCGCTAGTAATCGCTGGTCAGCCATACGGCGGTGAATCCGTTCCCGGGCCTTGTACACACCGCCCGTCACACTATGGGAGTTGGCCATGCCCGAAGTCATTACCTTAACCGCAAGGAGGGGGATGCCGAAGGCACGGCTAGTTACTGGAGTGAAGTCATAACAAGGTAGCTGTACTGGAAGGTGCGGCTGGATCACCTCCTTTTCATCGATGCGTCTGTTATGTTAAGTTTATAATCACCCACATTCAGTTGGAATGCTTCCTAATCAAAGTTCATGAGCAACCAGTATCCCAAGCTTGTTGTAGTTGAATCATACTCAATAATCAAAACTGATTTAAAACCCATTCTTTTAATGTCTTCCTTCTATTCATCGGACAATATCTTGATTGTTGGCACAAAATCCGCAGGCGAGCATCTCATGCTTATCCTTCTGTGCATGTACTCAAAAAAATTGTTACTCTTATTCTTTTTATGAAGCGTTTTCTTTTTTTTTCATTTTTTTCCCTTTTTCTTTTTTGTATCAACATCTTCAGACGAAGATGAATCAATAACCACGTGCCTTTTTTTGTGTTGTTTTTTTTACTTCTTCTTTACCTCCACAACTATATCAAATGATGTTGAATCAATAACAATGCGCTTTTTTGTGTTGTTTTTTTGGCTTCTTCTTTACCTCCACGACTTCATCAGACGATGTTAATTCAACAACTTTTGTCCTTTTCCTCTTAACTTGTTTTTTCTTCATCAATGTACTTATAGGTTGCTCATACACATCAATTGGTACAAACGGAACAATAGCATACCTTGAAATATCTAGATTCTAACAGGAACATATAAAACGCAATTTATACATGATTCAAACGCAACTCTTAACATTACAAGACATTCAGTTGTATTTTTAGTACCAAAACACATGCTATAAATTCAAACACAAACAAACTCAAGTTCACTTCATACAAACGCAAGTTGTATATAATTGAAAAAAACACTTATGAACATATCATTTATGTTTTAACATGCTTACACATTACAATATATGTTCCTATATATACATTTTTTTTGTGCATGCACTGCATCATCATTAACAAAACATTTAACTTATATACCAAAAAGTATGCAAACAAGGCTTTTCACAACCCCTCGTTAAGCATTGCTAACACTTCTGATGGGGTGTACAACACATCACCATCTAGGTTGTCTTTCGCACCTTCTTGCGTTGTCATATCAACATCCGGCTGAGCTTGTTCTTCAATTTTATTATCGATTTCCACAACTGCTTCATTTTGTAAATCTCCTGTAAGTGCAAGATTCCCTACCAGAGTAGGGAGTATCTGCCCCTCCACAACTTCTTGCTATTGTTCAACATTCTCTTCCTTGTCATGGACTCTATGATTTCTATTTCTACGATATACCAAACCATAAAGTCTCTGAGGCTGCTGCACTTCGTTTATGTTATTAAATGCTTATAATCCTTCAACACCAATGGCTGGTGACAAAAGAATCATCCACAATTGCATTATTGTTTAATAAAAGTAAAGCATCAACAACATCAAGTTCATCTAGGTATTCCCTAAGGGATACATAACGTCTTGCCATTTAAAAAATAAAATTCAAATAAAACAAATAAACTATTCAAATGAAAACGCAAGTTGAAATGGAGTGACCTCTCACAAATGGCACCTGACTTATAAAGAAGTGTGATAGATAGACTATAGGTGTTTGATTACTGACAATAGTATATTTTATTTTAACTGACACAGCTGACTGACAGAAACGTCAGTAAATCATTTCAGTTTACTAATCATGACTTAAAGATATCTACAGTTTGACGGCTACTTAATTATTCCTTATAACAAATTCAAATGCAAGTACAAATAACATTACACGCAATTTGTTACTAAATTACCCCAAACAACTGTACACATTAAGACGCAATAAACACGTATTTGAAACCAAAATTACAAAATCAAAATACGAGCATACTTAAGCATAATTAGCAACTAATAATTGTCTAGCAAACCTGATTTTGAAGTTTTAGCATGCCGATCGTTGTTCTCCTTTGATCATCTTTCATATTCAATTCCTGTAAAGTACCATTGGCTTGTTAATTGGTTATTGCAACTACTAATTACACGCAATAACTTTCCAAATATTGTATATACATACCTGATTTTGACTTCGATGCCATTGTATTATGTAGATCGCTCTGTTTTTTTGTTTCGCACACTAAAAAAACCCTAATTGTGTGTTTGTTTTGTAGACAGTAGAGGGTTTTCGAAGCTTTCTTAGTTATTTTAGAAATTGGAATGTCAGTTGAATGATATTTGTAATTTGCCCGCTTTTATATTTTTCGTGCAATTACTAATATGCCCTTATTCATGTTTTCGACAACTTTAATGACGCGTGGTTTTTTACGATCGTGCCCTTAATTATACACTTTAATCGTCGGGTGAAATTACTTCTTATCCTTCTTACTCTAAACCCCTTTTTACATTAGCCTCACCTACAATAAAATATTAAACACATTCACATATTCCTTTCAAAAAAATTGCAAACAAAAATTAAGCAGTTCGTTTCAAAAGGCGATCATTGTTTTAAGTAATCTTATTACTTTTATTTTCTTTTTATTGTTGTATTTTTATTATCGAATTTGAAAGGTAGGAGAATTCATGCATTCTCTGCTTGATTTCATTCACTTTTTTATAATGATTTGATACAATCTCTATTTTAGGGGAGATTGCAACTACTTAGCGAAGATACAGGAACTATAATCATTCGTGATATACAACGCTATTACACCCCGTAGTCGAAACAAAAGGTGACCAGATGTTGAGACTAGATCTAAAATCTTCAAAGAGAACTCCGGGCAAGCCTTTGGTGAAAATGTTTGCAATCTAACATCACGATGGAACATGAAGGACACAACCTGACCGCTCTGGACTTGTTCTCGGACAAAATGGATATCAAGCTCAATGTGATGCACGCGTGCATTAATTTACACGTCATGAGCAGTGTTTTGCACATTTGGTGCAGGGGTGTTTTGGGAAAACTGATAAGTGTTGGTCTGAGGTCTTTGGTTTGGATAGGTGATCATAGGGGTACCATTTTGACTCCTACATTCCCTAGCAAAGTGACCCATTCTATGACACTTATAACACTTGATCTTTGATTTATCCAACCCCACTCTTGACCCACCATGTAAACCTGGGTACCTTCTGCCAGTTTTCTTATAGAAGTTATTGGTTCTAATACTGAGCAGGGCCAACTGATGCAAAATGTCCATTTCTTCTAAGTCAACAGGGTCAATGTATTGAAGGTCATTATACACAAAAGATGTGTTATCAGATGCCTGGATATCACCACTTGCTGCAAAAGCATAGCTGGGTGATGAGTAAAAATCAGTGTTAAAACCAGTGGTTATATCAACGTAATGATCATAACCCTGATCCTTACTACTTCCAGGTACCTCATCTTGACCCAAAAGTGCTGTATTCCCAAATACATAGTCATCAGACACTTTTCCAGAGTCCTGGAGCTTCCTTTTCTGGTTAAGCTCTCTCTCATAAGTCAAGAGCTTACCATGAAGCTGGGTCAGAGTCAGGTCCTTAAATCCGATAGAGTTTCTCATGACAATTGCTATAGTGTCCCATTTGTCCTGAAGTGATCTAAGAAACCTATGATTCAAAGTTGAATTAGGGTAAGTTAGACCCACCAGTTTTAGTTCACTAATTAGACAATTAAATCTCTCAAACTATTGTGTTAACGACTCTCCCTTCACATGACTAAACGTTTCATATTGTTGGTTAAGTATTTCACGGTTGTTTTCTATCACATCCTCAGTCCCACCAAACTGCTCTTTAAGAGCATCCCACAACTCTTTTGCACTATTGCAGTGCAACAGTCCAGCATAGATATCATTTGGTAGAGCCATGGCTACAATACTGAAAGCCTTAGCATCTAACTCAATTTTTTGAAAATCTTGCTCAGAGTAGTTTTCAACACTCTTAGGTACTTGGACCTGTACTCGGCACCATTGGAACATGAGGTCCAAAGACAACCGACTTCCAACACCCAATGTTTTGCTGTGCTAGCACATGACCCACCCGACGTTGCCAGATATTGTATTCAGATCTGACAAGCATCGGTGGCTTGTTGCTAGTGCCAATGTTATGTGGATCTTGATTAAGTCAAGCCATTCTCTGATTTTTTCGAAAACAAAATCTGTTTACTAACGGTTGAAACGAAAATAAACTATTACTCTGTTTCCAATCCGACAAACAAACGATATCAATAATTGTGAGCTGATCCGTTTATATTAAATTGATTGATTAGATCGAATTTAATTGACCAAGCTCTGATACCAATTGTTAGGATCTGAGTTTGATTGTTTTGATAGTTTAGACGAATAATGAAATTAATGAAGTGAGATATAAATGGAAAGTGCAGCGGAATGATAAACTATAAATCAAAACAAGAGAATAATTGTTTTTAATCGAAAGCTTTCATTAGATTGAAAGATTACAATTGTACAAGTACTCCCCCTCAGCCTGATCACTCAGAGAATGTTTGTCTAAGAGAATGACGAGAGTGATGAATAGAACAGTACAATCACTGTTCTATTTATAGACCAAACTAAACCTCTGATGATCACTGCTGACGTCACCTAAGACAGCGACCTCTAACTGAATAACAACATAAAACATCTGCTAACTACAACTACTGTTACATTGAAAACACTGCTAACATAAACTACTGTAAAGGAAAACTCTGATGGTCTTTATCATCTGTTGAATCCAAAGTGTTGTTGGTTCCAACAGACCTTTGTCTTCAGTACTTGATCAGCAGTTGTTTCTTCATCAGATCTTTGTCTATCAGTTGTTTGTTCAGCAGACCTTTAGCAGCAGCAGTTGTCTTTATCAGTTGTTTGATGTAGCAGTTGTTAGGGTCAACAGTCTTTTGGGGAAAGTATCTTGAATCAACTGTTTTATTCAAAGGATCAAATAAGATAGAATATTTTGGCTTTCTAATCATCTGTTCTTCTCCAGGTCAGCAGACCCAACAATCAGTAATGAAACGAGGCAATTAAATGAACGTGCAACTTATAACGGACACACACATCACGACCTTCAAGCGAATTTGGTTGAACGTATTTGGAGTCTTTCACGATACAACGAAGATGGGTAGGATAATGATTAAAATGTGTAATTCTTGTTTTATTTTATTTTTTTATGTATTTTCTTTAGTAGAATTGGTATTGCCTTTATTGTTTTATTTAATATAAAATTTTTTTAATTTAGTTGACTTGTTTAAAAACAAAAGGGTTTCACACTCCTCCACGCCCTCACCCCACCATCCTATGGGTTTTTGGGGCTTGAAGAGGAAATCCCTCTCTACTAAGGTGGTTGTCATATATCGCTCCACACCCTTTTCACCCATAACATGGTAGCCTAGAATTCTAGCAGACAAAAATGAGAAACACATGTGATGATGCGAAATGATATGGACTTATTATTAGGTTGTTATGTTCGGTTATTTATGATTATTTACATCTGCCTCCACTCCATTAAGTGTCATTTAAATCACCTGCCGTATTTGCATCATTATAATTTGGACCAATTTATTCTGTGGCAAAACAATCCAAATCAATGAAACTCAATATTAATAGCATCTTCAATTATTTACAAGCAATACTATTACTTGGGCCAAAAAACTTTGCAAATGTTGGTTTGTAATATCATAAGAGGGAACGGGGCATAAGCGGCTAGTGGGTTTGGGCTTGTAAAGCCGAGGGGCTACACGTTTCGCCCCCGGGCTCTTTTTTCGGCTTGAAAATTCGGCTTGGTGAAGCCGCTAGGTTTGTGTGTGAGGAACGGTCATATGACCTTTATAATAACCATTTCATCCAAAACATTTCATCATTCATTCTTTGACATCCAAACTATTTCTCACCATGGATAAGCAAAAAAAAACGTTGTTGGTTCAAGTAAGAAAACAACCAAACCTCGGGGTGGCGGTACAAGCTCACGAGGTGCGAATCGATGTGCTAGTGGTTCGTTACATCCGGAGTTTCAAGGTGATCTATATCGGCCTACACTACCCCAACCCAACCAATAAGGATATGTTATACAACCCCCACCCAATTTCTCTAGCCCAACATACAACACACAATTTTTTCCTCATAATAGCGTGCCTACACAACCCCAACCCAACACAAAAGGATATTTTACACAACCCCCACCCACTTACGACTTTTCAGATATGCGAAGAAGGTAGTCGGAATCCAGATCTCACTTTTCTACAGGAAACACGGAGACAGGGGCGCCATCCGGTGTGTCGGTGCCGGACTTAAATGAAGACAGTTACCAGACTTAAACGAAGACAGTTGCCCGACACAACCTAGGATATGATAAAAGAAACAAGTCGGGTCTATCAAAAGTGGATTGCGCGAAACAGTCTCGGAGCATGCCAAGAATAAAGAAGCGGCAATTAAGGAGATGGCGAAAACGAAAAAGAAAGTCGCGGACGAGTATATGTCGTTAGTCGCGGCACAAATGGCGAGTCTCAAGAAATAGATTTTAACACCGAATTTGAGTTCTTTAACAAACCGCATGACAATCTTAGCCGCCCAATGAAGAAAGTCGCCATTGCACGTAAACGGGAAATTGCGTTAGCATATAATTGGCCGATGGATGGACTCGAGTCGGATAAGGATTAGTTTAATTTTTTATGTTATGTTTCGTATTTTTTTATTGTATTAATGTTTATTTTATTTTATTTAACTAATGTTTGTTTGGTTTTAATTTGTGGTTATTCAAAGATTCTTTCATGCATTATGTTAGGTATCAAGGAAAATCAATTCTTGCTTCAAAAGGAACGTTTCTTTTGATGAATAAATGGAAATATTAGAAAAATTAGGCTATTTTATGCTAGGGCGTTTCCCGTGTTTAGGCTACTTGAGGGTAAAAATAATGTGGCACTGAGTGATTGGTTACGATGGGGCTACGTGAGGCTTGTGCCCCTTCCCCCCAAGCTTACATGTTATTTTGTGATTGTACACTACTAACAAGATGTCTATTTAAAGTTTACGATTGTATATTTCAAAAATAAGGAAACCTATATTATTAGGGGGCGGGGTGATCTACTGAAACGTTTTCAACTTCACTGATTTACACCAATCCTACACTGTCACATCACTCCACTGATTCACTTCACTAAAATCGTTTTTAGAGGCAGCACTCCACTGATTCTTTACCTAACAATCAATTATTTTCACACGTAATAATAATAATAATAACAAAAGAAAACAAAAGCCTAATCGTGTCCTCCATCTCCATCCGATGTATCACCTCCATCACCGATCGTATCCTCTATCTCCAATTCTCCATACATCACCATCACCGTTGTGTCCTCTATACACCGTAACCATCACCATCGTATCCTCCTTCTCCATACATCATCGATTTATCTCTGTCTCTGTACATCATCTCCGTCACTGATTCACTGTGGATGAAGAGCAAAAAATCAACAAGAGGATGAAGAGAAAATCTTTGAATATCTACAATTTTAGTATTGCAATATATGTATGCGTATTAGTGATTTGACATAGAGAGAAAGAGAGATAAATCAGTCTTACCGTGCGTTAACTAGAAGCAGAAAATGGTTCATGGATCCACTATCAGCATCACCAGCGGCTGTATTATCGTGCTGGTAGTGAGATACCCGTGACCAAATCTGGTGGCGCCCCGTCCCCCTATGTTAACATAATTAACAAATCATTAATTTGCAAAATTGCTTATTCTCACACTCACAATTTTGTTTGTTTTCTTTGTGTTTATAAAGTTGTAAGGTGTAATAAACATATATTTTAACCAGTTCTTAAATGGAGTTTAACCAAGATAGATGGTTTTATTAGTAACATAAGTGGCATACTACTAAGAGGGTGTTTGGGATTGAGTTTAGAAATGCAAAAGTACTTTTGGTCAAAAGTGCTTATTGGCTTATGACTTTTTAAAAAGGAGTAATAAAAAAAAGTGTTTAGATTAACTTTTGGGATGAGAAACGTCAAAAAGTCAATAGATTATTATTTTTTTAAGTGTTTCGCTTAACTTATTGTGAATATTGGTCGTATGGGTGGTAGATTTGTAATTTTTTTTCAAAAGTCAAAAGCTAAAAGCCAGGATTTCTAACTTTTCAAAAATAACTTTTCCACCCTCAAAAGCTAAAAGCCAAAAGTTAAAACAGAAAGTGCTTTTGGGTTACACAAACAGTTTATTGACTTATTGGCTTTTCCAAAAAGCCAATAAGTCAATAATTTGTTTTGAAACTCAATCCCAAACACCCTCTAAGATCCACCACACAAAAATTAATGCGATGGATACATGTTTGAAGATCGAGTCACAGACGCACTTTTCGTAACAAAAATGGTCGAAAATTAGAATCACTCCAATAATGAGTTCAAAGCATAACGAAATTGAAGACCCTTGTGGAGATGGAATGTTTGGTTCTTCGAGATTTAAGGATACGATGCTCATAACATAAGTCAATAATAAATGATACCATAGTGGGTTAAGGGGCTGTTTGGTAAGGCTCTTAATGAGCCTTGAATCATTCATCGTTGAATGATTCAACATTCAACTCATTCAGTGCGTTTGTTTCAGTATATGAATGAAATGGTAAAGGCTGAACCGTTAAGAGGGTGTTTGGCTCTTGATGTGTTGCAAAACACATCTAATTTCCTATGTATTTTGTAATCATTTTCTAGTCTTTTTATTAGTTTTAGGTTTGTACTTGTCTATTTTATTTATTTTAGTCCTTTATTAGATTCTGTATTAGTTTTGGTTCATTTTTAGTATTTATTATATTCTGTAGGTGTTCATGGACGTTGGAGCATAGACGAGAAAATAATAATAATAATAATAGACAAAATGGACTTGAAGTCCATGACTTACGTAACAAAAGTCCAAATGCAATTCAACACAAAGAAAAAGAAAAAAAAAGGGCTAAGCCCAATTTGGAGGTGACGTAAATATTATTCGAGGGTTACATCATAAGGAGGGCACATATTTTTATGAAAAATAACATCAGACGGCAAATACATTGATTATCATCTTGACAGCCGCCTTTTGGAAGAGGAGGCATCGATCAGCAGCTTCTTAATAAATTAGAGGGGAGGAAGGTTTGGTTTAAGATTGAAGGCTGCGGGTTCGATCACTACAAGTTTTAGGTTTATATTTATTTACTTTGTGTTCTTAAATATTAGTACCATGACTATGTTTTATTTTGAACCTATGTTTTTATCTTTTTCCATGATCATTATTGGCTAAACTTTTCACGCTACCTAGGTCGTATTGATGAATATTTTGTGACTTTTGACGTTTGGTTTTGGATAATATATTTTTGGCTTAATGTTTTGGTAAAATATTTATGTGTTGTTGATAAAAATGCGTATGAATGCTTTTAGTAATCGGTTTGCTTGATTGTTGCTTTGCGTTTTTCTCTAGTTTGTTACTTTAGTAGTTTCAAGATCTAGAGTTTTGCGTGATTTTTCCATAGACTTTGTGTTAGTGGTTTAATCTAGAGGTTTCTTGTCTTAGATAACCCTATTAGCAACCGTGTAAGCCCTTGAAATTAGTGTTTTGCCACTCTTGAGACCGGGAGGAGATAGAGTGTCGGTTTGTCTAGTTCTTAGGTTTTGGGTATAGGTGAGACCGGGAGGAGATCCTTACTTATTTACCTTAGCTTCCCTAGCAAATTCGAGTTTTTGTCAACAACCTTAGATAACTCCTTCACACTTTCGGGTGTGTTGAGATTAGCGAGACCGGGAGGTGAGCGAGTCTTTTGAGTACCTTAGCATTCCCTAGTGAGGTGAGACCGGGAGGTGATCCGAACTAGTAACCGGTGATTTACACGTCCCTTAGGATTTTCCAAGAGGTGTTAGTGAGACCGGGAGGTGATCTAGCATTCTTTAGGTTTTCTTAAGTCAGTCGTATTTTTAGGAACCCGGTAGTCATTCCATTATCCATTTCCGAGCGTTGTGAGTTGCGGGTAGGATTCTAGACCTAGGTAGTTGTTTTCCATATTATCTGAGTTTCTCTCTAGTTTCCGAGCTGTCTGTTCTGCTTCCTGTTATCTGTTCGTTTCAGCCTTTTAATTTATTTACTTTAGTAATTAATTAATAAAAAAATTCACAAAAATCCAATTTGCTAGGCTAGGAGTCGATAGAGGTCTAGTATCGAGAGTCGCTATATTGTGTCCACGGTTTGATATTCCGGACTTACTTGCTCTGCTACACTGCGACCGGTACACTTGCCGTTAGTGTGTGGTTTTGTAGGTTTTTCCATTTTTAAAACTTGACCGATTTATTTACTACACATTTCACACATCAGCTCTCCTTATTTCCACCTACTTATAACTTATAACTTTTCTAAAAAGTTATAAGTTGTTTTAAAAATGTTTGGATGGTGGGTTAAAAAGGACGTTTTGGGTTTAAATAAGGAGAAAAGGAGGTGGAAAATGACGTTTTCAAAAAGTTAGTAATGTGTAACTTTTTTAAAAAGGAGATAAGGAGGTTGAAAAGTAGATAGGTTATAAGTTATAAGTTCATCCAAACATACCCTAAGACTTGGGATGTTGCTGAACCATTAAGTACCGAATGAATCCATTTTTACTTCCCCTACCAATGTGGGACAAAAAGACTAACCGTTTAGAGGTCCAACAAAACAACACTTAATGATTCAGCACTAAACCATTCAGATCCTCTTAATCATTTAGACTTCTTAATGATTCAGCACTTAATCAACCAAACAACCCCTAAGTCATTCAAACAGTTTGACGTGATAATGTCCTCATCCAAAGAATTAGGGCCGGCAAATCGGTATACCCGATCTGTTAAGACACGAAAAATGTATACACGAACACGACACGATAACTTATCGTGTAATTTTTTCGATACCTAAACACGAACCTGTTTATACCTGGTTTACACAATAAGACGCGATAATTCCAGTTTATACCAAGTTAACGCGATAATACCTGTTTATACTAGATTAATACGATAATACACGAACATGTTTTCCAAATCCGACACGTTAAATGGGTACCATCAAGCATTAAAAAGGTAGACTTCCACCTAGTAAAAACGTATAACTCCAATACTCCACCTCCACAACCTATATTTTTAAAAAAAAAAATCCTTAACATGTCTTAACAGGTACTAAACAGGTAAACAAGTTTTTTTTTTTTTTTTGAAAATTAACTTTCATTCACCACAAAAGCCGGCTAGCTACCAAGACGGAAGCAAGACCGGCAACACCAAACGATTACAAAATGTCGAAAGAAATCCATCTATCCCAATCCTCCATAATCCCTTTCCCCCTATTTTTAAACCATAAATCTGAAACTATATCCGCAACACTAGTCGTTTTGTTGGAGAAGATCCTCTCGTTTCGTGCTTTCCAAATCCGCCAAGCCGTAATGATAATAAGACCCTGCAACACTTTCTTCTTTGCTCTAGGAATCACCAAGTGGTCCGTAAACGTTACCAAGTCTTTCAAGGAAAAAAGCACCATCTGTGGGATTCGACACCAAGTTGCAATACCGTCCGAATCCCCGTAGTAAAACCACAACCTGTGAATAAGTGTTCCCTCCGTTTCATCTATATCACCGCAAAACGGACAAAGCACATCCGCTACCTGGACATTCCTTTTACGCAGCGCTGTTTTGGTTGGAAGGCGTTCAAGAAACGCACGCCACATAAATATGTTACACTTACTCGGAACCCACCTACACCTACTGAAGTCGAATTTTTCCCCATCATTACTGCTGCTCTTCAGCCAGTGCTTAACCGCAGCAACAGAAAAGAGGATGGATTTATTGTCATTCCAGTACCATGTATCCCTTCCATCAAAAACGTTGCAGGAAAGCAACATCCCCTCGACGATATCTCTATCTTGCTTCTCTTCATTAGTAATCGGCGCTGCCTTCCAGTTCCAACAAATGAACCTTCTCCCATCATTGACAACCAATCTCTCAGCCACTTTACTTTTTTTTTATTTCTCTAATCTAAACAGACGCGGAAACTGGTCCTTCAGCGGCTCATTGGACAGCCAAGGGTCTATCCAGAACCTGATTTCAGAGCCATTCCCCACTTTACCCTTAACCATCCTGTTTATACCACAACCATTAATCTTCATTTTCTCGCACACTGCAACGATGTTCTTCCAGACCCCTGCAGCAGATCCGTTTAACGGCAGAGAACCCCATTTCCTGTCTGAACCATGAAGAGAATCAATAATTCTCCTCCATAACACATCCGGTTCCATGATGTATCTCCAAAACCACGTCATAATTAGAGCTTTATTATTATCTTCAAGCTTAGCAATTCCCAACCCCCCTTCTTCCTTGGCTCTCGTAATTTTCACCCATGCTACCCAACTCAACTTTTTAATTTCATCCGATCCTCCCCATAGGAATCTCCTCATGAATTGTTCCAATTTCTTAATCACCTTTATCAGAGCCTTAAAGAGCGAAAAGTAATAAGTCGGAAGACTATCTAACACCGACTTGATAAGCGTTAAACGGCCACCAATAGAAATCGCATTCGCCTTCCACTTAGACAGTCTATTCCGAAATATATCAACCACCGAATCCCAGTTTGACACCCGGTTCATGTTCGCCCCCACCCTTATACCCAGGTATGTGAACGAAAACTCTCCAGGTTTGCAGCCCAAAGAGTCCGCTTGCATACCCACTTCCTCATCAGAAACACCCACTCCAAAGAGAACAGATTTGTGTATGTTTATTTTCAGCCCGGAGCACAAATGGAATAACCGTAAAATTCTCCTCAGTTTTAAGAAGTTTTCTTCAGACCATTCACCCATCACCATGGCATCGTCCGCATACAAAAGATGCGATAATAGAGGGCCATCTCTAGGGAGCCGCACCCCCTCAAAACACCCGACATGACACGCTTTCTTAACCATGCCAGAAAACGCCTCCATCACAATAATGAATAAAAATGGGGAAATAGGGTCACCTTGACGAATCCCTTTCGGGCAGCCAAACTCGAACGTGGGCGAGCCATTCACTAGAATCGCCGACCTGGCCGAAGAAAGGATACCGCGAATCTACTTACACCAAAGAGCAGGAAACCCCATTTGGTCCATCACTGAAAGCAAAAATTCCCAGTCCACGTTGTCGTAAGCTTTATCAAAGTCGATCTTAAAGAGAAAAATCCGTCTCCCCGCTTTCTTAGCCCAGGAAAACACCTCATTGGTAATTAACGGACCGTCGAGGATGTATCTCCCAGACAAGAAAGCAGACTGGGTATCAGAGATAACACTATCCATCACCACACGAAGCCTATTAGCTAGGACTTTAGATACCACTTTTGAAATGGTCCCAATCAAATTAATCGGTCTGTACTCCGCTAACTCTGTCGGGTCCACTTTTTTCGGCACCAACGTTATAAAAGACGAACCCACTCCTCGGCTAAACGACCCATCAACATAAAAACTGTTAAAAATACCCGCAAAGTCACTTTCAAAACATCCCCAAAACCGCTTTAAGAATTTGAAGTTAAATCCATCAGGACCCGGGGCTTTGTCATCTCCACATTCCCACACTGCATCTTTGATTTCCTTCACCGTAAACTCCGCCACTAGCCCATCCGCTTCTGCCGGTTCTAGCCGTTTTAAACCAAAACAATTCAGCCTTGATCTAATTACCATATCTTCCTTAAACTTGTTTCTAAAAAACCCAAAACCTCTCTTTTAACTATATTCGGCCTAGATTCCCACACACCACCAACCATCAAACCCGACAAGAAATTTGACATTCTTCTCTTGTTAATTACCCCGTGAAAAAATCTGGTATTGTCATCTCCATCTGAGGCCCATTTAAGTCTAGCTTTCTGGCGAAGATCCGCTTTATGGTGAAACTCTAACTCACGAAGCCGATGTTTGGACTCCTCTAGCACCCACACTTCAGTTTCATCCAAATCTCGAGATTCAACTAACTCATCTAAGTGCCTGACCTCCTCTTCTAACACCCTGTTCTCCTCTAATTCCTTTCCCAAAGTATCCCTTTTCCACTCACCAATCACTTGTCTCAATAATCTGAATTTGTTCATCACAACAAGATCCGGTTTTCCAGTAAACTCCGAACCTTCAAGTGTTCTTCTAACCACTTCATCAAAATCTTTTCTCTCCAGCCATGAGTTAAAAAAACGCAACGGTTTCGGACCGTAATTAGAAAAATTCACTTTAAGAATCATCGGACTGTGATCAGACTTGTCTCTTTGGAGAGCCCGATACGCTGCATTAGGCCATTCCATCAAGAAATTCCAGTTCACCATAATTCTGTCTATATGACTCATCTTATTCCCCAATACAAAAGTAAACCTCCTACCCTTCAGCGTATACTCGTGAAGCCCCACGTCATCTATGAAAGTATTAAAGTCCTCAGCAGCTGAACTATTGAATTTAGAGTTCCTTCTTTCGCTACTACTTCGAACCGAGTTATAGTCACCAGCCACCACCCAGTACCGATCACCCATACCCATCAATCTCCTAATATCCGCCCACAAAATCCTTTTGTTCACACAATTCTGGGGCGCATATATATTCAACATATATGAAACAATCCCACTACCTTTGATCGTACCCGCCACCAAAAACCAATTCCTAGCCCTCTGCACGTTAAGAACTGAAAAAACACTGGTATCCCACATAGACACAAGACCACCTGATCTACCATGAGTTGCCACCGTTTCAACCTAAAAATTACCCCTACCCTAATAGGAACCCCAATCAACCTTACTATAATCCGAATATTGAGACTGTTGAAGCATAACAAAATTAACCTCCTGTTGGTACCTCAAATCCCTCACCCATTGCGCTTTATGTTGAATCCCTAACCCACGAATATTCAAGGATAATACATTCATTGGCCACCATCTTGAAAACCTTCCTTCCTAACACTTTCGTTAACTTGAGGAACAAAATACTCCAGGTTTTCAACACCCAACATATTGCCCATTTCCATAGTGAATCCAACCTCTTTATTAGCATCAATTCCCATATTACAATTCGCTGAGTTAAGACACATACCTTCCTTGTGCGACGAATTCCCTCTAAGCTCATTCCTTCTTGCCACATTATTATCTTCATTTAGGTCAGGGGTCAAAAAATCAGGCTCATCTTCAGAAACATCAGCAACCGAGTTAACCCCAAACGGACCAACCTTCATAATACCAATTAAACTATCCACACCAAATGGATCGGACGAATCACATATATCCCTGGGCCTCCTTTTGGGCCTCTCTTGAAGCCCAGGTGAAACAACTCTCTTATGTTTTGCTGATTGCTTCTTCTTGAATCTTTTCCTACCATTTACACCATTAACACCCCCTGAAGTTTCAGGAATATCCACTTGAGCAGGAACTTTCAACGGAACCTCTTCTGACCCCTCAATGTTTGAATAAACATCCTTTACCCCCCCTCCAATTTCACCCATCTCCACTTCTGTCCCTACCCCTTCCATCTCCATATTATTGCCATGAACTTGATCACTGCATTGAACCTCCGAATCACTAACATCCTCCTCCAAATCTACTACACAATCCGGTAACCATTCGTCACAAACCTCATCAACCCACACCTTTAAGGACATACCCTTCCATTCAAGAACAACCTTATCCACAATTCTCTGCTCTTTCTCACAAAGAATACCCATGTAAGCCGAGGAGTAATCCACCTCTTGTTCCAACGTCCCCACCGGCTGGATAACCATTCCATACCGACTACCTATTATGTTAAACACTTCATCCAACGCTAATTGAACCAGGTCACCATGAACCTGGACCCATGCAATTCTCTCTTTTGACCATGCATTACCATTCCAGAATTCAAGTGATTCAAACCACAAACTCCATAACTTTTTGAATCCCATAAACCGGTCACATTCCTCCTTTTCTTTGAATATCAACACTACCTTGAACCCACCCACGTATTTGACCAAAGTCGATCCCCATTTAGCCTCCTTTAACAGCAAGCTAAGCGTAGTAAGAATCTTGAAATCCTTCACCCTGCCCACCACCGCCTTGTCATACCAACATTGAAAAGCCTCAATATTCCCATCAATCTTAATGACGTCCAACTGATCCACTGGTTTTCTATTCAATAAACAGTCACGAAAAGATCGACCATTCACATCCCCATTCCCACCATCTAGAACATTCCCACCTTCTTGGACAACCCCCCCCCCCCCCCCATTAGTGTTTGCATGCTCCCCCTGATTAGGGTTTGCATGCTCCCCCTGATTAGGGTTTGCATGCGAACAACCTTCCGAACCATTACTCCTGGAAGCCTCTTTTCGAACCGGCCTATACTCCTTATCCCCACCCTCCCTCTTTTCCCCATCCACGAATTTCGCCAATACCACAAATAGCTTGTAAGAACCCATCCAAACATCAGACATCTCACCTTCCAATCGTTTCGCATCTATTACGTTGCGAAAAGAGATGAAACCGAACTTGTTACCCAACCTATCCCGTTTTCTAGCAATATAGGACCCCACATACTCAGCGAATTCCTTGAACACGTACCTTAAATCTTCTGATGACGTTCTGGGAGGAAGATTCGATACAAAGAACTTGGTACCGATCTACTTGTTACCTTGTGTTTCTTGCCTTCTATGATAGCCTTTTCTGTTCGGGACGTCGTACCATTCTCCTTCTTTGTGCCGGCTGGCACCCTTCATCGCCGCCTAGAGTCGCCTAGGGTTTTCCTCAGTTTTCTTCTTTTTTTTCAACAGGTAAATAAGTATTTAACCTGTTTAGACACGAAAATTAATAGGTATATTTCGTGTTTACCTGTTTAGGACACGAAACCTATTAAAATCATACTTGTACCTGTTAAAATCGTATAGGTTTATATCAGCTATTCATATTCTTGTATGAATTTTCCAGCCCTACAAACAATTATTAAATGGCGATTGCACAATGGTGGTAGGAGAAGATATGTTGAGTGGACCCATCCATGTCTTTGAGTCAAGTACTGACAAAATTATCAACTGAGTTGGGTTTTATCTAACTATTAGTATATCTTTAAATATCACACATGTGTTTTCATACTAAAAAATGTACCAAATGAAAAAAAAATGTTTGTTTTGTAACTGTTGATACGGAAATATTAGTAGAGGGAATAAGTGTACTTTTATTGATATAATGATACACTTAACTTCGGATGGTTCAAGGTCAAATGGTTACAAAGGAGAAATATGCTGATTAAAGCTAGGAAGATAAATAGATTACATCAGGGAAAGTAAGAGAGAGAGAGAGAGAGAGAGAGAGTGCAGGTTACAAGCTCAAGAGTAGAAGCTCATATCTGGGGTGTCGTTTGATGTAGCCCAAGGCCCGTATATTAACCAGCCAAAGTGTTGCCTTTCTCCTATGTTAACCCGTGACTTCGCCAAAGGGGAAAGTCAGCGAGTCCATTTCTCTTCCTCAAGTCTCCTTTCTTTAACTCAATCTCTTTTGAGAAACCTACTTGACTTATGTATGGACAATGACCTTTCGTGCTTTGTCTCTATTATTGCCTAGACCATTCAGTTGTCGATTTCCAATAGGTTTGACTTATGATCATATATCTCGATGCTCGTGCATTTGATCTGCTGGACTCGAAAGAGGAAGATGCCTCCTCCTTTGTTGTTTATCTTTTTTGAAAGGTAAATTTTATTCAAACACCACCCGCCCTTATGTCTTCAAGGAAAAGACATAAAGAAAACGGGACACATTACAAAATCTCAAAATTACACCAATCTTCCCAAGACATGGAAACCTTTTTAAATCTACACCTAAACCAAAAGAAACTCAACGCCTTGATCTCCGCTACCACCTCATTTGTTGTTTATCTGTTGCTGTTATTATACTCCTTAATTAATTCAGGAGGAGTGGGTTTAACACTACCCACGTCATCACTAACGTTTATAAAATCCTTTAAAAATTAGCCACAAAATTAAAAGCCAAATTAAATGAAGATTTTCCAAACGTTATACATTTGCCCAAATGCTTGTATAGCAATTAAAGTTTTGAGTTATATTAAGTATGCCTATATCATTTATTTTCAAAATAATTTAAGTCTGTATGTTTGAATCGACTCCAATGTCTAATATCAGATACATGTAACGTGATGCTATTAGAATAATGGTGAGGAGCTGATTCCAATGTGCCCAATCAAAGACAAATAACACATTCTCAAATACATGTTACGTAATGTTATTAGATGAATGGCGAGGAGTCGAGTCCAATGTGCCCAATCAAAACACGTGACACATTTTCCTTATAGGAGAGTTGTGTGTCCAATGTAATTGCTTGGTTTGAATTGAGTTCAGGTCATCACATTTCAACATTTAAAAACTAAAAAAAGAAGCTTTTGTAGCGCATTTAGAACATATGGGGACAAACAAGTCAAACCACTCGTGAGCAACTCTATATCAGCTCACTAAAAGCTTTATTAAAGGCAAACCTAAACCAGCTCGAGCTTACAAACAAACATGCTTAATAAATGAGCCAAGCCTAGAACACAAGCTTGTTTAGTAAACGAGTCCGAGCCCGAGCAGACTTACAAACTATAACGAGTCTATTATTTATATAACTTTATTTAATGTATTATAATTAAATAGTTTTTACATATTTATTAATTATTAATATTATCCATAAAATTATGATGCTAAAAATAACTAAACAATATCACATATGTGTAAAGTTATATTTAAAACTATATAAATATTATAGTTAAAATTATAGGTTAGGAGTTAAATACAAAGTCCAAAACTCCCTTGAAAATATGAAAAGTGGTGGACCTTTAGATTAGAATAATTCGTGAACGGTAAAAGTTTCAATATGATGTTTTAGCAAGATCCACTCTATTATCTACGGCCTTTAGATTAGAATAATTTGTGAACTAGTCGAGTCTGAGTTTGAAGTTAGGGCAGCTAAAGGGGACATGTCCATGGGTTGGTGGGTCCAACCTGACCTGAACCAAAACTCATATTATACATACGAACCCATGGGTTGGTAGGTTTATCTAGAATTTTTTTTTTGCAAATTAATATATTAAAATTAAAATTTTACCAACAAAAAACATAAATGTATCTAATACAGCTACATTTTAGTTCTTATTTACATTTTTATCTAGCTACAATCAGAGGTGCACAAAAAAACCGGAACCGAAAAAAACTGGAACCGGGTATTAAAAAAGCTGGTTTTTTATACCCGGAACCGTACCGACCCTACCCGGTTGGAATGCATAGGGTATAGATTTCTATGTAACAAACCGGACACGATTTATACCCGGTTGTACCCTGGTTTTTTTAATACCCAGAGCCGGTTTGTACCCAGACGTAGGTTTCTTAAGAATACCCAAAAAAATATATGTCAAGCAAAGGAAGTATTTGGCATTTTGATGTTGAGGCAGTCTAGGAAGGAATGGGTCACTTCGTAATCCAAGAGGGGTTGCCATTTGACCACTTCGACAACCCAAGATTGACGTGTTTCATCCAAAGAACTCTACAACCGCGTTATAATCATCTAAGTCGTTGTACCCTTCAACGTGATTGTATAAAAAGAACTTAATACTGCATACTCGATTTTTTCCAATACCCGGTGTACCCGGATTTTTTTAATACCCAGTATACCCGGAACCGGTTCCATACCCAGATCCGGGTATTAAAAAAACCGAAACCGGGTATTGAAAAACTAGAACCGGGTATGGTTTTTTATGCTGGAAACCGGAACCAAAACTGGCACCGGTTCTTTCCATACCCAGTCAAAGTGATACCCGATCCTACCTGGAACCGGTTCCATAACCGGAATCGGGTATTGAAAAAACCCGGGTTGTGCACCTCTAATTACAATGCCATTGAGTTAAATTGGATATGTCAAAACGTGTATTTTCATATGTTTAACAATTAACGCGTCACATAATGCTTCGACTAATCCGTACAATGTTTGTGACGTAGCTACGCTACAACACGCGCAAGTATAATTTATATACATACTAAAAACTAACGTCGGTGGCCGTCCTTTTTAGCAATCATAGTTTACCACGTCTCGGCAAATCGTTGGATAACACTCTTTCACTTTGCAACCTTCATTTTTCCCCCTAGTTTTAGCCCTTTGCAAGTTGCAAGAACCTTCTTGCACCACCTACCTCTGTTCTTCCCCTCACACACACACACATGCACAACAGAGACAACAAGCAACGTCTATGGCAATGACGTAACTGCGGCCGCTGCAATAATTAAAAGGTGATTCTGGAATTTCACTTCGTATTTGCTTGACATCCTTTCTTTCGTTACCCTTCAATGTTTGTCGACAGCGAACCAAAACAAAAGAATTTGAGAGCACCCATGCTTTGCTTCTTCTATCATCTACGTTGTCAGAGGGTAGATAACGAGAGAAGCTAATGGGAGAAGAGAGCGAGAGGCGATGGCCATAGTGGGAAGAAGCCGAAGAGGGGCGAGTTGATGGTTGCGTTGTGGTGGCAAATGACGACGGCTATTGCGGTGCTCAGGAGGAGAAGACGAACAGAGTTTAGGCGATGTTGATGTGGCCACCGTGGGTGGAACGATGTCGGTTGTCGAAAGGTGCAGATCTACAGCTACAGCCCTCCGGCGAGCATGGATGTGGACTGAGTAGGTCTACTCCGGTTGCCGCGTGCAGAATGCCACCATGACCTTGCAAAAATGATGAATTTGGGCGTTATAACCATTGATCACTTCATATTCGTTGTTTCAAAGCTCAAAATTATGCGTGAGGTATTAAAAAAAGCAAAAACAAACTTCAGCTTACTAACCATTTTCTTTTGGTTAATGAAGGGTGTTAAAGATGGGTTGCGTTCAATGGACTCAATAGAAGTAGTTAGGAAGAAAATGAAATCTTTAAGTAGACTGCATTGTTGTTGAAATTGGTGATCTGAAAATCGCAAAGAAGAAGAATATGTTGTTCAACCGATTACAATGTTTGTTTCGCTATTGTTAGGTGCAGGGTGAATACCATCAGTAAGTGACTTTGTATGTCTGACAAATTGCATTCTGTTAGTGGACTGTGCTTGGCAGTGGTGGCTCGACGGTTATGGAACGTGTAATAGAGTTTGGGTTTGTATAAAAACTGACGTGGGTTTCGGTTTGTGCGCATCTTCCTCTAAGAAGTTGAAGCCATTATATATATATATATATACAATTGGTAAATGTTTGTGTGAGTGCACTGAACTGTTTGCCTGTTATTGACCGGTTATTCCGGTAGTCGGTCTTCTTTCCTTATCACCGACGGGTGTAATAATTTTTATTTCAAGGTCAAACATGGTAGGTGGCTTTAGGGGTGTTCATGTTCACTGGAAAATTGTAATCCCTTTTCGAGATCCAGTTCGCTGGAAACGACGACCACAACCACTCGCTGGAGGTCGGCTAACCAGAAACGCGCTTTTATGGTTGTCCATGTTCACCGAAAAATGTTAGTGCCTTTTCGAGATCCAAAGTGTGTCCGCCATATGTATTCACCGGAATATGATAATACCTTTTCAAGATCCAAAGTTTGTTCGCCGTCGTCGACGACCACAACCGCTCGCTGGAGGTCTGTTGCCCAGAAACGCATATGGAGGTGAGACGGTTACGACGGATTTCGGTGTTGGTTGGTGTTAGTGGTGGTTGATGTTTTGGTGGTGATAACTGATAAGTTTAAGTGGTTTGATAGTACAAAGAACCAGAGAGAGAGAGAGAGAGAGCGAGAGAGAGGGGGATAGTTGTTAGATGCATGTTGGATGTAGTGGCTGATAATAATAACCAGCCAGTGGGTGTGGAGAACTCTTCGAGCCGGAGGTGAGGCTCTTGGTAAAAAAAGTGTCTGAGACAGAGAATGTTAACTTTGAAATGCAAGTAACCTTCATTTAGTTGTGTACTGGCACATGGTTTTGCAACCATCCGGTATTGCAATAGTTAGATAAAAACAATTTTTAAATCAATAGACTTCAATATGTTAATGGACACTAGTGTCAATTTAATAATTGTTTAATTCTATAAAGGTGTGCACAATATTGAAGTGGTAATAAAAGTAATCAAGGTTATATAATTTGAAGTTATTCTCAGGAAAGTAATTTGTTTTAAACTCAAAATATATAGTACATACATTTGCAAAGTCGGTTTTAAGACACAGCTGACTTTGAGGATATTTCAGTAATATCATTTGTTTTATGGGGGTATTTTCGTCAATAGCCTCTTACCTTTCTAACCTATGCTCTCTCTTTGTGTGACCACCATCTTACGGTTTGTTGTGTGGGTTTTCGGAGAAGATGACAAAGGCATCTGAGGCACAGTGTTAGTGCCTATAATATGGAGCATTGTCATTGCGCAGTAGGCGGCAAGATGTTTTAACCGATTTGGCCGCCGCAACATGTGCGCAGGGCTAAAACCTAGTTATAAACAAGTACAACATGCGTTTTTCGTATGGTTAGCGCATAACACAATTCACGGACTAATCCATTTGATTATGCAACGTGTCTATTACGTGACGCTTTGCCTAATCCTTTCTATCTTTGCGATGTACTCGCGCGGTAACGTGTGCGGGTCTAATTTCTAGTTACCGATAAAAATTAAATTCTTGATTAGGCCCAAATAATTGATTTTGATATATCCAATAAGCCTGAAGTCATATACTAGACAATTCGCCGGTGGACGTTATTTGAGAGTCATGAGCTGTCTATTATCTATGTGTCAATTACAAGTCGATTGTTCTGTATCAGGCCCATTTTACTTCTATTTAATTATCAAATATGTTATGCAAATTTCTCTTTTTTAGTAAGTGTTATAGTTATCACAGGAAATACCCAACCAATTTAATTTATGACATAAAAGGTATAGTAAAAAAATTATAATACACCATAACCTGTTTAGCTAAACAAGTTTAGCCTAAAACTAAGGGGTTGTTTGGTTGATTAAGTGCTGAATCATTAAGATGGTCTGAATGGTTAAGAAACTCTGAATGGTTAAGAGCTGAATCATTCAGCATCCTTTATTAGCTTAATGGTTCAGCACTAATCATTCCATTCAGATGCTGAAACAAACAGTCTGAATGCTGAATGATTTATACCTGAATGGTTAAGAGGCTGATTAAGAGGCTACCAAACAGCCCTAAGTCAAACCCGTTTAAACTAAACCAAACCCTTGAAATACTACCAAGAGCCGATCACCGTATTTCAAAATAGAGCTAAAAACGAGCCGAGCTGTCGCGAGTGATTTACATTTTACACTTCACACCCTAGTTTAACATTAACAGTCACTCTCTTGCTAAAAACGAGCCGAGCTGTCGTACGGAAGCAGAATCTCCTCCGTCTCACAGTCGACGGAGTCACCAAAGATTCCATCTTTCCGATCAATCCAATCCAATCCTGATCGTCTATATAATAATAATAATAATATAAACCTAATGGAACCAGCATTTCGTGTGAAGCAAGAAAGCATGATCGATCTCGACAGCTCTGACGACGATTCCTCCACTTCCGGCAACAAGACGAAGAAGAAGTCCGGAGACGACGTCGTTTTGCCGGCAGGTTTTCTCGATCCCTTGACACCTAAGGACGTGGCGCCACGTGTCGATGCTCCGAGCTGTAGGAATTTTTGGAAGGCTGGGGATTTTGATGAGGTTTTGGATGATGATTGGAGTGCATCATCTGGTGAGTCGTAATAATAATAATAATAATAATAATAATAATAATAATAATAATAATAATAATAATAATAATAATAATAATAATAATAATAATAATGTAGCTCTGATGTTTGGGGGTTTTGTTATTATTATGTTTACCTGATTGAGATTTTAGCTGAATGTTATAAGATTTTGAGTTTTTAGAGAATATTTGGGGTTTTGTAGTAATTAGTGATGTTAAAAGTGAATATTTGATGATTATGCTGTTGATTTTGACTTTTTTTTTGCAAGTGTCAAGTGAAAATTTGGGGACGTTGTAGTAATTAGTTGTAACTGGTATAATTTGATGTGTTAGAAGTTAATGTATGATGATTATGTTATTGATTTTGTTTACCTGATTGAGATTTTAGCTTAACTTTGTTTGATTTTGAGGTTTTATCAAGTTTCTAGTGAATGAATTTATGGGCGTTTTGTGATGGTTAATTATGATTAGTAGAGTTTAATATGTTAGAAGTGAATGTTTGATGGTTATGTTAATGATTTTGGTTATCTGATAGAGATTTAGATGAAGTTTATTTGATTTTGAGTTTCGTCAAGTTTCTAGTAATTGTTCGGGGATTTTGTGTTAGGAGAGATTTTTTGATGATTATGTTATTGATTTTGCTTACATGATTGAGATTTTAGCTGAACTTTATTTGAATTTAAGTTTTTTTTTTTGTCAAGTTTCTAGTGAATATTTGGGGGTTTTGTGATAATTAAGGGAAATTAGTAGACTTTCTTGATGTTAGAGGTGAATGTTTGATCATGATCATGTTATTGATCTTGAGTTTTTGTCAAGTTCTAGTGAATATTTGGGGCTTTTGTAGTAATTAGGCGTGGTTAGTAGAGTTTGTTGATTTTAGAAGTTAACGTTTGATGATCATGTAAATGTTTTTATTTTGTTTACCAGATTTTGATTTTAGCTGAACTTTGTTTGGTTTTGAGGTCTTGTCAAGTTTTTAGTCAATATTTGGGGATTTTTGATAATTAATTGGAATTTGTGGAGTTTTTGTCAAGCTAGAAGTGAATGTATGATGATTATGTTATTGATTTTGTTTACCTGATTTTGATTTTAGCTGAACTTTATTAGATCTTTTTTTTTTTTTTGTCAAGTTTCTGATGAATATTTTGGGATTTTGTAATAATTAATCTAAATTAGTAGACATTAATGATGTTAAAAGTGAATATTTGATGATCATGTTATTGATTTTAGCTGAACTTTATTTGATTTTGAGTTTTTGTCAAGTTTCTAGTGAATGTGTCTAACAAGACATAAGGAAAGGTAAAGGTTAAAGGTAAGGGGATAAGAGGAACAATATGTATGCTAAGATGCTTTGCTTTTGCACCTTTGATTTTATGTTAATTTTGAAATTGTCTCCTATGTTAGTTCTTATAGTTATGCCCTAAATGTTGGACATATGAATGTTAGCCGAGCTAGTAACAAAGTTTCGCATGCTCTTTCGTATGACAGGTGGCATGGATCACGTAAGGGTTCATCCTAGGTTTCTACATTCGAATGCAACTAGCCATAAATGGGTTCTTGGTGGTAATAATACTTGATCTGTTTACAAGTCTTTAATGGTGTATGATTTTACATGCATGTTTATTAGACTGATGGATTCTTGTTGTGTGTTTGCTCGTGTAGCTTTTGCTGAACTTTTGGACAATTCACTAGATGAGGTACTCTCCAGTTTTCTTACGTCATTACTAAATTTTTATCTTTGTTTGTTATATTCAAGTTCCATCTAATTGATTTTACATGTATTATGTATGTTATTCTTTGCAGTTCTGCAATGGCGCTACTTATGTCAACATTGATATGCTCAGAAACAAGAAGGATGGAAATAGAATGTTGTTAATTGAAGGTATGTATCCTAAATTCCTAATTATCTGTTAATAGTGATAGAAGTACCTTCTTGCTTTTATGACAATGGGTGGCAATATGGGCAGGTTGGGTAGTAGTTTGCTAAAGGCTGACCTGATTTTTCTGCTGTTAATTGTTGTTGCCACTGTTTACGTTAGATAATGGTGGTGGGATGGACCCAGATAAAATGCGACAATGTATGTCTCTTGGATATTCTTTGAAAAGCAAGGTTGCAGACACTATTGGACAATGTAAGTTAAAATTTTCCTAAATTTGATTAAAAGAAACACTTTTATGTTTATAGGAAGACTATGCTTTGGGAACAACTTAACTATTTGTACTCGTTTCTGTTATTTATTTTCATCGTCAAATCTTTAACAGATGGAAACGGTTTCAAGACGAGTTCCATGAGGCTTGGGGCTGATGTTATTGTTTTTTCGCGGTGCTCTGCAAAAGATGGAAAAAGGTAGTTTATAACCTAAAAATATCACCAATTCCTAGTTCTAGTCACACATTCACTCTAGATACATAATCTTAAAGCTGACAATGTGGGTCTATATACTTATGCATGGATCGGTTCAAGTTGTGTTTATAGTTCAAATGGGTTGAATGAATACGTTGCTGAAAGTAACCAGTCATTGAATTGAATGGTTGAAAGTAGCCCAAAGACCATTTTTAATGCATATAGCATTCTAAATCGGTTTTTCAAAGAGTTACACTGTTATTAATATTTATTTTATAATCATAAGTGTTGCATTAACCTCAATAAAAGTTATTAGATGGCATACAAAAACATGTTTTGGCATGTACAAAACGATGACATATTTCAACCTGGAACTAGTTTGACCGATAAACTAACCTGCAGCCCCACCTATCTAGCCACCTATTACGTTTCCTACAAGAACCCTTCATAATCCAGTGCTGTCCTTTTGTCGTAATGTGTTTTCTTTTGATTAAATTTTGTCACCGCATGCGGGGGTAAGTCTCATTTAGAACAAAAAAATTGAAATAGAAGGAATGATAAACGACTAACAATTTTCATTTGTCTTACAGGTCTACACAGAGCATTGGACTTTTGTCATACACATTCCTACGAAGCACTGGGAAGGAAGATATAGTAGTTCCCATGGTACTTACGTGAACTAGATATGCTTAAGTTTGTTGATTTTTTTTTTGGCTAAATTAGTTACAGACCAGATTAGTTCCTGCTATAAATTGATATATTAACAGAGGTAAAATAAAACTTGTTGCAACTTAAAATAAGTATCATAAATTTGATGTAATCTTTAATAATGAAAGTTCCTATCTGTATCCTGCAATTCAATTATTACTTAAAGTCTATTATCAATTTCCTTTGTAACAGTTCAATTGATTAATCTTCTTGGTTATTGAACTACAATTGTGGGACATATTTCATGCATCTTCATAACAAACGGCTCATCTTATTTTTCTTAATTGCAATTGAAAAGCTTGATTATGTAAAAGATGGCCCGGAATGGAAGAAAATCATTCGCTCATCACCCAGTGACTGGAATACGAATGCTGAGGCCGTGGTACAATGGTCTCCATTTTCAAGTGAAGCAGACCTCCTGAAACAGGTGAAGACTATTCTTTTATTTTCTGTGTGTTTTTTGCTTTGGGCAATCAATATGTTACTAATATCGTATTTCGTATTAATTTTTTACCTTCTTGTTTGTAGTTTGATCATATGAAGGGTCAGGGCACACGCATAATCATTTACAATCTATGGGAAGATGATCAAGGACAGTTGGAACTTGATTTTGATGCTGATGAAGAGGTTTGTATTTCTATATTTTATGGATAGTACATGGTTAGTTTTTTTAGTTAGACTAATTTACATTTAATGCATTTCCTGCAGGATATTCAAATAAGAGGTGTTAATCGAGACGAGAGGAATATACAGATGGCCAATAAGTACCCAAACTCTAGACACTTTCTGACATATCGGCATTCACTTAGAGTAAGCCTTTCTAGTTGCTAACAGTTATATCCAATGAAATTAATTCATGCTCAGTTTTTTGGTTATCATCAATTCATCACTAGTGGTGGTAAAATGGGCTGGTCAAACGAGTTTTGTCAGAATATGAAATTGTTAAGGAGTTAAAATGGGTCAGATTGGGTTGACTTGGCTAACAGTTTTCCTCCATTTCTCTTGATTTTACAAGTAACTGATGTAGTACGTATTACTGCAAGAACTATATTGTTCAACCATTAAATTATTAATATAAGTTTTTTTTCTTTCGAAAAGCAACTTAAGAAGTTGTAAGAGCATCTCCAATATATACATTTACACGTATAAGGAGCATATTGTTGGAATACACACACACCAATTTTCTTTCAATTCCAATACATGCATAGAACTTTTATACCTTAATCGTACATCAATTTATTTTAATTAAAGTATTCTATTAATTATATTAAAAACACACTAATGTCTATGCGCTACAGGTCACTTTTGGCCTGTTCGACCTGTTCTGTAACTGTTAATGAGGCTTGTTAGTATCATGAACCTTAGCACTTTATTATTTGTATTTATTTGATCACTGCTATTTGTAACGAGAATTGCAGTCTTTCCAAACTTATATGATTTTGTATCATGAATCCTGATTATCGTTTAATTTTGCATATGTTATACTTCCTTCTACAGTCTTATGCATCTATTCTCTATCTGAGAATTCCTCCTGGATTCCGGATGATTCTTCGTGGAAAAGATATTCAGCATCACAACATAGTAAATGATATGATGATGACAACCGAGATCACATATCGTCCTCAGCCTGGTGCTGATAAAGTTTCTAAGGACTCTAGTGTAATGCTTTTTTTTTGTTTAAATAAGTTTGTTGCTTATGATTTATTCATTTTTTATAATTGGTTTCTGGTGTTACAATAAACAGATAGTTGCAGTTGTTACCATGGGGTTCGTCAAAGATGCAAAGGCTCATATTGATGTTCAAGGATACAATGTTTATCATAAAAATCGACTCATTAAGGTTTGTATGCTTTTTACCAAGGATTCTTATAACCTGCAAGGTTGGGTCCTAACCGTCTCAAGTTGCAATATCCCACTTGTTGATTATGGTTTTCTTCTAATCAAATAGAATTCGTTGAAGGGCACAATTTTGATCTACTTTCCCTCTAACGGGGTCATAGGATTAAATTAATACAAGGACTTGCATGGAAACGGGTTGAACAGGTCAAACAATTCAAAGTCACAATACATATTTAAAATGCTAACTAGACACGTTTAAAATGACTATTCTTCACCCCATCCCATTCTGAACTTGCTGACCCACCTATTGGCTCATCAATTTACATATAAATTTATTAACAACAAATGTTAAAAAACTACATTACAATGCTTCTTATTTTACAGCCATTTTGGAGACTTTGGAATAGTACAGGAAGTGATGGTCGTGGAGTCATAGGTCAGATTTCATATGTAATTTCGAGTCTTTATGTGAATACATGTTACCACAGAATGATTTTAAAATATTTTCCCTAATTTTTTTTTTTGCTTTCTCCTTGTTGTTAGGTGTGTTGGAGGCTAATTTTGTAGAACCGGCTCATGATAAACAAGGATTTGAGCGCACCATTGTTCTTTCAAGACTTGAAACACGTCTTATTCAGATGCAGAAGACATACTGGTATGCTCTATGTGATTACGCACATCTACAAGGTCTGTGAGGTGGAAAATTTGACCTGTGTATTATAAATTGTTGATTCGGGTAATGTTTATCCCTACCGGGCGTCCGGGCGTAGCATTAAAAAGATGAGATTAAAAATTAAATTGGTTAAATGGGTCAAGCGTCTCACCCAAAGTGTACTTTTTAATACATAAAACCTCGTAAATCAGTTTATCAAAAAATAGGTTGTTAGTGAATAGTTTTATAATACAAGTGTTTCTGGCAATCCTTACCAGGCCTGTCAATAGGCGGGGTCATGTTCCATCTATTGATATTAGTTGGGTTATGGTTTCAGATTATAATCCATTCATTAGCAGATCCGGTCACTATCCGACCCATTGACAGGCCTAAATTCTACTAGCACTAAACGTTACCCATATTCAGTTGCTCGAATAGCCTCCTTTGCCACCTATAGCAATGTTCAACTAACAAAACATAATCACTTCTTGATTCAGGCGTACTTACTGTCATAAAATTGGATATGCTCCAAGAATCAGTAAAAGCAGCATGGAGGAGGATAAAGGTACATGATGGTTTGAGTTTGTATTCAAGGTTTTCTTAAGTAAAAAGTTTTTATTTTTATTTATTTATTTATTTTTTTGGGGAATATCTTTTTGTTATTCTAGATTCTTCTCTCGACTATACGCCTGAGACTTCTTCTAAAAGGAAGAAAGCTGCATCAAAGCCACCGGTTTCTCTTTCAAACAAATCGTCTTCATACAAACATCAGAAACTAGGATCTGTTAATGGTTTCGGGGAAAATGGAACTAATTTTCGAGGAATATTTGGAGAAGGTCCAAGTTCACCAAATTTAACACCACTACATGAAAATATTCATGATGACGACATGCAAACTAGCCCAAATTTAAGACATACAAATGGCAGTTCTCATGTAGAAAACTCAGGTAATAAGTCGATCCCGAAAGATCTTTATCATTCCGCACGTTCTACTCAACATCCTGCATATTCTTCTGAAGCTGGGCAATATTATTCTCCTTATGGAAAATCTATGCAAATTGTCACACACCCTCAGTCAATGGTAAGTTTGCATTTCATTCTATAGGGTACATACCATTTTCACTAAAACAATATGATTCAGTGCTGATTAACTCGTAGGCTCTGGGTGAATGAGAAACAACCTTCTGATAACTGCTCTGAACTTCTTAATAGTTTGGATGCACTTTCTTTTAATTTGCAGTTTCAGGGTGTTGTTGCAAATGAAAGTATACCTGATTTAAGTCAATTGGTGGAAGAAAACCGTCGACTAAAAGAGAAGTATGCCATTTTCTCTATCATATACGTACAACATACCATCTATTGTGAGCATGTATAATGAATAATCCCATCTATAATGTTGTTCTTATCCTCCTTAGATTGGCAAGGAATGATGAAGATATTATAGGTGATCTTCTTAGTGATTTAGAAAGAGAGAGAAACCGTCGAAAGGCTCTTGAAGCTCAGGTATGTCATAAGAAGTTGACTTTTATAATGGTCATTTAATAAAACAAAATTACCTATGCACCCTTTGTTATAACATAATTTGTGAGATTTTATTTTTGTAAAATGGTAATTTTCGTCGTATTACTAATAAGTTTCTTAGTAACAAGAATCTGCCAAACACCCAAATATCAAATTACATTATCCCTTTCTTAATGCATGTTGTCAACAAATTGATGGCATCACAAACACCCTTTATTAAGTCACTATTGAAAGGGTATTATGGACATTCTGAAACTATACGCCTAGTTGTCTATTTAGTAACTTTTTTTTTTTTTTTTGATTTCAATTTTTTTTTTTTTTTATTAATCAAACACCATCTTTCAATCATCCCCAGAAAAAAGAAAATTACATTAAGATAACGGGCAGGCGGGCAACAAGCTGCGCCGCTAACCCTTTCTGAATAGCAAATCCTAATCTACTAAACACGTAACCCTGCCCACCCGAAGCCGAGACACTACTATGAATAACCCGCTGTACCCTGTTCAGGAAACGGGTGGCCTCTGGTGCCAATGAGCCAAAGGTATCAAAAGCCAATGGTACAAAAACGTGTTGGTTCTCCTCGCAGGCTTTAGCATGTTTTTCTACCTTCTTTGCCTCTGCTTTTCGCACCGCTTGCCCTGCTACGAAACCACTATCCCTTAACCCAACTAGGGGAGATACACCCGTTAGGTCAACACAAGCATGCTTCCCCCCGGCCCACCCAAAGACAAGGAGATCTGCTGGTCGTAGGGTGGATCTCCCTTCTGCTGGATCCGAGAGGAAGTTCACAGGGGCCTCCTTTTTGGCTGAGATCCCAGCACGTCTTAAAATGTCCCATAGAATGTCTCTAACCCAATCATGCCGATATTTGAAACCGGGTAACTCCTTACAATGAACCGCATGTTCCCCGTATTCATCCAGGCAGGCCTTACGACAAATCGGACAGATTTCATCCTCCTGGTACATGGGGATCATCAGACGATATTTAAGAATGGCCCTGTATTCAATAGCGGACATGCTTTGGCCTAAACCTTCGATCGGGATAACAGTCAGGAAATCTTGGGCGTGTGGGCTTTGCAAGCATTCAATAACTGCCCTTTGACGGGGGACAGACCAAAAACTTCACCCAGGCTCTGAGCGATTTTGCCAAAAAGGGCATTCGCCAAAGTTTTCTGAGGCTTTGGGGGGGCGGTGTCCTTGTTAGAAAAACCGCCAATATCAAAACCTGGGAGATAGTCATTTAGCTTTTCGAGGGCCTGCACGTAGTCCAAGTCTGCGCCGAAAACCCTGCTATTTCGTAGGATGTGGTCTTGAAGGTTCCAGGACTGAGCTCGTGACGCCACAAACGCATACATGCCGATATCCTTCGCAGAGAGGAGCCCTAATCCTCCCATACGCATCGGCAAAGACGCCATCCGCCACTGTAGGTCACCAAAAAAAGGTCCCCCACATACCACTATGTCTTCAATGGCTTCCCTTAGACCCTTGTCAAAACATGACACTGCTTCATCCATCATGGGGGGTTGGCAGGTCCGTAACCCAAAAAGCAACTTCGCAACCCCCATACAGGACCTGAGCAAGAGGAGTTCACTCTGGGGATCTCTAAGGCAGGGCAAGAGTTTCATAAGTTCAACCGCGCGCGATGCCCTTCGCTTTGCCAATTCGCGGATAAAATAAGAGTCACGGCTAACGGCCCCTCCGAGGAGCTTCACCCCCTTTTCTGACCTACCAATCCCACTAGGAAAAAGCCCATCCCGAAGTTTCACCCCATTACAAGACGGCCAAAAAACCTCTGTTTTCTTAATATTAAGCTGAAGCCCCAGCGATGGCCCCTCCAGCCGGATAATATCTAAGGCTTTAGCAACTTCGGTGGCATCACCTATAATCGTCCCATCATC